>VZTY01034089.1:152660-180643 GCA_013400935.1 Turnix velox
ATATTTATTTATTTATTTGATATTTATTTCAATGTTGGCTCTATAAAATAAAATTTCTGAAAAAAATTTACACAGTTCCCACAATCTCCATAGCCAAAGCCCAGTAAGTTCAACAGGGACTTTCTACTTTTGTTCTCCTTACTCTGCAGAGTGTTCTGATCTCTTCCCTCTTCCCTTCACATCCCCTGCTGTTGCAGTAGCAAACTAAGGACCGGAGTTAGGAAGTCTGTCCTAGTTCTGTCCTGCTGATCTCCCACATCCTGCTTCATCCCACACTGCAGCCCCTGGAGGAAGGAGACTTTGTTGTCAATAGTCACAAGCCTCATCCTGATCTTATTGATCTGGGCTTATCTGGGAATTAACTGCCTCCATTAGGTATTCAATGTTAGCACGGGGGTTACTGTGGTGTTTTAGACAAAGCCCTCTCCCGAGATCTACTGCCTGTCTTCTGCTCATCTGAGTTCCCTTTGATGCATGGAAAAGAAACTGCAGCTTTTCAAACTTGTTAATGATAACAGAGTTAACTGGTTGTAGGTCTTCATGTGATAGGAAAACACCAAGTACTTCATAAGGTAAAAGTAAGAGTTAAGAAAATGTGTACCAGGACCTTCAATTTCTCCATGATTAAAAGAATATCAATGTCAAGACACTTCAGACCATTCAGTCGCTAAAAGTGCAAAATATAAGGAGCAGTTGATTCAGGTGGAAGATCTTTTAGTCATGAAATGGATAGCCAGGGACAAAAACTATGACAGTCTTTTGCCTCAGGCTCTCAGAAGCATTTAAAATAAAAATAAATTATAAATAGTTTGAGACAATGAGTTTGTGATTTGTCACTGAGTGAGCTAGTGACAAGCCCACTAAGGAGAGAGGAGTTTCTTGATCAAGAGGAGTGCAAAGTGCTGCATAGCTTCCATTGCTTCAAATAATGATAGGGGCAGCAGGAGCAGCGATGCTGCATTTGTTGCAAGCAGCTAGAGTAAGAATTTAAAAATAAATAGTTACTGACTCTTAGAAAATTTGATGGAGCATGGTTGTCCCTTTCATCCAGTCCATTGCAATTTTTCTTTCTATTTCCCAAAGGTCCTGCTTGACTTCCCACTGCATTATGAGACACAGTGGGACAGTCACCACCTGTTCTGGGTGGCAGCTGCCACCAGTCAAGGAACAGCTGGACCAGCCTCTGAAACTGCCTCTCACCCACTCCGCAGTGATGTCTCTCTTCAAAGAAGGGTAAAAGGGAACAGAAGGACAATTTTTACTAAATGTGATAAAAGTTTATGAGATGTGTGAATGTGTTTCTGCTAATGAACACGAAGTGAGGCAGTGGCATGCTAATTGGTGTTACCAGCCACTAAGGTGGACTGAGCTGTTGGCAGAGCTGCTCTCTGGCTGCTGCATAACTACTTTGCCATGGTTTTGCTTCCTTCCTGTTATATCCTGGCTTGGTTTTATGTCCTGCAAAAGTATTGTCCCTTTTGTGTATCCAAGTATTTAAAAAACACTCAGTTCTTACCTGTGAATTTAGTGACCTCAGGATTTAGTGACAATAGACCCAAACATGATATGTGATATGCGGCTCCTGGACATTGTCTTCACCCATGTGCCTAGGCAAAGAATTCATTCATCAAACAGCCAATGTGGGGAGAATAATTACATAGGCTTTCCTTAAGCCTGAAATGCTATTTGTTGGGAAATTTCAAGTGTGGTATTTTAGAGAAATAAAATGCCAGCAGATACGTGTGCTTCAGCATGAATGCTGTCTAACCTGTGACCACTAAATGGCATTACAGGTCTACAGACTGCCTCATCTTTCTTTAGGAATAGATTCAACCAGGATGGCAAAATAATGTAAACTTATCTTCTTTGCTTAATAAAAGAACTTTACCCATAAAATACACTAAAAAAAAGTCAAATTGAGCAAACATAGAAATCTAAGAGATTAACCTGGTTTAGGCTGTTATCCAAATCTTCTTACTCTTCCCAAAATGAGGTTCAAACAAAGCAAAAGCTAAATGCAATAATTAGTATTACAGGTTGATTTTGGGAAGTGATTATACTAAGGTGGGCTGCTGCATATCTCCAGGAAAGGAAGATGTTAAAACATCTTGGTGTATTTCCCTGCTTACTGACAAGATTCATTCATGCTGATGTCCCAGAGCAATGCCTTTCAAGTCTGTATTGTCAGAAATTGCTTGCGTTGTGCAGACATTAGTGATATCTGACCTCACCATCAGCTTCTGGCAACCCTTGAAAGACCACTCAGACATACTGATCCAGCTTCTGCATTTTAATCCTTCGTTAAAGTGACATGTGTGATCAGATACTGAGTCTGTCCTGATGGATGCAATCAGGTACTGAATTCTCACTGATTCTTCCCACCCCTGCCTGCTGAGGGGCACAGCAGAGCTGTGATGGAGGCCAAAGGATACAAACACAGCAAAGAGTAACTGCACAGTCTGGAGCCAGTGAGAAGCCTTAATGGCTTCCCCAGCAGCATGTGGTGTGTCTGGAACAGAGCAGGGGAGGAAGGCTGGGCAGCAAGGTCTGGGCACAGGACAGCATGTCACCTGGCAGGTACAGGAAAGATGAATATCCTCCATGACACTTTTATAGCACTCACCAACCACAAATTTACATCAGGCTGGAACCGAGTGGGTAAAAGCATGAGCATGGCATAACTGTGCAAGAACACCTTCTGTTCCTTTAGATATGACTTGCACAATATTGCTTTCAGAAAGAATTGCTTTCCACCATAGAAAACAATACTTCAGAAAACAGCAACACTTCAGTCTGATTTACTGAAATATTGCTCAGCAGTTGCAGTCAGAGGATATTTTTTTAGCTGTCATTAAGTATTTGAACAAAGGAAGAAGGTAGAATGGAATACATATTGCTCAGCATTTTTTTCCCTTCTGAGGGATTTGCTACAGATGACACAGATGCCCTGGAATTTACTGTACCCTCCGTTATTGATGGTGTGCAGGACAGCTAAACAAGTCAGGGCGACACGACCTTAGAAACAGGTTCCTCAGAATGAGTGGATTTGAATTAATCTTGAATTCTAAAATAGTTTTGAAAGAAGTCCACATACAGTTACAGGGAAAGGGCATTCTGGCCATTTAGCTTTTTAAATGAATTTTCACATGAACAGAGAGCAGGGGAAGGAGGAGGAGAAAGGAGGAGCCCTTTAGAAAAAGGACAGTCCTGAAGAGATGTCAGGAAAGCTCATCTGTCATTAAAACTGAATGACACTGATATCATATCAGTGTCAATCAATATTAAGAGTTCATTCCTGTTGCTTATGTGAACATTGGGAGTTGTCAGATTAAGAACACTTTCAAACACATTGGAATATAACATTTAAGTCACTTTGTTTTTGCATCCATTTGATTCTACCATCCAACACTACAATACATTCTCCTGACATACAGAAAAAAATCACAGATTTTCTTTGTTGGTGTTCCATTGTCTGTGCAATGTTGAATATAAGTGTGCTGGTCAGCAAAGGGTCTTGTTCTGACTCTTTTTTAACACTTTAAAAGGGTCAGAACAAGACCCTTGCTGATTATTAGAAGAAATTTATAGTAGCTGATTGCGAAGCACTATTATTAGTGTGTCTTAGTACTTGGCTGCTGCATTGACTTCCATCAGGACATGGCACTTGGAAGTCTGAGCTGATGAGACCCAAGCAATGCCTGAGAAATACAGAGCAGTCTCATGCTGAAACCTACGGAACAAGAAAATACTTGTTGGTCTTGAATTGGCTCTTAGTACCTTTTAGAAGCAGGCTCTGAGAGTTTCCCCAGGCCTATTAAATCCTCTTTTTTCCAATTAGAAGCATGGCATACTTGTGCGGGTGAGAAGCTGGCAGTGGTGGGGTTACCTTTGAGCTGCTGCTCCTTCATCCTCCTCCACTTGGTCACACTTCTAGGGCAGTTTGCCTCTGCTTAAAAGGACTGTCTTGTCCACTGCTAAAGAAAAGAAGCAGAAGTGAGTGAGGGAGAGAAAAGTGAAGCCTTCTTGCCTGGACATGTTTCTATGAGATCTGGGTGTTCCTGCTCTGGCAGGAGGATGGAACTAAACGAACTCTTGAGGACCCTTCCAATCCCTGATATTCTGTGATTCCTGTTGCATTGAGAATTGTTAGTGGAATTCACAAGCCCTTTTGCAACCCACACAACCCAGCAGTTCTGATATGATTCTGGGCAGCCCATCTCTGCTGTGCAGCTAGAAACTGGCAGCAACAGCACTAGGGATGCACTAGAGAGGGGAAGCACAGAGTTGCGTTTCAGAATGTGAGGAAAACCCTGTGTGCCAATGCTCCCTGAGTAGGTGGCAGCAAGTTACACAGTGTGCTTTACAGGGAGAGTCAGGGACAGATCAGAGAATCATAGTATGGTCAGAATTGGAAGGGACTTTTAAGGATCATCTGGTTCCAGGCCCCCTGCTCTCAGAATTGTTATCTCCTCTGCATAAAATACTTTTTTCTAATACTTTCATTTTAACTCTTTTCAGCTGGAGAATCTATCCTTTTTGTTTTTTTAATGAAATTTTAATGAAGCTGCTGCTAATGAGAGCTCTGTCAAAAACTTTTAATTATTACCACAATATCCCTTGATGTTTGTGGGGGGGAATGGAGATTTGGATTATTAATCAACCTCATGATAGTAAAGAACACCCCTCTAGCAGAATGAGAATTAAAAGTCAGAAACTCTTGGAGTCCAGTGCTACAACACATTAAAAAAATGCTATCCTCTGAAGGTTATGGGAAGGTCATCGGGCTGATCCTCTGCAGAGAAGTGAAAGCATTTGGATTAGCAAAATGCCTTCATTCCCAGTGCTGAGTTTATCCAGAAGTCAAAATGAGTCATCCTTCACAAAGAAAAGAATGAGACCTAGATAAGGAAGGAGTGACTGCTTCTTACTCTCTGTAAATGCCTGTAGGGTCCCATCAATGCAGTTGCAGTCTGTGAAACACCATACACCATATTGCTGAGAAAAGATTTTTCAGTCTGTTTTGTGTTAAAAACATCAAGCCAAATAAATCAATCCTGGCAGAATCTCAGAGAACCTGGTAATTTATGTGGGGTTCACAGACTGTGGCACTGCCATCACTAGTTGTAGAGGCTGCCTGACTCCTTGCACATCAAAATGGTCTTGTGACTAAGAGTTACAAATATGCACACTTGAAGAAATGAAAGAAGGAAAGAAGCCCAGCATGATGTGAGTTAGACTTTCCTCATGGCTGGGAAAGGGTTGAGTTTTCAGCTGGACATGATGGACATTCACCACTGGCTTTCTTTCTCTCAAGTCTAGAACAGTCTCAGTGTCCACACTGCATCACCTCTGGTGATGTCCCAGGGTATAAGGACTTCATTTGACCAGACCATGACTCAAGCGGCGTGGCTGGGATGCACTGGTTTGTAGTATTTTGGGTGAGGGAGTGAATTCAGAAAGCCCTCTCTGAACCTGCGTGAGCTGCTCGAGTTCTGTGAAAAACACATTCATGTTGGCAGTCTCAGAGAAAAAGGATTAGTTTTCCTTGTTGCTTTACATGTTGCCTTCTGCCTGCAAGACCTGATTCATCTCTCACTGAAGCTGATGGGAATGGTCTTTCCACATTCTGGCTGGAAAACAGACTGTGTAATTTGTTTATATGACTTGGGCTTCTGTAGAAAACATTATAAGATTTTATATAAGCCTCCTGTTATAAGGGGCCATAATTTCAACAGGACTAGCTGGCTACACCTCTGTTAACAAATTAAATGTTCCAAGGACCATGCTTTATGAAATAAGTTAGCAGAGAAGAGTCTGCATCCACATTCTTGATCTCTCTCAGCCTCCCAGGCTGGGTAGTTGTTTACAAACTGGATTTTGTGATCCATCCCTGACCTGTCCTAACTCCTAGCCTGAAGACAGAGAGTATAGAGAGTACATGTTACCCTTGACCAAAAGTACCCCATAATAATTTAAAAGCATACCCGATTAATTTTCATTGTTCAGGGATGTCTTATGGTGTTCAATAGCATGTTTTTAGCTATTCTTCAGTTCAGTTCAATATACAACCTAACACAAGATAGAAAACTGCAAATTTATCTATGATGAATACAAATATTGTAGCTGATCATTTCAATCTGTTAATTCTCACAAGTTGTTGCAGGAAAGGATATGGTGATGATAAAGGTGTTTGCAGTTCTGCTGAGGATGTAGGAGCCACCAAGGCACCTGAAACAAATACTGGAAAAAAGCACCTCAACAGATTGTAATTAAGCCCCATAATTGGCTAAGTGCAAATTATATAAGTATATTGAGTTTTATTCTGTCAATACTTATTTAAATAGCAAAGCTGAAGTCATTCAGACTTTTGGGTGAGGATGAGATTTTGTTTGACATAGCCAATTACTGTAACCAGACGTGATGTATCGTTCTGCATCACCTCTGTTTCAGTGATAAATAGTGCCATAGTTGAAACAGCAGTAAGAAAGTTAGAGAAGTTAGAAACACTATAAAAGAGAGTAGGATAATGCCAGATTTGTGATCCCAAGCTATGTGACAGAATGAGTACAATTATGAAACCTTCAGCATCAACCAGAACAGAAAAGAAGCTTTTAATATTTGAGTAATAGTGTTATTAATGAACTATCTCTAACCCATGTCAAAGTACTTAATGTACTATAATAACATCAATTAAAATACAATAATGGACTTAATAATGTGGTCCACAAGGGAAAAAAATATTCATGTGGGTTCTTTCTTCATACCCAAGAGAAAAATTCCAATGAATGACACTATAATGAACACAATGCTAAACATCCTTAATGTATTATGAATTGGGAAAATATCAGGATAGAAAAAAAGTGAGGGTAAAGTCAAAGCCATGTGTAGAATGTTCATCATCTGGACTGCTTGTTGTTTAAAATACATAAATTTTGAAAGACACTATTAGTAAAAGGCAGTCATTGGCTCAGGCTGGTTTGAGCTGCACTTTTCAGCAAAGATCCCATCAAATCCAGTCTAGCCAAAGGCAGGCCATCTTGGCAGCTTCTTCTGGGACCTGCCTCTCGCAGAAGCTCTTGTCACATCAAATGGTACTCATACAGCCATGACAACAGCAGCAGTTCTGAGTAGTCCAAGGACCATTGCCCAGTATTGACACTCCAGGATGAGTTAAACTACTGATGTCTTCATGTGACCGCTCTGGTTTGTTGATAATTCCAGCTCTTTAGAGACAAAATTCGAAACACTTAGACTCAGGCATAGAGCTTGGCTTTCTTCTGGATACATATCTTCATAAAGGGGATATAAGAAGTACGTTTGGAATCCAGCAGTCTCATGCCCTGTTTGACAAGCTTAGACAAGCTTTCTGCATATGTCAGCCCTGCACAGAGCCGGACTGTTGACTGGGGATAGTTTTGAGTTCTGCTGTACCTGTGAGATCTGCTTTCAGAAATGCCATAGTCTGCTCATCTATCTGATTCAGTAACAGAATACTATAGTGTAGATGTTTGCTGGCCCTCTTACAGGCTACAGATACCTGATTCGTTGACACCTTATGTGTAAAATATGTACAAACTGCCCATTTATTTCACAGAATCATAAAATGATAGAATGATAGAACTGTTTAGGTTGGAAGGGACCTTAAATGTTACCCAGTTCCAACCCCCCAGCCATGGACAGGGACACTTTGTCCTAGAAGAGGCTGCTTGAAGCCCCATCCTGAGGAGGAAAATGGACTCCATGCTATTCAATATGAATCAGCAGAGCTACTTTATTGAGCTACGGTGCAGTTTGTATAGCAGCAAGCAGTTATTTTCCATCCTAGAGCCTACTGACAAAACATCCCCATTATCTTACACAAAAAAACAGGTGTCCTTCTTGTTTCTTTTAGATCTTGTTCCTGGCAAAGTTTGTTGCTCTCACGGCTTCATTCCAACAAGTCCTGTTGTATCTTTCTCCCAAGGTCAATCCTCACTTGTAGAGCTCAACAGCTCTGCTCTCTGCATCCCAACACCATTCAACCTGGTCTTGAACACTTCCAGGGATGGGGCACCTACGGGTTCTTTGGGCAGCCTAATCAATTGTCTCTACCAGCCTCACAGTGTAAATTTGTTAAACATCATTCATTTACTGCCTATGTACATTTTTTGCTGATCTTTTTGCTGACCATTTTTGAAAATTCAGCTACGAACATACGGTGTTGCACAGTACTACTCAATTCAGTTTTTACCTGAGTCCATTTACACCCAGTAGAACTGGACTCCTGGCGCAGGGAGCCGTGACATTACCAAGCAAGTATTGCCCATGGCCAGCTACCTGAATGAGGCCAATGACAACAATCATCCAGAGACTTCTTGAAATGCTGTCTGGAAAAGGAGGATATGCTTAAAACTATACTTACAGTGAATTCAATTATAATTAGATTTAATTTTATTTCATGTTACAGTTTTAAGAACTGAATTGAGTTCCATATTGAAGAACCCATCTCTAAGTTATAGTAAAACACAGCAAACAGTTAATTTCTTCTCCTTTGTGTGTTCATTCTTACACTGTAAATTCTTACTTGTGTCTTACCGATTCCAAGACTAAGTAACATCAGAATTCAAGAACAAACAAGTAAGTATTTAATCCAGAAAACAGTGATCAGGTCTACTAAGGGAACAAGTTTCCTTCCCAGAACTAAGCTGTTTTTGAAGAGGGCTTATTGAAAATGTATTGCAAAACAGTGTTGAAGTACAGACCATGCAATGCACTAAGTAAGAAAACATATACCAAGTAAGTAAAGGAAATGGATGATAATTAGAGTTCATTCATTTACTAGCTACATGTTACCTCTCTTAGTGCACACTAAGAGGAAGAACTGAGAGTAATATAATAAAAATCACACAAAAAATACATGGGCCAGGAAAATCCACAAGTGCTTTCATGCCATCCCAGAAGCAGCACAGTCCCTAATCATTCTGCCTCAACCCAAGAACCTCTAGATTTGTCTCACATAGTGATTTTCCTGATTTAAACAGATTTAGTGTAAGCATGTTTACTAAATTTACAGTATAAAGTCCCCTCCCAATCAAACAGGTAAGAATGCTATACATTAATATGAACATCTGCCTTTGATGCAGTTAAGACTCATTGCCAGGACCCCACCTCAGGTGAAATAATGAAGTAGAAAAGATCTAACTCATACCCAGCTGTCACTGTAATTGCAAAGTTATGGAACTTAAAAATCAAATGGCTAGACATAAAATACTCTGGAGAACTGACAGGAAGGAGAGCAGTAAAAACAAGAACTCAGTAACATCTGCTGGATGATGGCACAAAAAGAATTAGAAAGGAACAGAGTTTGAAATGGTTGGGCTTCAAGTCACTTTTCTGGAGGTGTGAAGTCCTCTCCACATGAGGAAGCCTCATCTTCTGCTCTGCTGAGCACTGTGTCAGAGTCAGGACAAACTGTGTCAGGGGACTTTCTAATACCAAAGAGATGACAGGAGTTAAGCATAAGCGAAGTTATAAATTACCCAACGACATGAGAAAGAGAAACTTATCTGGACTGCTGGTGATCTCAAAGACATGGTACTGTGGATTAGGCGTAGATAAAATGAGAGTTAATGAGTTATAGAATTACCTGTGGCTTCATGTGTACTGTAACTGGAGGCATAACTAACATGGACAAGATAATTGCCAGAGCTTTGTGCTTCACCCCCTTCTCTCCCCTGGCTGTTTCCCTGTCTGATGATTTGGTAATTCAGAAATCTGGGCAGTTAATCTATATCATCAGATTTCTGTCACCCCTGCAGTTTCCTTTTTTAATGAATATTGAATGTATACTGACCCTGAGAAGATGATGACGGCACAGAAAATGTTCAGGTTCTTGAAGGTCACAATAAATTTTGGGAGGCATTGTCAGCATAAAAGGGAATTGGTGTTCTTTTACCTAAAGCTAGTTATAAATGCGCTATGACCTTTATTGGGCTTGTATCAATGTTTGTGAAGGATGTACAGCTCAAATGACAGAGGCCAGCTCCAGTACCTTTTGCTCCATTTGCTGCTGTATTACAGTTTGTTGGCTGATACCTGCATAGCTGCTACTTGGGCAGAAAGCCCCTATAAACAGGCTGTCAAGTTTAATTGGACTACCTGGTAAATATATTGTTAATAAATAAGGATGTGCTTTTGCATGGCATTGAACTACTCTCCTTGGACTTATTGGGGGCCTCAGCAGCTCAGTACTTCCCAGGATGAGACCCAAGGCACCTGCTGTTGCTCCTATCAAATACAATTGCAATTTCATCATTGATGTTATTACCAGCGGGACTGAGCCTTAGAATTTGTGGAAGGCTTTTGAACCTCCTTTGATCTATGCGTGACATAACAGGGAGCCTCTCCAATGCTATTAAGTGCCTATTGTAGGGAAGGAGATGGTAATAGCTGAGCCAGACTGTGACAATGCAGCCAAATGAGCCCAGTTCCTGAGTGTTTGTTTTCTCAGAGCCCTGGAGACGGGGATTGATGGGAAAATCTCAAGTTCATTAAAATCAAAGATGCTCCTGGTGTGTGTGATTGTTAAGAGAGGTGACAGGGAGCGTTCCCTGGGCAGAGAACAATGTGTGTTTGTAAGTGCGTGTACCTATGAGATAATATGCCCATTGTGATTTTTAAGAAAATCCAATGAATTCTAACAGCCTGACTTAATGCTTTGTGATTGCTGCACAGCAGCAAGATGCAGTTGTCTGTTAGTAGGTAAAATATTTTTGCTGATGGCTGAAGTGGGAATTTTTAGGAGACTTATTTATTTTAATGATAAAAAATGTGTTATTGAATCAAATGTGCTGATACTACTTCTACAAGCCAGCCCGTCTGCTTGGTCTGATAGTCTGATCACACATACATGAGTGATGCCAGCCCTAAGAAAACAAGGAATGTCAGCATCCCCTCCTGGTAGTGACAAATGCTATTTACTCCAGAAAGGCAATTTTTTTGAGAAGTAAAGGAATGATTTCACATTTACACAAGGCAGCAGGTGAGAAGGTGGCCCTCTCTGATGGAATCAAGTCACAGCCCTCTCACTCAAGCCCACCTGGGGCTGTTCATTTCACAGCCCTCAAGTTCAGATAAGTTAAGCAATCAGAAAAACATCTGATTTCTACCCTTAAAATTGCACTTTGCATTGATTTTTCTACAAATATTTGTTTGAAGAGCTGCATTAAAAATATCTGACTTTGTGGTCTGTTTTGCTCTACTGTTATACCTCTCTGGAATTGAAAACAGCCTGAAACAAGTTAATTTTGACAAAGCCTGCGGAATTTGTTTCCCTCTGTTCAGTTATGTGATGCTTCTGAGGCATTTAGGCGTTCAGAGATGCCGGAAGTGGAAAATGTTCATATTTACTGTGAAGGGCCAGAGAAGGAGAAGCATGGCAAATGTTTCCTGCAAGCCGAGACAAGCAGCCGATTAGCATTCCTCTTCCCAAGGGGCTTCCAGAGAGTGATGCATTCTTGCTTCAGGCAAACCCCAAATCTCATGGTGGGACTTTGTGGGCTATCATACTGCATGCCTTCCAGCGTTCTCCTCACTGTTTTCAGTGTCTGTCCCAAAGAGAAGCAGGTATCAGTAGTGGGAACACAAAAGAACCAAACTAACCTGCTTTTACTGTTCAAACATAATTAGAAATAATTGCATTAATTAACTTAGCACTGGAGAAGGAAAAACTATTTGCTGTTTTACCTAGAGCCAGACACTTTGTAGCATGTTGATTTCCTGGCAGCTAACAAAAGTGAGTACAATAGTACCTTTTTAAGAAATACACCTTTGCTAGTGAAAAGCAGCTACTTAAGCTAGAACATCTCAGATTGCTGGAACAGCTCAGACTGAGGAATCATCATTTTATAGTGCTGCAGGTCATCTTTCAAGCCCTCACTTCTGGACAGATGGCTTCTTGCTGACCGCAAGGAATACACTTGACAACTTGATGCTTTATTCAGTCACTCTCTGAATGCTGGAGTCACTTGCTCGTACCTTGCAAAACATCAAACATCTTCCCTCCATTATCTGACAGTGAGATGAATCCTACCTGCTGACGTGATTACTGCCTTCTGGCCAAGGATACTTTCATTTGCTGAGGACGTCACGTTCAAAATTGACTGAGCTCCAGAATAAATGTCTCCTCTTTCTGCAGCTCCTGTATTGGCATTCGGGAAAAATAGAATCACATGCTGAATTAAAATAGCACAATCAAATTACCATATAGCAACCAGGAAGAACGTAAGATAGCACAGTCCTCTCTCTCTCTGGAGCTGGAGCATGGCCAGTTTACAGTCTCCTTTTCTCTGATGCACCCTTCATGAGAGTAGAAATCTGTTATTCAAGGGTATCTTGGAAAGTTATCTGCAACAGACTCCTGAGTTGTAAGTACAAGTGGAGTTAGTTACATGGGAAGACAGATCTAACATAGATGATACAGCCAAAATGTTTTTGGATGGCATTGCCACCACTTAAAAAGTATTTAAGTAATCATTCTTGAAAGACAGGCATATTTTCATGATAAATTTACTTTATAATTCTTATTAATATAAATAATAATCATTATTACTACTTGTGATCAAACAAAAGTACATCCTTTGTTGTATGAAACACGAGACACTGTCTCCTTTGGTACAAAGTTCAAGGGGACTCAAATCTGATGAACCCTTGAAAATTTTGGACACGGAGATTCCTAGTGCATGCAATGTATGTTTCACTGAGATCACTCTTTACAGAAAACTTCTTTTCCTTCAGGGCAAGGATGTTTCCCCTGTCTGTCCCCCGGGGATCTGCTGGACTCAGCCACCAGAACTCAGGCACTTCATTCTTCCATTGTGTTGCAGTGCCTGCATTGCCAGAAAGAGAAATAAGAAAAACAAGGGAAAACCAACCCTGCTCAAACCCCTAAATCTATTTCAAATTAGTATTAACAGAACTAACTAGTTATTTCTGATGTTCTGAATTCAATCCAATAAATGTGGCCAGCTGGTTAATATCTCTTTTCCAGTTTTCAGACAAGCATCCATCATCCAAACTAGGTGGTATTAGACAGCTCATTATATCTGAGTGACGACTATTGATTAGCAAAAGCCTAGGCCCAGAGTTTGCAAAACTCTGAAATTTATCACCTGGCTTTCAGTGATGCCAGATACTCAGTACTGTTCCCTCCAGGGGGATCTGGCAGCGGCTTAGCACTTCTGAAAGTCAGGCCATTTACTTAGCTGGGTAACTGTGGATTTATAAACCTATACTTCCTTTTTAAATTGCAGGGGCTTATATGCTTGCAAAATACATGCCATTTCAAGAAAATAAGGGATCTAAATCATAAGGTAGGCTAATGCACTTCAGAGAGCTGTGATCAGCACCTATTTCTTCTGGCTGTGCTCACCCTGATACCCTGGCAGCCCCCTCCACAAGGCTCATCTGTCAAAAAGGGGCAGAAGAAGACATCTGCACTCAGTGAATGTATTTTGGGTAGGACTGTGGGTCCAGATGACTCTTTTCCTGCCCAGCAATGCTGTCTAGCTACAGCCCAGCCATGAGGTACTGTGGGATGCAGGCACTTTGCCTCCAGGCCAGCCCAACCCTGGGGCACCAGGCATCGCCACTGGATGCACAAGTCAGATCACGACCCAGTTCCTCCCGTATATTGCACAAGACAGTTCCTCTTTTCCAAAGGCAAGACCGCAAACCATCTGTTTCCTTCACTAAAGAACAGGAAAGAAAGCTGTATTAGAAGAACTAATTATTTTTACTAATAAAATCTGACAAATAGTGTGACTGTCTCTCTTGGGCAAATATTATCTACCACTGACAGAGGAAGAAAAATTGAGCTAACTCTAGGGGTAGTAGCACTCATTTAAATCATCCTGTTAGGATGGTGATGTTGCAGCAGCATTGCCAGCCGTGGTTTCGCCTTCTGCTTGCAAATGGCTCTGCATTCAGAAAGCACTGCCAGAACTGATGCTGTCAAAACCAACTCTGCATTACAGGGTTTTTCCCCTTTTCTGTGACCTTGGTGGTAATTAAGTGCCTCGTTCTCACGGGGAAAAAAAAGTGAAGCATGAATTGGACCTGCTGGCCAAGCCGATGATTTATGGGTCAAGTCTTTAGCTGTTACAGACAAAATTTTTAAGTCTGATTAAGAAGCCCTGCTGATTCAAGGATCTCACAAGAAATGTGTGCATAATGAATTATCTACAAATGATAATTCAAATCGTTCCTTGATGATTCATATCACCTTCCTTTATTAAATTACCATTTTAGAAGTCTAACAAGGGCAATGCGAACTGACAGGTGATGACATTACAACGTAAGTAGCAGGGCATCTGAGCAGCACATTGCGAGCTTGGATAAGTGGTCTTTGGCCCCAGTGGGAGACAGCAGAAGAAAGCGAAGGCTGAGGGAGATACAAGAGACAAACCAGTGCCATTACGAGATAAGTGTTTCCCAGCATCCAGTATTTCTGCCTCTTATGCATCTGAAACAGTGTTTTTTCCTCCTTTGAGCAGAATTTTCAAGTTAACTACCTGCAGCAAAGCCCTGCTCCAGTGTTGTATTAGTATTAGTTATTTGTATTGATATTAATATTAGTATTAGTTGCAGTATTATTTATCAATAACAAAATGGCATTGACTGTACTCAGTTAAGAAACACTGAGCACTGCCAGGCATCACTGAAATCTATATATATTTCTGAGTACATGTTACAAAAACAGGTAAAAATATGTGTCAGAGTGAACTTTTTGCCTTTCAGAGTTGGGCTTCTAGTGACAGGGTCTTCGTTGGATCTCAAACCAGCATACCTGAGACCCTGGGAATGGCTGCTATGCCCTGTGCCCTCAGCAAAGGCTACAACAAACCAGTCTCATGTGAGAAGGAAACATCAAGGCTGAGTAGCAGGGACTGGGAAATGCAAATGCATTGATTCTGACAGTAATTTAGTGTCATGCCATATGTTTCTCCAAGCAAATGCCTGATGGCAATCTCTGTCATTACATCTGACATGCATCAGGGAAGTATTAGAAAATGCAATTAGCCACAGTTAGTTTTTCCTGTGACATGTCCCACTAAGGATGCTGCACTCATTTATCTGTGTGTTTCATAAGCTGATGTGAGCAAGGTCTTAGAAGGAGCCCTGGACCTTCAACCTTCTCCAGCAGTGCTATTTTCTTGTGGCTAGTTGTTAACAGGGACTGCAGAGCAAGTGGCAAAGTATGGCCTGGGCCGAAGTTCAGGTGATATTATAGCTCTGTCAGTGACAGAGGGGGGGTGAGGATGTGCTCCCAGTCCCTGGGTGAGAACCATCCCAGTTGGGGGTGGAATGAGAGCACAAGGGAAATCAGAAAATGCTATCTGCATTTTGAAGGTGCTAAATAAGCAGTAAAGACAAAAGGAACTGTTCCATATCTGCAGTAGTTTAACAAAGAGATTGTGCTGTTCCTGTGAAACATTAGCTCTGCAATTGCTTAAACCCTGGGGTTTTGTATTATCTAGCCAATACATATGCTAAAAATGAACAAAACCATATTCTGGACTTCAGTAATTTTCACATTCCATTGCCTTAACAAGTGTCTTTCCGGGAATAACTTACTAAGCCTAGTAAAACAAGGCTACAGCAAATGCATTTAAAATTTAATTAATATACAGAAGAACAGACCATAACATCTTGGGCAAGAAAAATTACTTTCTGTGTGAAGATTTCCATATTTTCTTAGGAGTATCTGGGGATACTTATGCATGCATGTTTATGTAGTGCATAGACAGCAAAATCCAGTCTGTTTTGGGCACCCAAGGTTTTGATGAGCTTCCTGAAGCCACACTCAGGACACTGAGGGCAGCCTGATGCTAGGCATAGAGGTGTTGATGCACCTTCTCTGCAAGCACAAACGCTCTGTCTCAGGATGGGTCAGAAATGTTGGCCCAGGTGAGACCTCAGGTAGCCTGAAATCCTGGATGTCTGGCCCAGACATCCATTTTAATGCTGGATAAAGTTTCTGACTGGAAAAAGAGGGGCTGTTGGAGCAGCAGAGGTGGAGGCTGCTAGAGATGCTTGAGGACACACAGTCCGAAACAGCACAGGCAGCAAAATCAGGTCATCATTATGCTTGCCTTCAGAGGATGCTGAAAGGTGTTTGTGAATTGCTTTTTCTTAATTTGTGAATTTTCTTAATTTATGAACCAATTGCTTTAGGGCAAAACTACTATTGAACCACAAAATTGTATTAGTGCATTGATGTGCTGGAGGGGGTATAATTTATCTGTGAGACTGGCTTGTCCATAGCCAGAAACTTCCTATGACACTAACTCCTTCAGTCACAGCAACGAAATGGCATTTCTCACCATCCAATCTCATTATGTTCCCCTTCACTTGATCCTAATTATTCCGCTATATTCTCACCTCAGAAATCTTCTCCAGTAAGCCCTAACCTCTCCTCAAGTATCATTTTCCTTTGAAAAGCCTCTCCAATTTTACTTCAAACCCCACTCCTCTCATAAGCTGCTTTATCCCTCCTGACCTTTGAATATCTTTGCAGTCTCCCCAGCTTTTACCTCTCTCATTTCTACTCTATTATCAGGGGTAATTCTGTATATGTGTGTGTGAACACGTGAATGTAGTTACCATGATCCTTCTCTAAATCTTCCATTATTTTTCAGGAGCTCTGAGCAGACTTCCAGGATATTACTAAGGCAAAATCCATAGGTGATTCCTAAAGCTCCCTGGGAGCACTCCAAGGAGTCAGCCATGTAAGGTTGTTGAGGTAGTACTTGCCAAAGACAGGAAGAATGCTTATTTCAGATTATTTTAATGTACATAAACTGATAGGGGCAGATAAACTAATACCTATCAAACAGTTTTATGACAAAGCCAGCCACAGAAAAAGAGCTACAGTAGCCACTGGAAAGTGTCCAGAGGTGCCAGAGAAGGTATGTAGATGTGGGTTAGAGAAGTGGTGAGTGTGACTGTCTGGAGACAGGTTCATGGAGTAGCTGTGGTGCAAATATCTGGGCAGAGACAGAGCTGTGTACGCAGGATACAGGGAGAGGCTTTAAATCATACCCAGTGGGACTGTGACTTCAGGTAGCTATCCAGAAAAAAATGATGTGTGGGAATTAAAACCATTAAGACAGCATTTTCTAAAGTGTTTTTAAAGGGTGAATTGCAATGCAGCTCTTTGCTTGCTCTTCTGGAAAGTTGTTCTTCCACCAGCTTTCTGCAGGATATTAGTGATTTCAGGCAGATTTGCCTTGTAACAGAGATTTTTGCATGAAAAATCGTGCAGTCTACAAACCCAGGTATTAAATTTTTATTTCACTGCACCTTCTAGGGGTGAAATTAAGACTAATCAGTCTCATAATTAATTGCATCTCTATGAATTCCAGATTTGTTTTTCATTTACTTCTATAAATTTCTCATGTAGATTCTTTAGCATCTAGTTCCCTTCTTTATGTCTACCCTAAAACTGAAGTATTCTTATGACGCAACTGTTAGTATTTCTCGAATAGATTTCTTAGATTCTCTCTCAGCAGGAGTATCATCTTGTAGCCTATCGTGCTTTTCTCTCTCCCTCTCAAAGTCTGTTTGTTATGGAAATTATTCAGTCATAAATTGAGCTTCTCTCCTTTTTCTAGTGAGATGTGAAGGAGAAGATGAGAGAAAATTATTTTCAAGAGTGAAGAATGAAAAGAAAAGCTAAGAGCTAAAAAATGCAGCTATTTATTAAAAATACTAAATGATGGAATATGGACTAACAAGTGAAGAGAATGGCTATTTACCAGCTCTTCATGTTAATAGCTGCCATGGATTGAAGTGGATAATGAAAGGAAATTGCAGAGCAGAGAGAGCAATGCTCCATCCTTGAAAGTGTTCAAAGGCAGGTTGGATAGAGTGTGAGTGACTTGGTCTGGTGAAAGATGTTGCTGTCTATGAGAGAGGGTTGGAACTAGATGATCTTGAAGGTCCCTTTCCACTCAAATACTGTGATTCCATAATTCCAGCACTTGTAGAATCATAGAACACATTGAGTTCATTCATCCTCATGAATGTACTTCATCTTGGTTTTTCAAATGACCTTAGTGAGTGCTAAATATGTCTCACTGATGGTACTGGGGTGCAGAAGGAAACCAGGCAGGCTGCAGGGTCATCTGCCTGGTCCTCCTTGTTCTCCCCCTCTCTTTCCATATCAGTCATCCCATGTACTTCTTCGAAGCAGGAGCAGAGCCTGAGGAGGGTAATTTTCCCTGCTTACTGGTGGCAGAGCTCCTGTCTGCACTAACTTGGGGACATCTACAGGAATTTCTACCAAACCCTGCAGTGTAGATATAATATTGTGCCTCACGTGGAAAATTTTCCAACTACATTGCTTACTTTTCACATTGCACTCACCAGACTAGAGCTACACTGAGGTTTTTGTAAGTTATGCCTTTGTTAGGTACAGTTCTATGTGTCTCTAAATTCCTGGAAAATTTACTTCAGTGTAATCAGATTAGTTGAAACAGGTCCTCTCTATTTTGCACTGTTATATTTCCACATTAGGATGCACCGCGCCATTTAATATGTATTTCATTTTCACTTCTTATTTATTTTTCACATTCTCCTTCACTACATGCTTCTGTGTATTTCTAGATGAAAAATTACCTCTAGCAGACCACATTGTTCTCCTTGTCAGATTTATTCTGCTCCCGTTTCCTTCCCTGTCCTTTCTCTGCCCCTTCCTCATCCTCCACCTCTTTCTGTGAGCAGCGCATCGAGGCCAGCCAACCTCTCAGCTTGTCTCTGCCTTCAGCTTGTATCCTCTCTCCTCACACCTCTTTCATCCTTCCTTTTTTGCTCTAGAAATCTTCACTTGCCCTTGTTCCACAGTTGTGTGCGTGACTGCCTGCGTGACACAGTGGTGGCAGGTGATGGCAACTGCTAAAGGTGATGGCATCTCAGGCTACCATATCACCATTTTGTTTATTGCTTATGACATTTCCCAAATTCCCAATGAACTTCAGAGCAGCTGTGTGGTGATGTAGGTTATGTTGAATGAAGGGTAATTTGGTGCTGCTGGATGGACTGGTGTCCCCACATACAACAGAGGACAGAGGCGTAGGGGTGGAGTGGGACATGACCCCACTCCTGCTCCTCCCCAGACTGTTAGGAGGTGACCAGACCCATGGCCAATGGGATCTTCATCACAACAGGGTTTTCAAAGGGCACTCAAACTCCTTTGACTTCCCCCCAATCACTACCTGTAGTGGAATGAGAGGATAGAGTGGTTTGGGACTGCACATGACTTACAGGCTGTTTTGGGGTGGGTATGGGAAACCACAACAGTGGAGGGGAAGTATCAAGGCAGTCTGGGGAGGAATAAGAAGGGAAATGGGATAAAAGGGGATGCTTGTGTACATAATTTGCTGGTGGCCATTTTGACTGATCCTGCCCTGCACTTGATCAGTGCAGTCTGTCCTTATTTTCTCATTAAACTCTGTTTCTTACCATTTTCCTGTGTATTTGTGAGTGTGTCTGAGTGGCAGCAGCTGAAGTGGAGGTTCTGTGAGTGTGTCTGTGGGCCACTGCTCTAGTGTGTGAGTCAGCATGTGTCACCAGCAAACATCATCGTAGACTGGACAAAAAGTAGGCGGAGTGTCCTGGCACAAAGCAGAGGGCCTGCCAGTTGGCTGCTGGAGGGACCATGAAGGTCCATGACACAGAACTGGGGAGACTGTAGGGTCTGGGGGGGTCACCTGAGAGTCTCTTTTCTGTTTATGTGTGCATGTGACTGCTGGCATGCAGCAACTCCTTATGGGCAGGGGTTATGCAGAGACTGAGCTCTGGTGTGACTCTGTTCACTCTGAACATCCACCATTGTGATGAGAGAAAAGCCAGGCTGAAGCTGACGGCCTTCAAAGTGCTGCACATGCTGTTTAAACTAGGGAAGGCTTTGATATGGGCTGTCAAACCTTAATTCAATCCTGCCTTCAGCTCACCTGGAAAACATTTTTCTGCACCGTAAAGCTGTTATCTCTGTTGAAACCTCTTCACAAAGGACAAATGAGAGAAGAAGCTGGAACATAGGTTGGCCCACTATCACTTAGTGTTTTATATTGGCTTTCTTTGTGGAAAAAAGTGTTTGCAATCAATAGCCTTGAATTCTGTTTCTGCCTAGATCCCATTAAGTGGCAAATAACCAAGATCACATATTTGGACTAAAACCATAACAAGGAGTCAGTAACAGTTTGTAACGCTCAATCTCTTTGCCTCTGGATTATGTTTTTAAGGCAGTGTACCTGGGTGCTGGATGCACTAACTCACATGGAAACAGACATTTCATGTGCCCAAAGAAACAGGGAGGTGTTTCCCTTCAAGGGACCCAAAGGGAAACAGACATCATGCAGCAGCATTTGTCATGCAAAAAGCCCATCAGAGTTTGCACCTTTAATAAAGTGAGGAGAGAATAAAATTAAATGCATTTAGAATAATCCCTTTGTAAAGAGTGTGTTGTAAATTGTTGAGATACTTGTAAGGCTTCCTGCCCAGAAGGAGCGGGAACGAGGGGGACTCTGGTATCTCCAGCTTCCACAAAGAAAGATGGGGAGGCTTTCACAGAGCAGCGCCCGAAGAAAAGCCAAAATCTTATCTAGTTTTAACCAGGCCCTGGCAGTTTACAAGGAGAAGAAGGAGCTCAGAGTGCTGCACCTTCATTTTTGCTAGCTTTTGTCCCACAACATGTTCAATCAGGGGTAGTGAGTGAGCATCTCTGGCTGCTCCCTGGCTGCTGGCCTGAGTGCCTGATGCAGCCAGCAGCAGTCAGAGGTGTGCTGCACATTATCAGGGCACATCTTTTCTTCCTCTGTGCTCCTTTTGCTCTTGTCTTTCCTTATTTTTTCTTTTCTTTTGATATTTTTGGGGATTTTTCCCACCTAAATATTTTACTTCCTTTCCAGGCCTCATCACTTGCATCTCCTTCATTTCTTCTAATCTCTGCCATGCCCTTGCTCCCCACCAGCTCTCCCTTCACTCCCTGGTTTACCTCATTCTCCCTTTCTCCTTTCTACCTGCCCTGTTGTGGTAACAGGTAGAGCAGTTGCTTGACTGGAGGTGGTGTCTCCCCAGGCAAATACCTTTCTCTGTGCCCCTTTGTGTCTCTCTCTGTGCACTAGCGCATGAAGACAAACATAACACCAAAAATGGTGACTTTGATCATACAGTCTTTCCTTTTCCCTGTTCCTTTTCCCTCTCCTCCTTCTTTGCCTCGTATCCTTCACATTTTGCATGCACTTGAGCAGTGTCATAGCCTCAATCTGATTACAAATGAGCGTGGCTCATGTCAAAGTCAGCAGACGGGGCTGAATTAAAGGCTCATATCAATGCAAAGTGAAAAAAGAAGCATCTCCTTTTTTATTAGGAGACAGACTTGGTACAGAATGATGAAAAAGCAGAGTAGATTAATAATGAGTACAAGGAAATGGACAGCATGCACTTCATAAGCCCACTACTCTTCCACAGCTTTTATTCATTTCTTCAATATTTGCTAGAGTAATAGAAAGGAGCAGCTGCAGGGAAAAGTATAGACAAATTACAGTCCACTGGTAGTATCTGTATTCAGGATGGGTCTGAAATATATTCAGATGCTGGCCTATGAAATATTAAATGATAGTGTTATTGCATTAACCTGTGGTTTGCTACTGCTCTGTCACAAATGCATTGCACTGTCTTGAACAATAGCTTTGTACAATATTTTCAAGGAGGGTAGGGATCTGAACAAATTCAGACAGGTCTGTATATCCGGATATGGGTGGACCTGTGCTCACTCTGGCCATGTTCAAAGCTGTTTGGGCAAAGCAGCAGCAAGCCCAGGGCCACATGTCCTCATTAGTAGCACATTGTAACAAGACAGAATGCAACTGGACAGTATAAATGCAGGAACACCTATGTGTGTGCATCCATATAGATCTTGGCAGAAATTACCTCTCTGTGAATGCATGCATGAATATAAGCGCATATATATATTGAGTGTCTATTGAAATATCTGCATTTATATATATGTCATATGTAAAAATATTATATAAATTTAAACATAAGGACAAACCTTCTAAATATTGCATGATTTTTCTTTTCTTAAGAAAAACAAAGCAGTGAATAAGATATCCCTTTCACACTTCACAGCACTGCAGAAGTGTTATTTTGCAGAGGTTTCTTTTTGTTTTGGGTTTTTTTTTTCAATTTTTTTTTATTTTGGAGTGACAATTGCAGCTTACCTTTTTTATCCTGCTCTGACTGTGTCCTGTGCAAAAACTCTTCAGATGTTGGAAAGACTAGCAGTAACTTGCTTTCCTATCCAGGTCATAGCAGCATCTCCACCTTGAGCCTGACAAACCATCAGACCTGGTCCTCACACTGGTTAATCCAAGAAATTGCCAGAAGATCATACAGAGAATTTGATTTTCAACCAACCTAATGGCACTTAAATGCTTAAATCATGTCTACTTTGAAGTCATTACTGACACTCTGTGTACTTTCAAATGTTACCTTCAGTCTGCTTTGTGTCCCTGTCATCTTCCAGGCAAGTGGAGAATGAGTATATTTCTGTCTTTCACATTGTGGGGACTGAAGAACACATGAGATGAGGTGCATCCTTCGTAGGCAGCGTCACAAGCTTCATTGACCTCAATGGAAAAAGAGTCCTGGACAGAGGAAGAAGGATAATAAAAGCGATGTGAGATCACTCCACATCGTAATGACAGTAGAGGCAGCTATAGTCAATGGGAAGAAGGGTGAAGAGGACTCATAGGATGCAGGAGCCCTGAGAATTTTTTCCCTCTGCTCTGCCTGACCCCAAAACCTTGGAGAGAAATGTGGCAGTAGCCAAAGAAAGGTGTCAGCCTGGAATGTATTTTTATATCTCTTAGGTATAAAACTCATTGATATCAGTCAAAACCAGGACATAGCTTTCAAAGAACTCTCCTTTGAGAGTTCTGAAAGAAATCAAAATGGCTTTACATGGCCAAGGTTGCTGCAAACTTACATATGCTCGAAGCATCACTTTTTTAAATCAAAAGAGATGTGTCTTCATTGCTGTTATTTTTTTTCTTTTCCTGACATGCAGCACTCATCTTCTCTCACTCTCCTTGCTTCTTCACATCATTTTTTCCCTTTCTTCTTCCCCCAGCTCCCCTCCACAGCTTAAAAATCAAGGGGATGGCAACATCAAGCATTATTTTGGTTCTCCGTTAAGATGTTGCCTTTTATCAGGACTCACTTTGTTGTTACTAGCCAGTAGGTGGAGCACATCCTCTGTTTTAACTACCTATATTTCTTTTTCCCCTTCTGTAGAACAATCTATCATTTCTACTGCAGTGAATCAGTAGTTGCAAGGTAGTGCAACACTATACAAAACAGCTAATCTTGGCTGGCCCTCAGCATATAACACCGTGACTCTTGTCAAACCACATGGGGCCAAACACCATCTGATCTAGATGGGAGATAAAAATCTGAAGAAGAGCAAACTTTTAACAGTTTCCAGTTCTGGGTGCTGCTCTTTCTCTATTTGGTTTTTTTGTTTGGGCTTTTTTGTTTGTTTGTTTGTTTTTTTTGTTCTGTTTTCTGTTTAGGATTTTTTTTGCTTTGGTTTTGTGGGTTTGGTTTTTTTTTTATGGTTTAATTTCTAATTTTTTTTTTCCCTAAGAAAAATCTGTTCCACAAACAAGTGCCAGCCTGGGGACCTTCTCCCAGCTTTCCTGTTTTTCCTTGCCAGAGCTGGAGCTTCATGTCAGGTTTGCACGTCTGCAGTGGCTGCCCGGAGGCCCTGATGCTGCTTAAGCATCATCCAAGGGCTCAGTATCAGGCCCTCCATAAACACAGGGGACCACCCTTTCTCACCAACAACCAGGCAGATGGTACATCTTAGGACATCCATCATTTCTGTCTGATGTTTCACTTCTTCTCTCCACTGTATTTTTCATGAGTCTAGGGAAAAAAACAACAACGACAAGTGCAGACTAGCTTTTAGGCAAAAAAGCCTAAAAGCCATGTGCACCTGAAATGTTGTCTGGGTTTTTTTCCAGCTAGATCAGCCTCTGCAATGAAAAATATTTCCAGTCTTGCCTTGTTCATATGCTTGGATCACCTTGGCTACAATATTGCTCCTGCTGTACTGCAGGTGGTGTCACTACTGCAGGCTTTCACAGGTCCCTGGAAACCCAGCACCCTCCTTGTGAAGGAGGGTGATATGGGTCTTGCAAAAAAGCCAACCCAGTCTTTTTCTACAACCCAGTTGCAGAGGTTCGTAGGTGGGAGGGTCTCAAACAGCACTCCCAGCACTGCTGGTAGCTTCCCAAAGCATCATCTGAGAATCTGGCTTAGCTTCTCCAGTGCATCCCTCCTCTCATGCACCGTGCAAATACCCATTCGTGGTTCAGAAACGGTGTGAGGAAACAGCAAAGTAGAATGAGGAACCCTGGGCTGAACTCACTTGTCTGGGCTGACCCTGTCAGTTCACTGTGTTCAAATGAGTCCAACAGATCCCTGCAAGATGTAATCTGCCTGGTTGGTCTCCTCTTTTGAACAGATTTTGTCACTGCCTGTCTTGATGTCAGACCCTAAATGTTGGCTCCATGTGATAGCTCCTGGCATTCCCCTGGGTGGGATGGAATTCCCATTGGGGTGGCAGGAGCAGTCCAGAGAGGCTAAGGACAGCTTTGCAGCCAGTCTGGTCCACGTCCTCTCCTGTCAGGGCTTTGCTGTAAGCTGCTGTATGCCACCAGAGGTAAGACTGTAAAAAGCTTCCCTTCAGCAGTTGTACAATGGCAGTGTAGTCAAGGGGACAATTTTGTTCTCAGTTACCCAGGCAAACCCCAAGAGGGTTTTTCCTAAAAGCATCATTCCTCCCCAGCGCTCCCACCTCTAAAGGATACCCTGGAGGTTTCTTGCTGTTTTCCTCCTCCTTGCAGTTACTGTGGAGGGAGTTGGAAGCCCCATTTCCCTTAGCAAAATGCATTGGGTTGGAACATTGAGGCATTGCTGTTTGTGAGATAAAAGCCAGGGAGAGCCAGGGGTCTCTAGAGAATGGCAAAGCATTGCTTACAGAGACCCGCCACAACAGAGAGGGAGAAGTCAGGGTTCCATACTGCTCAGGGTGCTCAGCACTGCATCTCTGTAGCATCCCCCACGTTTACCCACTCTGTCACTTATACAGGCTGTTTTGGGGGGTTAGACCACTCAGACAGACCACCAGTCTATCTCTGCACTGTGACATGGCAGCTAGGGGGAAAAAATAACAGGCATGCCATGCCTGAAGGCAATGCATCAGGACCAATGGTCATTTCTGTGTGTATTTTCCAGGGGTGGTTTTATATCCTGCTGTAGTCCTTCAAATTAAAAGTGGTCTAGTTATTTACATTTGAAAATTGGATGATATGCTGGACTGCTATTTCTCTATTGACTCTGGGCTGCTAATAAATTTAGAAATTGTCTGCCTGCTGCAGATAGGCACTACCTGCTTGGAAACATTTGGATTCCCTCTGTTAGCATCACAGAGGGAGATGTAGAAAATAGGAAAAAGACATTTGATTGTTTGCACTTACCTTCATCCAGAAGTAATAGAAAAGCATTTGTGTTTGATACATCCACCTGCTGTGCACCAACAGCCTTTGCTCTGCCTTCTTGACAAAGGTGAAATCTAGCTGATGTTTTTGCTGGTTCAAAGTGCAGAGGCAGTTCATCCAACCCCATGTGTCTGCAGGAGTCACTTGCTGGGAAATTTGGATGGTGCAAGCTCTGCACTGAGGACTGCAAGCTGCTGGAACCTTGTGCTGCACCCAAAACCCAAGGCAGGTGTTGACAAAGGGGCTCAGGCTTTACACCACTGCCAGCTGTGCTTCATCATCATCATCCACAGGGGCATGCTGGCAGATCTCATCATGCCAAGTTTATGGGGTGGAAAGCAGAACAGGAGCTACTTTCCTATCAGGTTGACATCAGTAGGTGTTGGGAGGGGATGACAAAGAGCTGGCAGGGCTCAACAGATGCATTTCTGGTCTCCAGGTATGGTAAGTGCCAGGGGAAGGTGCATGGGAACAGTATGTGGTGAGCAGGAGAGGGGCAGAGCCCCCGATGCCTTGATGAAGATGGATAAGAGATGCTGGCAAAACAGATGGAAGGGGAATAAGGCAGTCATAAAGAAAGCATGCTATAAGCTCTGTAAGAAAGACAGGTTTCCAGAGGAAACACAACACAAACAGTAAGAAGCAATGGTAACTAAAAGCTTTGGGCTGCAGCTGAGGCAAGGTCTGTGGCAAAAATCTCTTTGCTCCCATGTGAATCACCACTTTCCAGACAAAGGTGTGAGAACAGGGCTCACTATCACATACTCGCCTCTATGCAAGGATAAAATCAAGCAAAGCTTTCAATTTATTTTCTTCCTCCACCTCACACTGGTTTTGCTGCCTCACAGATGAGGTGCATGTTACTTCTATGAGCAGAATGGTTGAGAATTTTTCTTTATGCCTCCAAGCATTTGGTCCTTTCTTCTGCTCCTGCCTTTCTGGAAGAAACCTTCTTGTGGTCCTCCTGGACCTCGGGTTGTGGATCCTGTCCTGCATGGCCACAATGGCCTAACCCTGACTCTGCTCCTGTCCCATAGGCCCTGTGGGCAGCTGTCACCTCCAGGGAAGACACCACTCCTTTGTCTTCTGCCAAGCCATGCACTATCATCACAGGAAAGGATAAGAAGGCTTCTTCCTTATCTTCTGCACCACAAAAACACCTCCCTGTGATGCTGGAAGTGGAGAAAGGAGAGATGGAATGAGGGGAGCCCCTGGAGATCGAAGAGGAGAAGGAGGCTGGGGAGTGATTACGAAGCAGCCCCAGTGCAGGTGAGAATGGGTTAGGACAGGGTGAATGAGGGCTGTTTCTTTGCAAACATGAGCCAAACGGGAGCAGCTGGAGTAGCTTTTGGGGATCGTGTATGACCTATTAAATAATAAGAAATATTTTTGAAATGTGAAAAATCTGAGGGTTTTTGAACAGCTGTCTAATATTTGAGACATAAATTCTTGTTGTTTGCCTTCTTAGGAAATAAAATTCGTCTTTGTTTTTGTTTTCTCCGCTGTGATGTGTGCCCCAGCATTCCAGTCAGGCAGCAAGACCAACAAGCCCTGATTTCAGAGGACATTCCTATTACAAGGTAGCAAGAGAGTGTTTCAGACTTCAAGGTGTTAAGGGCTGCCCTCCCTACAGCTTGGCTCCTCACTGTGCAGGAAAGTAACAAAAATACAAAAAAAATCCAAAATGAAGACTTCTCACCTGGAGCCTCCCCTGCAACCACTGCTGTGAGAGACAGCTTCTAGCCCTGGGCACTCAGTCCCACTGTCACCTGCCCAGGGTATCCCCTATGGACAGCAAACCGTGAGTGGCTGTGTGCTCACTGAAGGCTGCAAAGCTCACAAATGCTCCCAAGGGTTCCAAGCAAATGCTAGCACATCATGAAAATCCTCTCAGAAAATCAGGAGTAGTCTGCAAATGATTTTCCTGCTCAGTCAGGGGGCTGCAGCCGTTACAAATCATCACTGTTTTGACCATGCCCTTTTCAGATGGAAGGCCATGGGTTAATAAAAGTTTGATTAGCTATATGTATTTCTATATAACCCCTGCTGCTTCCACACATGTATGTGCCCCCAGCTGCTTTGCAGACTGCAGTGCAATCACCACAGTGGTAAATGCACTGGGCTGGCTGCAGAAGAGAGGAAGATTTGTTGTTTGCTTAGCTGTGACTAAAGAGAACATTCCCTCTGTGCAGGTGGGTCTGGTTGGCATGTATGGCTGCATTCAGTGTGATCAGATGTGGAGAACCATGCCAGTACAGCATTGAACCTATATATCATATTAAATATTTCCCAGTAGAAAGAGCAGACATATTTTACAGATATTTTTTTACTCCTACAGTTTTAGAACTTCCTTCCTTCCTTCCTTCCTTCCTTCCT
>VZTY01034089.1:180874-206352 GCA_013400935.1 Turnix velox
TCCCTTTCCTTTCCCTTTCCTTTCCCTTTCCTTTCCCTTTCCTTTCCCTTTCCTTTCCCTTTCCTTTCCCTTTCCTTTCCTTTCCCTTTCCTTTCCTTTCGAAATTCAAAGTGCCGAGAGATTTGCCCCTTGCATTGCACCAGAGCACAGTGTACAGCTAGGGTCTTGCAGTCTGAAAGAACTACTGAAGTGAAACCCATGACACTGTCAAGTGCTTAAAATTAAAACTGCTGGTTTGTGCTTACAGAAACGATGCTCACCAGAGCTTAGCAGAGGGCCGTGGAGTTCAGGGATGGATGGAGAAATCGCCTGTTAATGGATGACTGCCTTGGAACACATGAGTCGGCTGGTACTCCTGCTTCAGCCAGGAAGGCCTCATGTGAGCCTTTCATAAATTAAACTCTTTCTGCCATAAAGCCTCTGCTGCAAGCACTCTGCTGAACAAGGTATCCTGTAAATGCCTGAACAGATGCACAAAGCAAACCACCCCCGCCCTTGAGCTGCCCTCTCACCCCTTTTCTGCCCCAGTGCGTTCCCTTTGCCCTGACTTATGCTGGGCATTGTCAGGATGAACACATTTGAATTTCCCATTGCAAAACCTCATGGCTTCAGAGATGTCCAAAATCTCATACCTCCTGAGAAGCAGCCCTGGCCCCTCTGTGAGAGCTGGCTGTTCAGCTGGGAGCACCTCTGCCTAGCCAGCCCTAAGTGGAACTGTTACAGACATGTCTCCTCTGGCACCCATTTGAACACAAAGTACTCCCTTGTTTTCTGTTTTCTTAAATCTATATTCGCATCATGTGGGAGGAGGAAGGGTGCAGAGAGAAAATATCCTGGGGCTGAGGAAAAAGCCCATTCTGGGGAAAATGTGGGGTGGCTTTGCTACAGAGCTACTGGCTCCCTTGTGCTTCTGCACACTGTGATTTGATATCACCCTTCCCTAAAACCCATTATGAGTTCCAGTAGCTACTTCAGTATTGCTGATAGCATCACACACGTGTTCATCCTAAGTAGGTTATCCTTCACGCTGCGCAGCTTCAAACCTGCTCACTGCAATTTATCAGTGGGGAAGGATATTTTGGGAATCATCCTGTGTCTCTTCTCTGTGTCACAGGATAATGTGCTGCAGATAATGGATCCCACCTGCAGGATTTCTGTTTCCCATGCAGTAATGACTGCATATAATACATGCAACTCTCTGCCTCTCGGGATCTTTTAAATTGAGCATCTAGTTCATGGCATCCAGTTCTTCCCTAAGTATTGTAACCCAGACAGCCTATCACAGTGCACAGCATGTTGAATCACAGATGGGAGCTGCAGATCAACAAGACAGATGCACAGACACATCTCTTCTGTAATGCATTTGAGAAGGTGTCTGGCTGCATGACCTGGTGCCATTGTTTTGTCACCTGACAGAGGCATAGCTTGCTCACAGTGGCACTTTGTGCACACACAACAAATATTATGACTCTGAGGTGAATAGATGTTGCACCCTTTTCTGCCAGTGCCAAAAAATCCAGGCAGAGTGATCAGAGGCTTGAGTGATGATGCTGGTGTTTCTGCCAGCTCTGGACCACTCATGGTCCAGTGTTGAGTAGAGGGGGTGATAGAGAAAAGGAGAGAAGGAAAGACAAAGAGAAAGAAGCAGGACCAGGAGTCCTAACTTCAGTAGTCCTCCTTCTGTAAATAAAGCTGTTAGATGCTCAGACTTCAGGAATACTGAATTTAGGTATTAATACATATTAAAACTAATTTCAGGGAAAGAATGAGCAAGGTTTCCTAGTGCCTAGAGCCAAACACTTTACAAAGGCTGTAGGTCCTACTGTCATCCTCTATACAATCCCATAAAGTGTTACAGGAGAGAGCAGAAGAGCTCAGAGGAAGCACAAAACCTTGACTTGAGGATATAAGCAAAACAAGGGAAGCTTTTCACCAATCCTACAGTGCCTTTTGGGCTGAATCACTTCTGTGCTATTCCTTCTTTAAATATCTCAAAACAGTGCAAAGGTGATGAGGAATGAGGTGATGGTCTTGAATAACCCTGACCTGATGCTTTTTTCCTTCTCTGGTGTGCTGGCAGTCTCTGCCCACCACAGCCAGGTTTTGAGTGATTTGTGGCTGAAGGCAAAAGGAGAAAGGTCATATGATTTGTATAAATTGAATGGAAGTCAGGGAAGTTGCCCTGCCGATGCGAGACAATGATCAAAGTGCTGAGGTCATGCTCATAACCTAGCCAGAGAAAAACTCTTTCCAGGGTAGCTGAGAAAATGTTCCCTTTCCCATGGAAATGGAAAACTTGCACTGGGGTTGATGGGGACTGGCAGGAAGGCCACCTGAGCGCAACAGGCAACAGTCTGGAAAAAATAACACTGAGTAGTGAGTGCTGCAATGAAACAGCTGTCTTAGCAATAACTGATGTGAGTTACTTCATGGCTACAGTATCTTTTCTCACAGAAAAGAGAGAACCTGCTCTTTAATAGCAGGCAAAATAGGTGATGTCTCCTGCAGCCTACTGTTAAAGGAGCTTCCTTCTAAGCCGCAGGATCATTATTACTTTTTCACAGATAATTACTCACCGCAGTTAATTTGAAGCCATATTTGAAGTGAAATGGAGATATCCTATTTTACCCTTTTCCCCTTAGTCTGCCTTGATACCATTATCATTTGCTGCTCTGGTGCCCATAGCAACAGCCACTGCTGTCCTTGCTTCCTCTGAGCCAGCCAGTGCTGCTAATGCCTGACATTTGGCCAGATGGGCTTCTCAGAATGGGCTTCGCCTGCCTGGAATCACAACCTTCCCAACTCTCTTGAGGGCGAGCAGTGGGAGTAAGGGGGCAGCAAAATCAGGTGAATTTGGAGCCCAGTTCTCCCAATGGCATACTTGAAGTCTGGCTGCTGTATCTGCAGCAGGCCATTTAAAATGTTGGTGGCCTGATTCTGCAGACCCCATAAGCACACCTGGTAACTGCTTTGAGCATTTCTCTCTTTAACAAAATTAACAAAAAAAAAAATTAACAAACAGATTCACAAACAGATTCACAGGACATAACATAATTCACTACATAATTTGCTTCCCTCTTTGAAAGCTGGGTCCACAGGGCCTTTGGTAGTCACTGTCCATGGGAGTTATGAAGCCCTGTTAGTTGTATGGGCCAACCTCCATTCTCGACATAAATTCCATCAGCAAACAAGTTGGTTTCCTCTGTTTTTTTTTTTAAAAAAACCAACATCTTGAATCCCCAGAGAAGCAAAACAAGGAAAAAACCCCTAAACAAACAAAGGAGAACCAGAATACTTTCCCACAAGGATTTTGCATCGGTGTGTAAAAAGACAGGAATGTCTTACAGAAGGTCTCATTCATGAAAGAGAAAAGTTTGGTTGACTTAAGGTTAGAGATGCCGAGATGCTCCAGAAACTCCAGTCCAAGGATTAAAGAAGAGTGTATATGGGATTTCAGGCATAAATTTTGTCTACAGGTCCACGTTCCTAAGCGTATGGAGAGATAGAAGACATCTCAGCAGGAGTGGAAAAGCACAACTGGATGAGGAGAGCCTGCTCTGTAAGTAAAGCTATATATGTATTAGAAGTGGCACAAGGGAAAATGTTAATGGAGCATGAAAAATGAGGCTCAGTAGGGATATTAGCAGAAGGAAAAAAAACAAAATCAACCCCATCACACGGAGTGTTAAGCAAATACATTGCACTGGAAGGAGTGCTCCCTTCATTGTGTTGTAGACCAGCTCTGAATAGTGTTTTTTTTGTTAAAGACACCAACATGAAGGGAAAAGGAAGATAATGAAGTTTCGGCATGTTACACCCCGAAGAGTCAGGTTGGCTTCAGGTGTGAGTGATTTTGAAATGGGTCCAAAGATGGGCCACAAGAATGATCAGAGAGCTGAAAAAATTCTGCTATGAGGACAGCTGAGAAAGCTGGGGTTGTTCAGCGTGGAGAAGAGAAGTCTCCAGGGAGACTTTACAGCACCCTTCCAGTATGCACAGCAAGCCTGTAGAAGAGATGAAGAGGGAGTCAGTATCAGAGAGTATAGTGATTGGACAAGGAGTAAGAGTTTAAAATTAAAGAGGGGAGATTTAGATTAAATATAATGAAGAAATTCTTTCCTGTGTGGATGACGAGACACTGGAAAAGGTTGCCCAGAGCACCTGTGTGTGCCCTATCTCTGGAAATGTTAAAAGCCAGGCAGGATGGGGCTTTGAGCAACCTGATCTAGTGGGAGATGTCACAGCGTATGGCAGGGGGGTTGGGTCAAGACAAGGTCCCTTCCAACTCAAACCATTCTGTGACTCTATGGCTCCTGGGCCAGATTTGGGTATCTGCAGTTCTAAGACTTAAAGATGCAAATGATTTTTTTCCTTTTGTGCATTGCTTTGTCTTAAAAGCTTGCTGAATGTAGAAGAGGAAGCTGGCAAAACCCAGGTGGAATAAAGTACATGCACAGTCATTGAAAGGCTTTGCAGCTTTTGTTTGCCTGCAAGGCCTTGCTGAAGGAAGGCTTTGAGCTTGCCAGTGAGGTTAACACAAAAAGGGTGGAAAAAAAGAAAGATTAAAGAAGCTAAGTTATAAGCTTGATGTCTTTATTACCTTCTGCCAAGGCTGGAAGGCTATGCCAGCTCTGCCAGGTGTTTCAGAGGAGCAACAAAAAGCAGACATTACATGGAGCCAATGTGCTTACGGCCACTGTCCTCAGGAATCAAAATTTCCTGGAGAAATCACATCAGCTGCTGAATGAAATACTATCCTGCTACTGCAAAACATGACCTGTTATAATTTAGAGTAAAGCTGAATTTATGTACACACAGACAGAGGAAGACCAGGATGTTCCATGCCTCTGTCTCTGCATATGCATCTTTGCATATATTCATATATTCATGTATCTAGCTTGCATTGTAACACAGCTAATGTTTTCTTAGGACCACAAATTTCTAAGCTCACATTTGTGTTTGGTAGGAAAAACCCCAGTAGTTTCATCTCTTATCACCTGCAGCTAGTTGCAGCCTTTATCTAAACATTCGCTGTGGGATGCAGCAGGGAATTACACTGGCAACTACCATTAATCTTCCGTGCAAAAGAAGTATCTCCTACATCAGTGTTAGAATAAAACCATTTGTCTGGCGAATGAGGCACAACTAAACAATTACCCTGCTACAGAAGTAAAAAAGTCTCTCTTGATGATATTTTTTTTATTATGTACTAGCCCAGCCATAGATCATGATGAGGCCATCTTTAAGAAGTGCAAACACAGCAGCAAGACTTTGGATATGAGTTGTTATTAATCTTGTTTTGGGACATACTACTGGTCTTCTGAAAGTAACCACATGTTATGTTCCAACACTGTCAGTGTTCCTGTGTAAATCTCTGTTGCCTTCTTCCCATGAAGCTGCTCATCAATTTCCTGTCTGCTTCCAAGACTGAAGAGAGGGAGATTTTTATCTTGCTGAATGGAAAGCAGCACTTCTGAGGTGAGCAAGAAACAGAGTTGTCTTTTCCTTTCCACAGAGGGGTGAGGAGCAGCAGTAGCTGGAAGAAGCAGAGATGCTGATTGCAGCTTTGTGGGAAGAAGGCAACAGGGAAAGTTCACATGTGACAGGAACTAAAACTTTCTGCAGCATCAGGGAGGGTTGATAGTCTGACTTATTTTAGCTTGTTCTTGCCTTAGTATAGTTGTTAATGGTTTGGATGACATGGTACCTGCAAAACTGCACTTCATATCACTGGTTTGGAACATCTTCAGATTCAAGTAGAGCACATGGGAAAGAAACAAATACAGGAATGTTGAGTGAAATAGCATAATTTTCTGTTTTCCTCCTACATAAGTATAGTATTATAATGTATGTATCTGAATTTTTTATTTTTTAAAGCACTTGGTTTAATTTTTGACATAATGATAGGTAGAGATGAGGATTGGTTGGGGTTTTCCACCTGTGAGTGTGTATGTTTGCATGTGAGCCAAGGAGAAAAATCTTACAAGTAATGGGGTTGCTTATGTCAGCAAATAGGGAGGATTTGGTTGGATGTAGCCAGTAAAAAAAAAATCATTTATGTAATACTCAGATATTAATAATAAAAAGAAGTTCTTACACCTAGTAAACAACTGGCAAGTCAACTGATACGATCCTTTGGTTGGCAAGCACTAAGGATTTATGTAATAGGCTGAAACAGCAACTATTTGTGAAGCCCCATGGTTCATTTCTATAGCTACAAAATTGCCTTAAATTTCATCCATCTCTTAGTCACAAGTGCTTTTTAAACCAAGTTTCCAGTACCATGAGCTACCAATATATGCTGTAATCATCTCCCTTAGCTGGTAAGCAGCATTGCCAGCTTACAGGGTTCCTGTATTGAAGTGTTATGTCTTAGTTGGTCTCAGCAGGTCCATTTTTCTTGCGCAGATTTATGGCACTTTCTAATGAGTTATTATGCCTTCTCTGAGCAGAACTGAATTCCCAGTGAAATCTTTGAGTGGAGCCTGAGTCAAGAAGGGGAAGATTTATTTGGTGTCAGCCTGACTGCATGCATGTGCCCACAGGCAGCCGAAATGGGTCACAGTCAGTGAAATGCCCCAAGGGGCAGGATGTGCTGCTGATGCCCCATTTCGGGGCTGGGCACCAGTCTGATCCTCCTGCTACTCCTGGACCTTTGTGAAGAGAGGTGAATCACATCCTCACAGTGATGTCACTACTGCAGTCCCCCCCTCGCACAAAAATGGAGAGGTGTAGTAATTACAGCGCAAATTACACAAAAATACCCTGATGATGATCTCTCAAGGTCCCTTCCAATCCCTGACATCCTGTGATTCTGTGTAAAAATGATAGTCGATGTAACAGAACAGTTAAGCTCCAGAGCAGAGGCAAAGAATTGCAGGTATTTCAAGAATTACATGTGAACAGGCTTGGAAACACAGGTATTTCACACATCACCCCATAGTGCTGCATCTGCTACCTGTGCCCAGTGAGACATAGTTATGGACACTCTGCTGCAGGCACTGACATGAAGTGACTCACATATACTGCCTCCATCTTGCTTTCCCTCTCTTTTCCCTCTCATCCCAGCTCTTCACCTTCCTGAATCCTCCCTCTCCATCACTACAGTAAATTAGTTGTTGCTGCCATGGGCCCTAGAGGGGGAAAGCAGAGAGGGATGCTCCAAAATTGTACTGAAAAGCCTAGGGCAGGGCTGAGAGCTGGGGGGGTGCAGAGGAAGACTGGCATGTGCCACCCTCAGACACCAAGGTTTGCCAGGGAGTGTGGGAGATGAACAGCTTCAGTGGGGAATTTTGAGGCAGCCTCCCACCTCTGGGTACCGCTGAACTGGCTCATGTTTTCTGTCTGTCTATCATCTATCTATCTATCTATCTATCTATCTATCTATCTATCTATCTATCTATCTATCTATCTAATCTATCTATCTATCCATCTCTCTCTCTCTCTATCTACTCCTCCTTCTTCCAGTGCCCCCTACTCCTTCCAGAACATCAAAGGGACGAGGCAACCCTTTGATACCGCAACGGTATCTTTAGGTATTTAGGATCAAGGCCAGGTTTCAAACCCAACAGTGTCTTCTCATGTGCAACCAACTCTGCTACTGCGACAGGGAGAAAGATATCCTCCCTCTTGCTTAATTGAATTACATAGTAATCATCTTGTCCCCGGTGGCTGCTGCGCTCTGTGGAGTGTGTCGTCTTCAGTGGAGACTTTAGTACAGCAAGGCACACATTGATTCACACACGTAGGAGTGAACCCTGACTAACTCCAGCCTGAGACTAGATGTGGGATGAGTTATTTATTTTCTTGAGTGAATGAAATGAGGTGATTCCCACTTCCCTCTCTATGTATTATCAAAACCATATACAAACATATGCTGGCTTTGCCTTTTATTATTTTTCCTTATGTTATTTCTAGTACTGAAAGGAACCTGAAAGCACCATGACACAACTGAGTGGAAGCTGGGTATTAAAACCTGCATGTGTTTCTCAGGTAGGAGATGGGATGTGTCTCCTGATGGAGACAAATGTTTCCCAAAGAACAAAAAGAGAGGACTTTTCCAGCATTATGCCTGGTGGCAAGGAAGACCATCAAGTGCCGGACTGATCAGCAAAGATCACTCTGATCCAAGGCTCCCGTCTTCCACAAGGCAGAAACTGTGGGACTGGTCTGATGGGAGGACCAGAAGCAATGAATGTAAATTGGAAGGGGGTAGATTTAGACTCAACATAAGAAAGAAATTCTTTACAGCGAGGGTGGTGAAACACTGGAACAGGTTGCCCAGAGAGGTTGTGGATGCCCCCTCTCTGGAGGTGTTCAAGACCAGGCTGGACATGGCACTGAGCAGCCTGATCTAGTGGGAGGTGTCCCTGTCTATGGCAGGGGGGTTGGAACTCGATGATCTTTAAGATCCCTTCTAACCTGAACTATTCTATGATTCTATGGTCATCTCTGGAAAGTTATGGGGAGCATAAAACCAGGAGGTTCACAACCTCAATAGGGGAGAAGAACCCAAATCAAGGAAAGACATTTTACTCTTCTAGCCAAATCCTGAGTGATGCTGCCAGCACCCTGAAAGCCATGGAGGAGGCCAAGGCACCAAGATGTCCTTAGCAAAGGGGTTTGGCAATACAGGGGACTGGGTGCCCACCTAAGGAGAGGATTGTCAGAGAGGAGACACACGGGGTGGCTGCTGATCCTCAGTTAAAAATACTGCACCAGTTGTAACATAATTGCGTGCTTTATTGATATACACAGTAAAGCAGTATATAATACAATAGTAAGGCATATATTTGGTGAAATTTGATATGTTGTGAAAAAAATGCAGTAAAACAGAAGTTTATAAAAATAATTAGTAAATGTTACAGTGTTGGTGTTAAAACACAATATATTATGATATCCAAGTAATAAACCAGTGCCGAGTAACAATGAAATAACATGCCATATGGTGTTTATGTATTCAATTACACTGATTATGTTTTACAGTTTAATACTTTGTCATTATAAGGAACATGAAATAATTCCCAAATTATGCTTAAAAAGCAGCGATAAAGCTTTCAACTTTTAAAATATTTTTGACAGACTCACTTCAAAACTAAGATCTAGAAAGTAAAACAAACAAAACAAAACCCTGATGAAAACAACCGTGCAATCCATTTTTCCTCCTTTTTTTTTTTTCTGAAGAGAAGGTTTAACATATAAGGGGGAAAAAAAGAAACCCATCTCTTTCTCAGATCTTAATCTAAACCTTCTGATAAAAAAGACCATGAGATACACCAAGGGTTCCTCTCATAATAAAGTGTTAGAAAAGCTTTTTATTAGGAAAGCAGAGGTTTGGGGGAGGGGATTGTACTTATTTTTTGTGAATGATTATCATGGTTGGTATTATTTAAACAATGAGACCTGGTCACACAATGGACACGTGGTGAAGATGTAACATTATCTTTACGTATTTGTCAGGAACACCACAAAACCAAAGTGAGGTAGAAATAGCATGACTAGCCATGTCAATGTTAACTAGCATTCAAAATAAAATCTTTCCCAAGTTTAATTACACTTCATACAAGAAGAGGTAACAGATTTATTTTTTTTTACTCTTGCAATATAAAGTTAGATGATGTGTTTCTATATATTCTAAGGTAAAATTAAAAGCTGGTTAAGAAAATGAAGTGGTAAAGCTTTTGCTGACAGCACCTCATACCCAAAACCTACCTCTCACAAGCTGCAGTCAAGCTGGCTAATCTGTTTTGCTATCAGTTCCTCTCTTTCTCACCTTATTGTTAATTGTACGTGACTACTTGTAGAGAGAAATGGGGAAGGAGAAAGGACCAGGGCCCTTTTTTTTTTGGTGATAAATATCTCATGGAGCAGTGTGGCTACCTTCACCTGATCACCATATGTGAGCAAAAACAGCAGTAACTCTTCTACAGCCTCTCCCAAAGGATGGTCGCAGCATTGCAGTTCCTTGGGACCGGCTGCTGTAGCAGGCTGAGACACACATTGCAAAAAGCTCTGGTTTTTGTTTCCAGAGGATCAAGGAGCTTCATATGCTTGTTAATACTGGGAACTGGACAAGTGCAGATGCTCTGTGTGTAACTTACTTGTGCTTCGGTTCAGAAGCTGAACCCACAGGGGGTCAGGAGGGAACTTCTCCCTTTCTCCTCTCCTCTGTAACAAAGGTGACACAAGTGGTGGCAGTGGGTGGGGGACAGATGTACCCAACTCCTGCTGAAGCACTGGCTGCAGCCAGCAGGGTATCAGACACTGAGGTCTGAAGGTTTAATCCAGCAAGGCAATTTCTATGTTCATTTACTAATAGCATTCAGGAACTCAGTCAGCAGATGAAATGCTGACACGCAGGATACTCATTCAATTCATTCCTTTCCTTCTTTCTTCTGGGGTGTTCTTTTTTTTTTCCATTAATTTTTTTGCAGGCTCTGTCATGTAATGTGCTCTTTCATTTAATTATTGCGAACTAGCTGTGAGATTCATGTAATTCTTATTGGAAAGAGTTGACATAACTACCTTCATTGGAAGTTCAGGACATTTCTTTTTTTTTTTTTAAGCCAGCCCAAGTCAGACAAAACCAATGAGAAAAGTAACTTTGCCATTTTGGTGTCACTGCAGGAAATATTTTTTTTTTCTTTTTGATAGGCAAGGAAAAGAACGCAGGACATGAATCTCACTGATGCAGTTACAGCTGAAATGATACTAAACAAATGCACTGCCTCAGTATTTTTTTTTGTGTTTTTTTAAGGGGGTTTCTATAAACAATTATTTTTATAAAGCACACTTTAGTTTACAATCTTTCATTATAACTGTTATAAATTTTTTTTTAAACAACCTGAAATGCGTTCCATATAAAGAAATGGCAAGTTATTTAGCTATCAAGATTTTACATGTAGTTTTCTTATAATTTTTGTACAATTGCATAGACGTGTAAAACCTGCCATTGTTAACAAAACAGTAACAGACTTAGGAAACTACTGAAATCTACAGTATAGTACCACTACCCTTCACAAAAATATAGATTTTTTTTTTTTTTCTTGTAAACTCTTACAGTCTAATCCTCTTCGTAGTATGAATATTATAAAAATCATGCGGGACGCCTGAAGTTGTAAAACACATCTTGCTATTCTAACACCTTGTCGTTGGTCATCACTGTCACTAAGGTTTCCATAGCTCTTCCCAAGTCATCTGCCATGTGGAAAAGGCTCCCTACATCGTGGCCTGAAAAAAAAGAAAGTCAAAGGAGAAGAAATTAATTGAAGAAAGCAGGGCAGCAGAATGGTAGGAACATTTCTACAGCAAATGCTGAGCACAGATCCATCACTCTCCATGTGTTGCTCACTGCCACCCCCACTGGAGTACAATGAAGAACACTCTTTCCAAAAGTCTCCTGGATGAATATAATGTTGTTGTCAGCAGAAGATTTTAGAACACTTGACATCAATACTGGCTTGAATGGTGATGGTAAACTGTACTGACAGTAAGTCAACATGTTTGTATTCCAAAAAAAGACCCCCGCAGCGATGAAGCTGCAGCTTTACGAATGTTCACCAAAAGCAACAATTAAATCCATTGACATCACAGAAAAGTTCCCAATGCTGCAAGTATTTGACCATTCAATGTTCTATTGGGGAGAAAAACAGAAACAAACAGATCAGCACTAATTAACTAAATCATTAAGCCCAAGAGGCCCCAGAAGGATACCTGCAGAGATAGCTAAAATGATGACCAAGCTAAATGGCTGCAGATAATTGCATTATTTTTAAAGTATCCCTTGTTTTTCACACAGCACTCCAGCAGAAACAAAGGTTTCACAATTATCAAACAATTATTATAAGGTGTTTCATTTGTGCACTTCTCCTCACCCATAACACCACTGTAAAACCACAACACATGGATCTCCTACATGGAAGTGATGAATGAATGCAGAGCACAATTCTGGAGTTGAAATCTGTAATTTCTTACACTCATTTTACCAGTGCTGCAAATGGAAAGGAAAGGTGGCAACACTATCAGCAGTAAGAAATCACTTCCTCACAATTAGAGGCTAAACAGACTTGAAGGTAGGAAGATTAAATTGGCAAAAGTTGCCATTTTAGGGTCTTAGTCTGGTCTCCAGCTACTGTTAATAAGAGTGTGGGTCATCTCCAAGTCCTGTGTCAGATTTGCAGCCCTCTATGACTGTCTCATATGACAGTAATGTCACGGTTTCAACAGCTTAATCCCATCAGGAGTCTGTCTCCTGAAAACATGACTGGCAACATCACCACAGATCTAGATACTCTATAAGATAAGCATCCAAATGAGTGCTCAAGATTTCTTGCAAGGACACGGAGGAACTAGCAGACAGAAGATCTTGAAACAACCAGAAGGAAATGATACTCCACACAGCACATAATTGTATTACTGAACTCATCGCGACAGGCTGCTGTTGAGGCCAAACACATAAATGAGTTAGAAAATAACCACTGAAGAAAGATTTATTTAGATGCAAAGAAATGCATGTGACCTCCAATTCAAGAAGTCTCTAGACTGCAAAGTGCCAGCAACTGAAACCCCTTAACAGGGGAAATATAACTCAATAAAATTGTATGTTGCTATGGCCTGAGAGGTTTGATTTATTTCCTAAGAGTACTTGAGAGAGTATCTGTCTGTAAAAACATGGGAGGTGCAACGGAAGGAAGCAGGCTGCCCACAACCCTGCTTCCAAGGAATGCTTTGAATTAACCTTGGTGTCAAATCCTTGCAGATCCTTAAGGAAGGAGGTCACAAATGAAGAAAGGACACAATCAGAGTATTCAGGATACAAGAAGTTCATGCAGCTTCTACCTGCAGCACACTGCAGCCTGACCGTAACCATTGTCCACCTACAAAGAAGTTGTCTCCTCTGTAAAACTAAAGTATTTGATGGTGGTTTTATGTTGTTGTTTGTTGGGTTGTTGTTTTGTTTATTTTTAATGTAGCACTCTTTACACAAAGCCATGCCATTTCTAAATGGCAACTACTCAACAGGCTGCCTGTTTGACAGTAAGCTCTGCTGTGCATGGTACAGTTTGACTGGTATCAATAGAAAGAAGCATTTGGCGCCAATCTGGTGACATTTTGCTAATTGCACTAATGCACAGAGAAACAGAGGCATCAAGCAGCAATTTCATCCATAAATCATTTCTGCTATCCATCCTATTCAAGATAAGAAAAAAATCTGTAACTTGCTCATCAGCATGTCAGATAACAGGGTATGAAAAATTCCTGTCAAGTTTTGGTCAAAACATAGTTTACTTTAATGTACACTACAACATTTATTTTATATGTAAAGGATAATCACTTTTACTGGCACCATGCAGAGTGAAAGTAATCCAGGAAATTACACCATGGGGAAGCAAAAATTTGATGAAGCCAAGTGAAAGGAAGAACACATTTTAGATGGGAAATGGTTATGAAAACACAAAGGTAACTGCAACTGCTTTTCTCTACTTACCTGAAACTCTGATGTGCACAGGTAGGTTTGCTGCATGTTCTGTCCAGTGTTTATCAGAATAAGTTTGATGTAACCAGAATGACCTGTAGCATCCCCACAAACATCCTGACCCTTCAAACTAATTTCAAGAAATCCCTAGGCTTTGAATACTACAGACATGAGATGGGGCAGTGGTGAGAGTGGTAACTGGGTAGCCAGACACAAGAGGCACTTCTGACTGCAGGACCACCACCTCTTGTTCATATTTGTTTGAGTTCTGTTGTATTGAGAAACAAAGATGGGACTGCAGGGCTCATCAGCTCGGGATGAGCAATCACCCTTCCATAGATTTAAAGCAACTCAGACTGCTACACCTTTCTCTTCAGAGAAAAACCTAGTAAGAGTCTCAGTATAGACAAAATAACTACAATCAAATATAGAGGAAAAAAAAAAACCCTTTCAGAAGTATGCCACACAGAAGAAAGTACAAACTGCTGAACTGCTCAGGCAATTAAATAAGGGGCCAAGAAGACCTCATGTATTCAAGAATATCTAGGTATTCTTTTAATGCATAACAATTGCAGGAATGTCTGCTATTGTTTCTTCCTTTTCTTCTGTGAATGGCTGCCTTATTTTTGAAACAATCATGCTTCGGACCTGCTCTCCCTCCATAAAAGCTGTACAGAGGCAGGCTGGTGTCACTAAGAAGATACGACTCCCTTTCCCCCACACCATCCAAGGTGCCTCTCTAGGTCTTCCTTTCCTCTGCAAAAATGCTGAACAATGATGTGTCCTCTCCTGAGCCACCTGAGTTTACAGCTCAGAGGATAACCACAAACCACTACTGATTGCAATTTATGTTAACAGTGGGATTGTAAAGTGAAACAGTTTTGAGACCACAGCCTCTAGGACAGTCATGGGATGGAAGGACAAACCATAAGAAGGGGCAACACGGCTGTGCGCCAGTCACTCAACTGGTAAACCCTCATCTGAATGTCACTGCACTGCCAGCACGTTTTTGCCCCTTCTGCAGGTGGGAGTAACAGCTAGGTCAACCAGGATTATGAATGGTTGAGAACAACGTATACAATTATTTCTTGGAAATGTGTGTGCTATAAACACACACTCTTACATAATTCTGGTTATCTAAACAAGGGCTCAAATTTGCAGATTTCTTCTATATAGCTCTGCTGCTTCTATTGAATTCTGCTCACTTTCCCTCCACTGAAACATAGGATGACATTTTTAATTAAGAATAAAATGAGAATAATGCTGTCCTAAAAGGATGTAGAAAACCTTAAATCATAGCTTTCCACTCATCATTAATATTTTACAGGAATGCCACCAAAGAAGTCCTTAACTCCATTCTTCCTTTCTTTCCCTTTTTTTTTAAATATAAAAGCTGAAAAAGTTTTTTTCTGTGCTTGAGGCATTGAAAGGCTGAAAGATGTTACTGTGTAAGAAAAAAACACTAGTACACATTTCAAAATGCAGCTTGGCAAAGACCAAAATGGACACAGACAGTATTAACTTAGACTTGTAAAACGGAAGGTATATTAACAGAGGTGCATCTGCTCTGAAAGCAGAAAACATTTCTTTCTCCAGATGCTTCACTACATCACTTGTGGTCACACACAGAACGATATGTTTCACATCTGCTGAATTTGCTTTAGAGGCTCTGCTGGAATTAAAGCCCTTGAGTGAGGGCGCAGTAACTGAATATCAATCTTACACTACAGCTTGTCAGAGAAATAAATGCAGAGCCTTCAGACTCCAAAGAGTGGATAGAAAGTAAATTAAGTAGCCCCAATACAATGCAGTGCTTTTTTTAGCAGCACAGATTTCTAACTCTTCCCAAACAAAAGACAAATCCTTCCTGTTCCTGGCTTGGATTTTGACACCCTTATTCCTATCGGATAATGCTATGAAATCCATGGGATTACACAGGAAGACAATACCTAATATGCATAATGGGATCAAAACCTGGCCACACGGGTTTAAAACCACATGATCTGCCTTTGCACAAATGGATTCCCACATAAAACAAAAGCTGTTCTGCACCCTAGCTCATATGCAGGCAAAGAACTGTATTTTATATTCATCTCTGCAAGTCACCAACCCCCTGTGGAACCACCAGTGAACACAAATACAAGTGGAGAGTAGTGAGAGATTCACTGAAGAGGCCAACTTGGTTAGGGCTAAGCTGCTGGAACCGGATCAGGTAGGACATATCTGTTTTTCTGATATATTTTTTTAAATTCATTATATCAAATATGGCCTCAGCAGCCAAAGCTTTTTATTAATAATATGCATAAATATCAGTGAGGATAGTGGAAATCAACAACCTCTTTTGTTGAACTGGAGAAGAATTTTCAGATGTTACAAGCTGACAGCATGCAGGTTTGAATAAAAAAACATTTCTATAAAATTTCTGGACTCGTGCAGTCTGTTGATGATATCCCAAGCACTCCTTCTGACCCACATGAAAGGATCTGCCATTTGAGGACAGACTTAAACCTGCACGGAGGCTTTCACTCCCCAAAGTGGATGGACCAGTGCCTGCTCCTACAGCTAATCCAGGGAACCAATTTCATCAAGGCACCACATTAGAAGAAATCCTGGCTTTCCTAGTGCAGCCTGACAGTGACTGGAGGTTCACAGCAGCCCTGCTATAAACCCCATGGCAACCACAAGCAACCCCCCTCTCTGCACCAGCAGAAGTCTGCAGAACAGTTTACCCTTTTAATTCCTAACTCACACACACCAAGCATCAGCTGCTGGGGAAAGGTCATTTCACAGCTCCTTGCAATTGCACTCAGGCAGTCTCTGAATATTTTATCTTTAATAATAATTTGCGCTAGGAACTCATCGTTCAAATATTGTACCCGCTTGGTGAGTGAGGAGCAGCTTCACAGGGGAAAAATCAAGGCTCTGTGGAAATACTTTCAAAGGCTCTGTGACAACACAGTGCAAAACGTTCTCCTTCACTAACAAGCACCGACGTACAAATTCTAAAATCTATTTTGGTTCAAATCAACCGTGTCCAAAGTGCACAGTGAAAACCATCTTCCATTTGCATTGTGAACGCAACACTGTGGAGCTGGTGGGTATTAGTTGCATTCTTCAGTCTGTAACAGTGTATCAGGAAATGAAAACACCTGAATCTCTCATATACCTCTCAACTCTCACGGCTCTAAACAAAAAAGAAAAAAACTATTTAATATCTGGAGATGATGGTTGGTACACTGAAACACATATGTATGTATACTGTGAGTATGTAAGCAGAACAACAAGGGACATGAATCTCCCTGTTGTGCTTACATACAAGAGCAAAAGAACTTAAGTCAATGACTGCAGAGTATTTGCTGACCACATTTATCACCCAGAGGCTTAATTTCAATGTATTATCTCCTCCTCCCTGTTCCTCAGTTTTCACCCCTGGGAGGATGTAAGAAAATGCAGATCCCTGAGTTGGCATCGTCTCTGCTGAAAGTTGAGAGGTACGGCTGCTGTTAGAGCACACATGGGGAATGCACTCAGCAAAAACAAACAAAACCCAAAGCAAAAAAAAAAAGCAAAACACTCTTCCCCCATCCCCCTCCAGCCCTTTGCCAAACCCCAAGCAAACTCGTGCTGCCGTCACACGCATGCTGAGCACAGAAAGCAAGCTGTGACAAACAGAAGCCAAGGCAGTGAGCCTGCATCTCACTAACCTCTCTCACTGGCTTTCCAGGGGCATTTCTTCCTTTAGGAACAGAGAGAGGAAGTAGAAGAAATATCAGAAAAGAGGAAAAAAAATCACATGTGAATATAAATTTCATGCTGTAAGAGACACTTCAGTTTCTGTTGAGGAATTTTAATACAGAATTACTCCATTTCTGCTTTAAACTAAGACTGAAAGTGCACTGATATCTGCTGATGATTCTTATTCAGGAACAGTCCTGTAATCTGCAAAAACACCTGAAAAAACTACTAAAACCAGCAAAAACACTTGAGAAAGTTACTAAAATCAACACACAAGCCTTTTAGCTGAGGATAAAGATGGCACAGAAGATCTTAAATCACTTTCTAAGCACTGAAATTTCATCAATTTGAGTAGTTTTAATAACTAGTATTAGTGGTAAAACCATGTTTCCCAGATGTCAAATTAATTCATCAAGGCATGTTACATTCTATGATGGTCCAAATACATATATAGAGGTTTACATTCACATATATACATGTATGTGCACACACACACAGAGTTTACAGCTAGGGCTGTACAATGTAATATAACACATCAACATCTCAGATAAATATATTCTGAAAGATGTTACCAGCAAGCTAACCTGCAAGCTTGGTAAAACTCAGGGTCAGAGAGAGAAAAGGAGAAAAAAACCCCTCAAGTAACATGAAAAAAAAGGGAAAGTATCTCATCACTTTCAAGCTGTACTGTCAAAGTGGAGGAGTCATTAATGGGTTTAGCTGCAAAGATGTTCTTGACAAGCCTTCATGTCAAAGTATGTATTCTTTGACTTCTCAAACACTTATCATAGCATATGTTTTTAAAAAAAGAAAGCCAGGTCTCAATCAACAGCAGAAACACTCCCCTGCCCCCCTTCACATCCCACAGTTGGAGGCAATAAGATGCTTGCTGCCTCCAGAAGCTTTACCCCACTACTGCAAGACCTTAGCCTTAAGAAAGGAAGTCACTGCAGTATACACTGTTCAAGAAAGAGGATGATCTTTGCTCCAGAGCTGTTGTAAATGATGTAACTGTAAGTGATGTATAGGATAAGAGGAGAGAGAGAGAGAACAGGAGAACACACCAGTCAGCATAACAAGTTTTTTTCTAGGAATGGCAGCCTGCAGGAGAATGGAAGGAAGCAAATAGTTTTGCACATATTTTTCGAGGAGCAGAACAAGGGTCAGCAACAGGGCAAAACTGATGGTAAAGGAGAGGAGAAAGAGGGCAGGAGAAGCAAATAGCAACCTCGACCACCACAGGTCTGAGCCACTGTTCAATCACCAACTCCAGAATACCAACAGAAACCACCAGGGCAACCTCTGAAGGGCTCAGAGAGCAAAGGTTATGATTTACACAACACAGGAAGTTGTATTACCTTCTTTCCCCTCTCCTCATTAGCACACTTACTATTAGAAATTATAGTAAAAGATCTCAAGTCATGCTCTGCACATAAGTCCTTGACTGAAATTATGTCTATACCACATATGCTGGCAGTAGTGCACAGAGTGAGCCTTACAGTAAGGAGAGGTGCAGCTTCTGTTTTAAGGACTTCACTTTGGAGGCCTCCTTAACTCTCCAGAACTTACATGCCTGCAGTCTCCTGTGGCACTTCTATCAGGAGCTATGAATGCTAACAGAAGTCCCTTCCAGGAGAGATGATGAGAGCCTCTCACCGGTATAAATCATGTAACAGAAAACATTTGAAAATAAAGCTATAAAGTCTATTGCATACTTTAGTCCTCTATTGAGGAAGAGCCCCAAGTATTTTATGAGTAGATGGTCCACCTTAGGCCTCCAGAAATTGCAGCATGGTACAGCCAGAGTCCTAGGCAATGGATGAGATCCAGTAGAAGATGTTTTAGCTTGGGTCAATAGGAGAAGGAACTACCTACGTACAAAATACTGGATCCTTCTGGAGGTCTGAAGAAATGCCTACCTGTTGGCATCTAAAATTGCAGCTACACAGTGTCTAATTTAAATACCTACATGAGACAGGCTGGTTTCAGTCTGAAAATTAATGTATTTAAAGGTAACTGGAATAGCTGTGAATCACGCAAAACAGCTGGTGAGTAATCAGCCCTAGAGTTTGTTAAATACAACAAAGACCAGCGCTACTACAGTAACAGCTAATTTCTTTTGGAGGAAGATTAAAAAGGGTTTAATGGATCTTACTTCATTTTCTTCTTTGCATATGAATGAATGCGTGTCTCCACATTTTCAGGCAAGGAGTATGGTTTGGCATAAATTGCAGAGGAAGACGATTGTCTGTATTGCTACCGTTCTGAAAATTTGTATTCTGTAAGGCATCAAAACACTGATACACAATCCATGGGTGCCTAATTACCTATTATTCCCACTCAAATCAAGATTTCCTTCCCTTACAAAAGAGAGGAGTCTTTCTTTTTTGGAAATCTACATGACACTGCATTACTGGCAACAGAAGAGAGTGATCAAATCAAATCTGAAAGCAGAGGCATTAATAAAAACTTCATGCATCTGTATAGGTTCAGCTCAAAGCAGTGAGCACAGAGCATCTGCTGTACTGCCCCACTCACTGACCTCAGGATAGGAACAGGCTGCAAGACCAAAGATCTGGATCTGCAAACAGCTTTTATTTTCTTATAAAAAGTTCCTTGAGTCTTTCTTAAATTCATTAATGCAGTTTGCATCAGAACTGAGCATTATAAATTACAAAAGATCTAATTCTTCCCACCACTATCCCAGAATAAAGCTGCAGAGAAGCTCAGTTCCTTCCATACTGCAGGATATCAGGGGAGTGGTAAGGGACCTCAGTCATCTGGGCTGACAGATTGTGGGATATAGAATGGTAGCACAGAGAAGGAGATATATTCCAGAAGGTCAGGGTAGCTCAACCAGAAGAGTATTTCCAGAAAATCCTACAGTATGATACAGTATAGTAACTCTTCCCCTGATACAATAAAGCAAAAAGTCTGTGTGAAATGTTTTGCTGTCAGAAGAAGACAAACTGCCTTATTTGCAGGCCTGGAAGTTGCTACTTTCACTTGGGACACTAAGTCCCATTCATGACAAGGCCTGGCTGATGCAAGAGTGAGAGGACAGAATGTGTCAGAGTGTGTTTTTATGAGATCGAGATAAAAATAAAACAAAACTTGTTAAAACTCATGCTATTCTTAGTGGCATTTACTTATTGCTGAGGAGTTTTGTAATTTCCTGCACAAGACAAAATCTATATTAAGCAATACTAAGTAAAATAATAACGGTGAGTACTGACTCCTCTCCAAATGTGTCACACGTGATGTCATGGCCTCTTAGCATCCTTAAGCCAAAGCCATCCTGGTCTCATTTTTAACTGCTTCTTGACTTCCACTTGTTCATTAGCCACCAGCAAGGACTTAGGAAGCTCTCTCACCCACTTCTGTTAGCTCAGAAATTTCTGCCACTAAATTCCGCTCAGAGCTTCATTCATGGGAAGTTTATGCCACCAAACCATAATCCCAAAACACAGCCTGGTCTGACATGACATCTACCTGAGGTGCTGGAACTCGTTTGCCCTCAGTGCTGCAGGAGAGATGAATCTGGCTTTAAAAATACTGGCCTGCCAATCTTACTTTCTAGCTGTGAACCAATTCCCCGGAGATTTAGTGGCTTGGGCACAAATACAGCGTGAAAATGTTCTCCTCTGTGGCCCATTATCAAGCAGGGTCAAATAAACCACGGAGGTGGTATTTAATGGTAGATTTCCACTAAATGTCAGACCTCTGGCTTTGACATCTGTTTTGAGTTAGAACAGCAGCTGTTTGAAGCAGCTGCAGCAGTTGTGAATTTGCTGGGAGCAGCAAAGTAATAGAGGAATGGATGGGAAAGCTTGTAGATTAAAAAGGAGAGGAAAAACTCCTTAAGGACAGCAATCATCAGGTATTCAGTGGAATTTACCTCTCCAGAAATGAAACAGCTTTCGGCACCAACAGTTTGCTGTGCAAGTAGCATGGAAGCCTCCTTAGGAAATGACAAGGAGTGCCAAAAAGTTGAACTGAAGAAACAAAAAAACAACTAAAAACAGCGATAAAGGTGTGTAGCAACACAAGCTATTGCCTGAGATCAGTTTATGAATGTCTAGGACATGATTTGTTTTACACCTGCTTCTCTAAAATACATTCAAAATGACACTATGAAGCGTTGATGCACTTTTAAAAACAACACCATGCAGCAAAAGCTTGGAAAATCTCATCATCAAAATGTATCTGCCTCCAGGTGAGTGCCAATTAATTACTACTACATTTTACTACTTTGTCTCACAAGTCCAAAATAAGAGCTGCTACTTGCTTCAGAAAACTGTTTCCCAACCTGAGCAAATCTTACTCTTCACATCCTTTTGATGATACTCAGACTGAATATTTTGGTTTTAGTTTGTATCCTGTGATGTTCTCCAAGAAGTGACCAACTTTTCTCCCAGCTAAATGCATCTTTTCATTTAGGCAAAGAGAGGTTCTGGCTCAGCCCAATGCTGACTTGGTCAGTCCAGAAGAAAAGCCCTGTGGAGGAAGTACGACTTTGCCTGGCGAAGCAGCCTGTGCCTGCTNTGTGCTCCAATAAGGAGCAGCCTGTGCCTGCTCCTTATTGATCCAGCAGAAGCAACTCTCCTACCCAAACAAAGACTCTTCCTTTCCTTGATCAGAGCTCCACATGCAGCTAGAGAGTATTTTTGTCCTCTATGGCTGCTAGTCAGGCAGGAAAGTATATATGCTGCAATCTCTTTTAGGGATGCTTGTGACCACATACTACACTTTTAACACAGTTACTGAAGGGAAAAACAAAAAAAGGAATAAATTCTTTATCTGTCTTCAAATGAATACATTTGGCATCACCCAAGTGAAAATGGGAAGTTACTGTTGAACTTACAGAATTAAAATATTAACTGATGCTACCAATATAAAATACATGCTTTTTTTTTTAATCTTCCCCACTACACTTTATAATCTGTCAGTTTGATTCATTAAGCTTTGTATTTTTCACTAAGAAAATAAAGACCTATTCTCAGATAGTAGGGACTGATCTTCATCTATTTATACACAGGAAATTAATCACTGTATTTCAAATATCTCATTAACTGTTGTTTCATAAATTCATCCTATTTTACCTAAAATTAAGCTTGTTTTTACAAAGAAACACTGTTTGTCAGTGTCATCAGCGATGATTGCAAATTAGATACCACATTTGGTAAATATTTTAACACATGGGGTATCTACATCTGGACACATGCGATTATGCAAGTCGTCCTAAATACAACATATTTGCACAAATGATGGTCACTGATAAGAAAGTGCTGTCTGTTGCAATCTTGTGTACACAGTGATTTAAAAAGCAAGTCTATTTTTATCTACATACCAACGTTTGAAACATTTTTTGACCCTGTTGTCTCTGATGATTAACATTTAAGTAAAATGAGGGCTGGATATACAACTTTTTCATGAGAAAAAGTTTTTGACCCTGTTGTCTCTGATGATTAACATTTAAGTAAAATGAGGGCTGGATATACAACTTTTTCATGAGATACAGTTAACAATACATTGCTTTAGATTTTCTACAGTAATTTCTTTTTAATACAAATCCATCATTTAACCAATAGCGTGAGATCTTGTGAGTTTATACTGCTTCCTCCCTTCTCAGACCACAGATGATGCCTGGTAAGAGCTAAGCTTGCTTTGAAATCAAAGGATGGAGAAAACTTCACTGGAAGTCTAGCATGGTGATTAATGCATTTATTAACTAAAGAAGAACCTGTGGGTGACATGTGAGACCTGCACAAGACTATACTCCAACTGAAATCCCTTTGACAAACTGTGAAGAGACATTGTAACTTTCCTCTTCCAAGAGGTTTATGTTTGAGCCTTCTTCCACAGCAACAGCTAATACCCCAAACTTCTCAACTCATGCTAACCTAAGCCATTTTTTCTTGGCAGCAGACTGTTTTCCTTTCTTAAGGAGAGGGCTCCTTAAGAAGAAAAGCCCTTCTTAAATGAAAAAATGTTGAACAAACAAATCCCAGCCATACAAATGCTTATCTTTAGCAAACAACAGGAATGAGCAAGATAGAAACACGGAAAGAAATGCTCTGGCTGTTCACAGAAGTGCAGCCCACGCTGCACAAACAAGCAGCCCACTTGATTTTCCTCCATCACTTTGTACACACGTACTACATAGTCAAGAACTTTAACTCAGAACTTTAATATTAGTTTGAACCAGATTCTTATTGGAGAAAGGCAAGGACAGAAGAAAAATGTGCTAAGATGTGTATTAAAAATAAATCAGCAAGGGGACTGACTGAAAAGGAGAAAAGCTGTGAGAAAAGGAACACAGCAAAAGTAGACAGAAGAAAATGCTCAGGAGAAGAAGAGTCTCAGACTGATATTGTCTCATCCACATATCTACAAAGGGCTACCTGTGGAGGTTGCTCAAGGTAAAAGCGCAGTAGGCTGCTTTTCCACTCTAAATAAGACAGGCTTCTCTACACTTATTGTTAAAACGAAAACAAAGAGCGGCAAAAAAACCTGAAACCAAAACACAGCCCCCTGAAAACATCAAGGAACAGAAAGCACTTTTATCTTCTTGCCTCTCATCTGCCTCGGGCGGCAGTGCTCACCTCTCGAGCTGGGGAAGGAGTTGTTCAGCTGCTCCATCACTTCCTCCAAACCTGTGCTTGTGTCCTGGGGAGGGCTGAGCAGCTCGTCCTCACCTGGAAAGCAAAATCCGCATCACTGCTTGAGAGCCACCGTAAAACCATTTGCCAAGGGCTTGCTATTGCATGTGTCCTTCACAAAGCTGAGGCTGTTCACACAAACACATTTTCTGCTTAGTGTACAGTCAAAATCGTGAAAAGGGTGATTTTTGCAGACTTCTAAGTCGCTTTTTTATTTAAGGATCTAAGTGAAATTGAACAATGGATTTTAAACAACACTGTTTTTAATTAGCAAAAAGGCATTCAAGAAACAACCAACTCTGTTAGAAGAAGTGGGGTAAAATGTCTGCTAGGAACATTTAGTTCCATAAATGACACTCATTGTACCAGCTTCTCTTATGCTATTAATGGAAAAAAAAAATTGCTGCTCTGAGTGCTGCTATTGAGCACCTTTCTAATAGGTCTAGATTCATGAAAGCACTGCTTTGCCTGGCTGTGTAAATCAGTAGACACCCAGATTCTCATCTGCATCAGTATTAATATTTCTGACAGTTTAATTGCATCAGATTGGTGTTCCAAGAACATTCAATTGTACTGTAAAAGGGTTTAGCAGCAGTTTAATAAAGCGAAATACATTTCTCCCACTGAATAATTTCTATAACTTGATTATAGGGCAGCAGATTAATGAGCAATTCGATAATTTTTTTTTACTGGGGTTTTCTTTGGTCATGCTTTCACATAACTAAAATCCATATGTTGATTTTACCATAGACTCAGCCCTCCAATACAAACAAAGCACCTGAAAAATGAATTCATGTAAAAGGTATTCTATGAGTGAGATTCTCCTTTCTTACTAGATTTCTTCTATCTCTATTAAAACACAGAAGTAACTGTAATAATCATTAGCTGTGTCCTCACTTTAAAAAATAATTACTTAACACTCATCTTGAATTAAAAAAACTGCCTGATTTTCTGTTAGCATTTACATTCTTTAAACACTGAGGTGTCCCAAGGCCTATTAATGGAGATGCTAAAGGAACAATTCAGGCCTGCATGTATTTCCTGTTATTACTCTTAGTGTCAGCCTCACCTTAGGTGGTGTTTCACAAGAGTTATTACTGACCAAGAATAATTCTTCCCACTCTGGTACAAGAAGTGGGGTAAAGTGTCTGCAAGAAGCACTGAATTCATGTAAGTGATGGTCTTCATATCAGGTCCTTGTATTCCATTAATGGTCTAAAAATAGCTCCTGAGGCAACTAGCAGTTCATTCGACTGGTGCTGGGTTCACAAAAATCAACTCACACCATGAGTTACTTCCACATCAAGTGCTGCACCCACACAGGTGCCTTAGCAGAACTAATGTCCTTCCATTCTCTGATGGATGCCAAGGTGAGAACTGAGCAAACAAGCTCTTGCTGCTTCTACCCAGGTGCAGAAAGCCACCAAGCCCCAAAGATTGAGAGGATCTGCTATCCTGGCCAAGGACTCAGGAGAGGCACTATCTTACCCACATCCTGGTAAGCGCTGATAGAAATCAAACTGATGTGACCCTCAATATTTCTGTATCTTTTCTTTTAAATGCCTGCCGGAGGGAGCTTCTCCGGGCCAGCACCAGGGAGTCCGTCC
>VZTY01034089.1:206940-270366 GCA_013400935.1 Turnix velox
GGCAGGGGGGTTGGAACTTGATCATCTTTAAGGTCCCTTCCAACCCAAACTATTCTATGATTCTATGATTCTATTTTGTGTTCTCATTTGGATGCTATGTCTATGCATTTCCTTGTAAATGACAAAGTAAGACATCACCCAAGCAACCCTACAAAAGTTAAGACACATTCAGACCTCAATTACCTCCTTAACCAAAATGGTCTTCCCCAATCCTGTTTCTACAGAAAAGCTTGGAGAGCTGGGTGGGTCTCAAATATTATGGTGATACCTGAACAAACTGAAGTTCAGCAGCAGCCTCTTGGCTCACATGTCTCAGGGAACCTCCTCTACTTCTACATTACTGAGGGAGAAAGGCCTTTCCCATTAGGACCCTATGAAAAGTAGAACCTTTCCACTTGTCCAGGTGTATTTCAGGAAAACAAGAGATAAGCTCTTCCAGTTGTGCATTAGGATCTGAGTGGGTTTCTGCTTTTATGAAATGGCTAGATAACATTGCTGGTAGAAAACCTATTGCAGTTATCTCTCCTTGAGAAAGCAGGGAGACCAAGAAGTGCAACGTTTCTACATTAAAAGAAAAAAACCTAAGGTCACCTTTCAAAAAGAAAAATACATAAAACCTGTCACCACATTACCTCATTGCTTGAGAGACCTAGAGATCCTCAGTGTTTTCTTAAAAATTGTGACTTCCTTATTACTGGAAATATTTATTATTTTCAATAAATTTCTTATTTGCAATATTGCTCTGGTTCCCTTCACAATCCAAGAATATTTTAAGTCGTGCTTCAGAAAGCTCTCAGAAAGCAAAGCTTTCTGGTGTGAAAGAAGACTCGACAAACCAAATTAGCTGCGGTTTGTTAGTTCGGTTAGTAATTATTTTTATAAGCTCTGCTACGTGCTGCCAACAGTGCTGCTTTGCTGAGTCTCAACACGATCATACTGATAGCGATTCAACATCTTGGTGTCCTTCTACATATTGGCTCGATGGAACAAACAAACAAATCCAAGTCATGTCTGAATTTCTGCTTCAAAAAAGTTTTAGCAGTTTATGCGGTTTTATGTGTGTGTTAATTAGTGAATTAATTCCAGTCTCACAAGTTAAATGGGAGTAACTTTTTAGCAAGATTTTTCACAAAGTGTTTTATCGAGTCAAACAAGTCAAAAGAAAGGAAGGATTGTTATATTTTGTCCTATTGAAAGGATAAAATATGAACCTCGAAGACTCCTAATAAGACAACTGGAAATCAGTCTTCCTATTTTTAATCATGTTCTTTAATGAACATATTTTATGTGATGAAATTCATGACATTTCTTCAGAAAGCTGATGTAAATTACTCCAATAATACATTTAGTCTGCTCTTTGTTGTGCCCTACATAGCAAAATATTTGCTCACTACTAGTAACATGATTATAGAATGATCCAAATGAAATTGCTATTACTTCTGATTGTACTTTCACCCCCAGGATTTAACTTAAGCACTCCTAAAGGTGCAATTTATGTCACCTTTTTTTGTAGTAGAGAGTATAGAACCCATCTTGTTTGGTCCTAGCACAGTCTGACATTATTGTCTATGCTCAGGACGGATGATAAAGTCCCCAAACTGCATCTCCCACCATGATTGCAATTATGACATAGCAGAACATCCCTTCCCATTTAATTTCTCACTGCCACTGACCCTTTTGCTAAGACCAGGGAAGAGAAAAGGCCTCTCCTTAAGTCTCTTACTCTCCCCCAAACCTCTCTCCAATATGAACTAAATAAATTTTTGCATTTGAAGCTGAATATTATCACCAGACTTCAACTATTGTCTCGTTAAAATAATTTAAGGACACTTTCTTAAAGATGTTGCAACAGATGTCCACATTTTTACTAGTAGAAATACTAGCTGGTAACAAATACTTGCTAATCATCTAACAGACACAAAATTAGGAAAAGGCTACAGAGAAGTTACTAAAAGCACTAGCTAATAATTAACTAATAATTCTAGCTTCTAACTGCAGAATATTACTATTTAACATCACTCCACAAATCAGGTGATGTTCATTATTGTGTCTGATATGTTATTTAGAAAAGACACTAGATATGCATTGCATATGAGTGTCAGCTCAATTCTACTGATTGAGACATGACATATTAAAAATAAGATCACATCAGTTAAATGTGGGAATGATTAATCATACATTTAATCTCTTAGCCATAATTAACACTACGTACATTTAAATCAGCCATGTCAGGCTTAATAGCTGAAAGTCAGTTTCAATAAAATAGTTAGCTTTTCAGTGATACTTGTTTTCACAAGTCAAACTCTTTCTGAGCTTTGTGTTTACTGTCAAAAAGCTACCATGGTACTGTGTGTGCTGTATCAAAAGTAAAAGCCTGAACCATAATGAAGATCTAAAGTGTAATTAGACAGATGACATGAAGACCACTGCAAATGTCTACTTCACTCTCATTTTAACTAAACAGGAGGGCAGGATATTTTCTATCTTTAAATATTTTTTTTCTGGAAAATGAGGCCATAAATATTTTTTATGACAATATGAACTTTGATAACTTACCCATGGTTTCCGAAGTCTGGCTGCCAACAACACGAAGAAGCATTGGCTGACTGCTGTCTGACCTCTGCAAAGAGGTAGAAGGAGAAGATAGTGTTGTACCATTCACCTTGGCATCTGCCTGCGGCTGAAAATGGAAGAAGAGATTGTATAGCTCAGTACAGTTGTACAAATCTTCGCATCCACAAATACACACAGTTTGCTGTCCGTTTTTCAGTAAGGGGAGGTGAGACATTGGAGCAGGTTGCAGAGAAGCTGTGGATGCCCCATCTCTGGCAGTGTCCTAGGCCAGGCTGGATGGGGCTTTGAGCAACCTGGTCTAGTGGGAGATGTTGATGCCCATGGTGGGGCTGTTGGAACTAGACAATCTACACAATCCCTTACAACCCAACCCTTTCTATGATTCTATGCAGAGAATGGATCTGAATTCTGAATAAAAGTATGAAGACTAAATAAAGACACCATAACACAATTTCATCTTGTCACGCTATGGTCTGTAGGACACTTTTAATATTTTTCTCTGACTAGCCTCAACAGATAAGATTTCTTGTTACTGGTAACACGTCACACCCTGTTTTAAACTTGGCTCTTCAGAGAACCAGCAGAAAGGCCTGAGGACTCACCTGCTCCAGCAGCTGCCTCAGCCTGTGCAGCTGTGACTCCAGCTGTTTGTTGTGATCCTCCAGAATCTGCATCCTGGCTTCCAGGCGGCCCTTGTGCTGGCGAAGCAGCTTGGCTTCTGCGATGAGCTCAGCATCCCGGGGGCTTTGAGGAGAAATGGGCATCATCTCTGGTGGGGATGGCAGTGGAGACAGTCCTTTGTGGTCATGCTGCTGCTTCAAACGGTCATACTCTGCTTGCAAGTTTCTGTTGAGAAGAAACAAGGAGCTAAAGCTTTACAAAACTTAAGAGAGTCCTGAAAAGGGTGCAGGGGCAGAGCAAAGGCACCTCTGCTCCTCAAGATGGGACATTTTTAACTGCAGCAGGGCAGGGGTACCACCTGCTCCACCTGCCTTTCCTTCTCCTGAATCACTCTCTGTGTAGGCTTACAAGGTGCTGATCACAGAAATACAGAATCACAGAATATCAGGGATTGGCAGAGACCTTCAGAGATCATCTAGTCCAATTGCCCTGCCAGAGCAGGAACACTTAGACCAGGTCACACAGGAACTAGTCCATAGAATCATAGAATAGTTCGGGTTGGAAGTCCAGATGGGTTTGGAATGTCCCCAGAGAAGGAGACTCCACAACCTCTCTGGGCAGTCTGTTCCAGTGTTCTGTTACCCTCACTGTGAAAAAGTTTTTGCTTACATTTCTCTGGGACTTCCATGTTCCATCTTGTACCCATTTGCCTTTGTCCTATATTGGAGGTCACTGAGAAGAGCATGTCTCCATCCTCCTGACACTCATCCTTTACATATTTATAAATATTAATGAAGTCCCCCCTCAGTCTCCTCTTTTCCAAGCTAAAGAGACCCAGCTCCCTCAGCTGTTCCTCATAAGAAAGATGCTCCAATCCCTTAACCATCTTTATTGCTCTGCACTGTATCCTCTCCAGCAGTTCCTCTTCCTGAAGTGAGGAGACCAGAACTGGACACAATATTCCAGTTGTGGTCTCAACAGGGCAGAGTAGATGTCATACGCACCTGTGACAAAAGCACTGCCGAAAGGATCTCTGCATCCCCAGAATTCACCATTAATTCCCTCCCAGGGTACAGGAGGCCAAAGGCTGGCTGGGCTCCAGACACCCTCCCCAAAGACTGGGTACAGTCTGTTCCAGTGCTCGGCCCTCCCTCAGCTTCCTGCATTTATCCTTCCTAGCAGAAGCTGGACTGCCTGTTCGCTTCCACGCACGAATACACTCGAGGAGTAATTAGTGCTAAAAGAGGACGCCGAGTGATCAAAGCACTTTACAAACACTAATCAAAGCGGACGCCACCTGGCCAGCCTATCTGTTTTACAGATGAGAAAGCTGAGACAGGAAAGCAGCCACACAAAAAGCCAGACCAAAAAAACCACAGTTCATTTGCAAGTCTGCTGTCAGCAGTCAGGTCACATTGCTCCTCTCTCTTCCTATTTACAACTGCAATTGCAACCTAGCTCTAAGATTACTAACCTAAGATGAGGAAAAGACAAATTATCGAGCATATCTGTCAACTTCTGGGGCTATAATTTCCATCTTCATTTGTACTGCTCTGTCTAGAGCATTGCAGTTTACCACAACTTTATGGCACTGCTAAGCTTGTTCTTTATTCCATGTAACTCCAGTAAAACACTCTGTAGAGTAATATAATCTAGAGTGGTCCACATAAAAAAAAAGAATCTACCGAGCAGGAAGAGAACAGAAAGTACAAAACTGAGACTTTGTTAGGGATAACACATCTCAAACCCATAAAAATAGCTATCGGTGTAAGAAATTTTGCAGGCAAAGGAGGCCTAATAAACTGCACTGGGATTTTCTTGCTAGGATGCTCCCTTACAGCTTCCCAGAGGGGGGAAAAATGGCTCAGTGCTCTGGTAACTGCTTACTCATCACAAGCAGTGACCCAGATTTTATTTTTTCCAACTCGCTCTTATTTGAGGCTGTGAGAACAGCCACTTTTTGCCAGTTCTGCCTGCAAACCAAAATACACACTGACAGTTTGGTCTAGAGGCTTAATAGCACCTCAGAAACCTACCAATAAACTTTATTAAGCTCTGATACTGAAAGCCCTTTACTGTGACCACAACAAGAACTAAAGTGTTATGCAACATTTCACAAGGATAAGAAAGCAACACCAAGGCCAAAGACAGGCTACTGACTGTTCTTCAAATGTACTTGTGCTCCTCAGTAGCTGCACAATGGACATGTCCTAACCTGGGACTGTGTCATCTCCCCAGAACATCATCCCTAAGGGATGTCTGACCTACATGAGGCTGCATCTGCACAAGTTCCAAAAGGTTAAAAGAAGGAGCTGATCATTCTTAACTTCACACTCCTCCAAAATTCAAGATTTCTTTCTCTAAAACTCATGCAAAACTTTTTCAAAGGAAGCATTTTGTTTTAATGAAATACAGAGTTTAAAGTCCATGATAATTATGTGAACAAAAAAAAAGAAGGGCTACACTGGTTGCCTTTCACATGACTCAATGTCCTCTGATACTTCTAGCTGAAGGAAACGGTGAATAATTAATAAAAAACCAAATAGGAACAGGAATGAGCATGACAACTGCATCACATACAGTCTCACTGCAGACTAAAATTTATGTAGGATTGATCATTCAGCTTGTTTTTCACAAAGTCTGTAGGTAGTGGCAATCATGAGGAATTTCCCAGATGTATGATACAGGCAATATTCTAGAAATAGTAGAGTCAAAAGCTTGAAGTGCTGTAAAGCAAAAGATAAAATATCACCCAAAGGGAAACTACATAATGCACTCTGTCAGACCTGTAGCACAATCAGGTACCTTCCTACAAAGAAACCCACAATTATCGCTTCAACTATCAATGTTGTCCAGTAACTATGTCCTCCCAGTAACTATGGTATCGAAACCTGAGGACCAGAGAGTAATTTTGATAAAAATGCCTTCATATCCAACACAAAGTAATTGAAAATTCTTTCTGAAAGCCTACAAGAAAAAAAAAAGTAAAGCATACTGCATGTTATCCAAGCAGAGCTACATCTGAATTTGTGAGTTCTGTAACTAAATACAAAAGAATGTAATTTTCAAGGATGTATGTGGGTTTCCCCATGGCACCTGTGTCTCTTGAGTTTTCCAGCTGCATTTTTTCTGTCCAGCTAAACAGTCCTTAGACCTGAAATGCATTTTAACAACCACTTTCAAACCTGCAAGAGCAATGTGGAGTGCAGATGACTAATAATATCATAATGACTTGGAATTAAACATACGGGAATGAAGATTTCCATTAACACAGGGAGAAAAGCTTGCTGGAAGAATGTACTAGAGGTCAGAACAATCAGCTCTTATTCCTAGCTCTATAGTTTTAAGCTGTGTGGTGAAAAAGGCAGGTATCCAAGGCACTGCCCACAGCCCTCAATGTAAAAGCTCTGTGTCACAAGGAAAGGTGTTCTCTGATATTTTCAGTATAAAATGGAAAACAGGAGAAAGGGGAAATAGAAGGATAATCCTCTTTAAACAAATGCAACTGAGCAAGTGCAGGCACTACCAGGAAACCCAGACTCCCTCCACCATCACTCAGTGTGGGAAACTTGTATGGTTCTCTATCACAGACAGGGCTGCTTCATTTTCTGATCACTGGGAAAATACAATCTACTTCAGTAAAAGAAATATTCAAACAAAAATCACATAGATTACATTTAATATGCTTCCATCTCTTTGTGGCATTCAAGAAGAAAAACAAGAGAAGAGGCTTGCAATGTAACCTTGATTTATGCAGCTGTAAAGAGCTGGGTAGTAAAGAGCTCAAGAGTTATTAATCATATCTATCACTGGCAGCATTAATCGCCCAGCAATGGAAATCCTAGTGTGCTTAGTTGTCCTCTCAAAAGTAATTGAGAATTTCTAAATTCCTGTTATTTTTCACTTCCCTACAGAAAATCAGTGGTCTGAAGAAACAAAGCTAGTAACTGAACCACCTACCCCTGACCCTCACCAGTGCGGACGTGATGCTTCATACTCCAAGGATCTAGTTCCCCTTCTTTCATACCAAAATAAGTATCAGAAGGAGACACTGTCTGTTCATAAATGCATTGCTTTCTTGCTATACAGGAGGAACTTATTTCAGGAGGACATTCATAAGTCTTCAGGTTTGAAGGAACACCACAGCTGCATGGAAACAGGGCAGCTTAGTGCCTCTCCAGTGAAACACAGCCCACTGCACTCCCAGTGCAAGTCAGAATAGCAAAGGAAAGGCAAATGGCTCCAGTTGGAAATTCCACTTACTAAATTCTTATTATGGTACTACTAGGAGATAGGAGGAAAATGAGAAAACATGAGAGAAATTTTCCTTTCACAGAAGTATGTCAGTGATCTTGATTCACACAAAACACTGGGAAACGTTCACTTTGTTTAGTCTTTAAAATAGCAGGAAAAAATTTTCACTCTCTGCAAAAAGTTCTGAGTCTCTCTAAGTCTCTGTTCCTGCAAATCCTCATGCTTTCTATTTAATACTTGTACAGTACATCCTACATATATTCCACAGTATAACCGGCTTCAGATTTACTGCTTCAGATATTTATGCACCTTCCTCTGTTTCTAAAATATATTCACTCTTAAAGAGATTTCAAAATAATTGAGGTCTGTTTTATGATGGGTTTTTTTCTACTATTGCAATAAAGCATCAGTGCCTTCCATAGAAAGGTTATTTTTTGTCTTCTGAATACATAAGAAAGAGTCTTATCACAATATTCCATGTGATGCAAAACTGAGCATGAGTCTGAAGGCCTAATACTCAAATGAAACATTTTCACCAACTGAAAATATTCTCCAAAATACTTACATTTTAGCAAATATAAATTATTTAGCAGGCAAATGCTTGCCATGAATTATTTAAGGAAGTTGTATTTGCAAGCCACAAAAGTACCAAGGTCTCAAAATGCCAGCAGATAAATATCTAACAAGAGGTCCTTGAAACTGAAAAAAGCCCTGGTCAGAACTGTGTCACAGCTAGGTTAGTTTATAAGTCAGATAATACATTTCAGAAGAATTCAAAACAGATCTTTTAAAACTCAGCAAAAGCAAAACCTCAGAATGACAATTTCAAAGAGTTATTTTTCACTTAAGTAACAAGTCAAGATGGAAATATTTGGAGACCAGAAGCTGCAGCTGAAAATCAAATGGAGGTCACATTTCAATAAGAATGATTGAAAGAGATGAAGAAAAGCAGGAAACTGTGGAAAGCAGCTGAAAAAGAGAAATGACAATGAAAGGTTTTGAGTATTGTAGCATTGTTCCATGCTGGTACTTAATGCAACCTACCCAAGACCTGATGACTATTAAGCAGGAATTCTTCATTGTAGTGCAGAATGTGCAGGGAATTTCTTCATTTGCATATGCTGAGAAAAAGAGTTTTCAAAATTTATGCACCTTTAACGTAGATATTAACACATTATCTCAGAAATCACTGTCTTATTTATGAGTATTCATCAGTCCAGTTTCTCAGGTCTCTCCCTCTGGCAGAGAAAGCACTGACAGCCCGGTGCAAGCTATCTTCAAGGTCTGTTTTCCCCTTTGTCTACTGTCTGGCTAGACTTGATATCTCCTTGTTCCTCAAAAATGAGACTCAAGGACTTGTCTAAGTAGTATTTACATAGCAATTGCACTTCATAACTTACATCTGAGAACATCTGCACCTTCAGTGCCAAAATTTTCAATTATTCCCCCCTCTTTCAGGGCCTGGCTGTTTCAATTCTCTGTTCAAACTCTAGCTGTAAAAGAAAAGAAGCTACAGCAGCAAGAGCTAAATCTTCATTGTCAAAAATCATCAGGAATGTATTCAACAAAAATGAGGCACCAAGACAGGCACGAAAGGATGACTTTTTATCTACAGCTGCTCTCTGCCCAGCTACTTGCCTTCCCAGACATAAGCACCACGTCCAGCTGAAGGATGTATAAGGAGACCCCCTCTGGCACAAGAATTGAGATGTTTACGATGGAGATGAAACAATTCAGGTGCTTTAAGTCTGGGCTGAGGAACAGGCAGTCACGATATGAATTACACCACATCATCACGTAAAGCTCATTTTTAAGCAACAGCTTCACTAAGTTCTCCTGCTGCAGTGATAAGTATTTTCTTGGAAGGCATTTTTCTGATCAGAGTAATAAGGAATATGGGTTAACACAAGGAATTAGGTCCTAGATTGTTGATTACCTCTGGCAATAGTAAAAAAAAATGTTTGCACAAACTCAGCAGAGAAGAAAGACTAGAAAACAGAAACCTAAAGAGACAAGACTGTTTTTTAAAGGTACATAAATTGTATGAATGGCTGCAGCCTGACCCTGTCTGAACGGTTTATTTCTCTGAAAAGGAATCAGTGTTTCCTCCATAAAAACATAGTCATCTGGCTGTAACAAGCTATCAGGACAAGAAGAACTTGTTTGGTTTTGAACCTCTGCCTCACTTTAACTACAAGTTATTTATAGCAGTTCCTAGAGACAAAAGTCATGATTTTGTCATGATCAATGAAGATCACAGCAATGTGACCTCCATGCTGTCCTACAGAAACAGACCTCTTTGTCTCTGCTGCATTGATACCTGAAGCATCCACAAAAGGTGAGGCTGCTTGAGATGGTATCATTGCAGCACAAATGAGAAAACAGGCTATAACCAAACTTAAATTTGACAGCTTTTGTTTGCCCTTGCAGCACATGCCCAAGGGCTGGGGCAGCTGGCAGCAAAACCCACCTGTTCTCCTCCTCCAGGTCCGCCAGGATTCTCTCTAGTTCTCCTCTTTCCTCACTCTCCAGAGAAATCAGGATCTGGGCAGGGCTTCTAGGCTGGCTCATTGGGGACTCCTGGTTCAGACTTTGGCAGTAGTGCTGGATTAATAAGTGTTCGTCATCACTGGAAAACAGAAGAGGATTAAACAGGCTGTTCCCATCCTCATTTTTAACTTTGCAGTGAATACAAGGATGATTCACTCCTAGTCTCTCATTTTTTATGAAGAGATTTCCTGAACTCTTTGTAAAGAACAGCAGAGTGATGTACCTCAAAGCAAAAGCTGCTCAACTGTTTCACTTGGTCTCTGTAGAGTTCACCTCTCTTCTCTTCCACTTTTCAGACACTTAAAACTAAGTTTTGCCCCAGATGACAATCTCAACCCTCCTCTTCTGCCTAGCTTCAGTTAAGATTTTGCTTGAGAAAAAAAGGCCATCTGCTGCTGTCACATCTATGTTGTGGAGGGTCATTCAAGCAAAGGCAAGGTATTTATTTTTACACCCACAGACTCTGCTTATGTAATAAAGGTGTCCTCCACATAATTGTAAAGTAGGTGAAATAAAAAATATTGAGCTAATCTAATGAATTTACAATATTTTTCATTGAGTGCTTTGTTTGAAATTATAAGTGATGTACCCTATCAGAGTACAAATATATTGTATTTAACAAATATTATCTTTTTCTTTATTTCTATGCCCCCTGAAGCTATGTGGCATTTAAAACATAGCTGTCTCTGGAAGAGAAAAGCAAATCCAGTTTAGAAGACCTTGACCACCCCTTGAATTACAGCAGCAACTGCTAAAAACCATGGAAGGTTTTCTTGATGCTACAAGTTAAGGACACAAAAAATGACACTGCTGTTGGAAATCTTACTTTTCTGGTAGTTCTTAATTATAATAAAATCAGTCTATTATTTTTTTTTAACATTTGTAATCCAGAATTTAACTGTCTTTTTGAACAGCTGTTATTGTTAAAAAATTAGAATTTTCCTTGTTCTGCTTTTGCTCCTGAAAATGTTAATGATGCCATTTTATAGACTGCTAAAGCAATGTTGAGCACATTAACATTAGCTCATAAAAGGGAAATATTAATTTTTCTCAACAGGCATAATTTCCTTTTTCTCAAAAAAATTTTAAAAGCTTGCCAGTTGCTAAATTTAGACTTTTAATGAAATACTTCAACTGTGACACCCTCCAAACAACTCCTTTGAATTTATAAATATCTTTATGCATCCTAAGTGAATTAACAGAGAAAAAGGGACATAACTATTGCAATAAAGTCACTTTGCAAGACCTACTCTTTCTCTATGATTTTCAGTCTGCACATACTTTGTATACATAATCACAATGACACTGCATATCAGAATGCTTTGCAGTATATATGCACCATATCTTTTTATTTCCCTACTTCCCCATCTCCATCTATTGCTGTAACTGCAATTACAAGCCTGATAATCCAAAGCAACAATGGAAATAAATAGTATTTAGGTATAAACCTGAGTGACCAAATGGAAGGAATTACACTTGTGAATTCATGCTTGCCAGCGATTTGTCCAACCTTAAGTTTGCTACTTTGAAAATTTCACAGTAAGGGTGAGTCCCTCCTGCCTTGCAGTGTATATCTGGTATTTGTAGACCAAAGATTTCCGGTTAGCTCCACTAACCTTTCGAATAACACTTTGCTCAGAACTACAGAAATTTAACCATGATTAAGCTTGCTGAACCTTTTTATCTTTATCCTTAATACGCATTAGATGATGAGCATTTTTTCCAAGTAACACAGGAATTATTGGTTGAATAAATCAGTAAGTTTCTGGATGAAAATAGTAAACTTTTAATTTTGAAGGTATCAATAATCTGTTGTTCAAATGTGGTATTAAGCTATAAGCCATAAATCTAGGGACTACGACACAAAATGAAAGAACCTGAGCTTGTCATTTAATTGAACTGGATATGGTACACAGCCATGCAAATTCAGCAATACAGAACTTCATTACAAGTCATTAAGCTTCACATAAATGGCTTTACTTACATGCTCTCATTAGGTGAAATACTGTCATTTAGATAAGAACCATTGGTGTTCTCCATTTCTGCTAGCCTAGGGAGAAACGAACAAGACTCATTAAGTTTTCCAAAAACTTTATTTGATTTAACATTCCTGAAAGAATTTAAGAGCACGGCGTTTTTGATGAATTTGAAATTAAAATTAATTTACACTCACTGTTGATTACAAAGAAGTTTTGCAATAGGCTATTGCAAAGGATAGTTTATCTGTTACAATGACCTGGCAAAACTCACTTCTAACTTTATCTGAGACTATATTCTACTCCTCATGACTAATTAATTACACAAAGAAAGGCCTTAAGATGCCAGGGGATTACAAAAATTGCTTTGTACCTGGCAGTGTCATCATCAGAACTCTTAACACTTAGTAATTTCTTACTGGTTTTCAATACTCAGTCCCTCCTAGAAGTCCTGCTTAATTCAGAAATACCTCTCTTGATCAATTGACTTTGAGAGAAAGAGAAGGCTAGAATAACTATTTTTCATTAGCTCAGCCCTTGCAAATTTGCTCATCTGGTAGAAAAACATTCTCATGTTTGTGCATTTTACCCACTTTTTTATTTGTAGGAGCAGTATGAAAGCAGGCAAGTGAACTAAAGCAGCAATATGCCACTCTCTTAATCCTTCGAGGCAAACAAAACCCCTGTTTGTAGCATTCCACAAAGTTATTTATTTAACATTAAAATGGCACTTGAGATTCACATAGATTAGAGACTTCTGCTCTCATGATTTGTATGGTTACACCTGCATGCATATAAAAACAAAACTGTACGTAAAATCATTGAATCAGAGAATGAAAGTTGGAAGGGACCTCTAAAGGTCATCTAGCCCAACAACCCTGCAATAAAGAGGGACATCTTAAACTAGAACAGGTTGCCCAGAGCCCCATCCAACATGAATGTCACCATGGATGGGGTACCTACCACTTCCCTGGACAACCTGTTTCAGTGTTTCACCACCTTCATAGTAAAAAAATTTCTTCCTCACAACTGTTCTGAATCTACTCTCTTTTAGTCTAAAAACATTATCTCTCTATCACTGAAGACCCTATTAAAAAGTTAGTAACCTGAATGCAGAGCTCAACCAAAGACCCCACAGAACCTAAAGGTTACTTCTGATCACACAGATGCTCTGGCATGCAAGTTAGTCAACAGGTTGGTTAGCGGAGACTACAGGCAATGCTCAGCATCCCAGAGCCTAGAAATCAAAACCCCAAACTTCATGTTTTTTTTTAAGAAGTACTCAGGTAGCAGCTAGCCTTTGGGATATATATATATTTTTTTCAAAAGACCTTTTAGAGAAATATCTGCCTAGTGTCCAGCTGGTCTCATACCTGCTAGCATAATGTTCAATGCGTGAATGAGTATCATCATGTGAAAGCTGAGGGGACGAGGCAGGCCTATAAGGCAGAAAACACTGATTAATCACACACAATACCCTTTTAAAAGTAAAAAGACACTTAGCTATGCCTACACCTCCACACCTCCGTGCCTTATGCTATGTTTGAAAAACAGCAAGTTATAACTCCAGGCGCTGTGTGTGCCTCCTCAAGCTGTCGGCGCAATGTTTTCTGGTAACACACCGGGGTTTTGACCGTTAGGCAATCCATCTGTTGCCATGACTCTTCTGCACACCAATCCCAGAAGAACACTTGTACCAAAGGATTTTAGGATGAGCTTTTGCTCAGTTTTCCCTTCACACCTGCCTCCTTCATCAATATGTCTGCTTTATACACAGCTCAGTGCTGGCTGTGAAAGCCCTGCTGGGAAACTCTCCTCTGCCTCCCACCCTGCTCCGATGCCTGCTTCCAGCACATCCCACTTAAAAGAGCCTTTTAAGGATTACTCCACGAGCCAGTAGAAATAAATACAAGAAACATAAAGTGTCTGAAAATGAGCCTTTAATAACACACTGCAGAAAACAGTGATTTTGCCTAGCATTTATCCAGAGCTATAACCTGACCTCTAGATCAGTGTGATATACAGGAGGACACTAAGTTATTTTGGGTTCTCTGTCTGACAAATCAGGTGGTATGAGGTCCTCTTCACCTTTTTTGTCAATGGGAACAGTCAAAGGGACTTTTCACATGAATTGGGTATTGTTTATTACAACCTCCACTCTGAAAAAAATCATCATTGTATTATATTTTCTATGCCGTTTGGAGAACACACTTTGCTGCCAGGTGGGATGCTGCCAATATACAATGACAAAATATATATGGAGGTGCTGGAATAATAAAAAGTGATGCAGCTTCCCAAAGTGTACACCAAGTTCATATTTATGTATATTTCAGCCTCTCTTTATTCTGTCTCTGCTGACTCTCCTTCTAGAACTCCTGGCTGAGGAAAGATTTTCTCCCACTTTATATTGTTGGATACTGTGGTTCAGATTGGGACTGACCAACAGGGACTGCACTGCATTGAAAGAGCAGATGAGTTTCATATTTAGAGGTCATAAACCAAAATGGAAATAATCCTGTGTTTTGAGTTCGATAAAATCCACTAGCACTAGACTAGTCATATTCCAGTTTTCTCATCAGCCTGTCAATAGCTATAGAAAATTAGGATCCTTCAGAATTTAAAGAGCTTTACATGATGTGCATCATCTTTATTGTCTCCTCTCACAGACCAGCAAAGTCTTTCTCTTTAAGACATCACAGATCAAGTATCACAAATTGAATTTTATCTGAAATGAGCTTTGGCCTTTGCCTGCACTTTCACCTGTCACATGGTCAAACATTACCACAGCACACCAGAGGATAAATACTTGGTTCACAGAGTTCCTCAGTACAGCAGCAATTCATGAATTCAGGCAATTGCTTCTCTGCAACTTGATAGCCTACTTCATGTAGGAATAGCTACTCTGAAGGGAAGGGAGCATCAGGAAAAGTACATAATTTATCTGAAGCAGTGGATTATAGACCAAGGTAACAAAGTTTTTCTGATAAATTTATGCTATTTCCATACTCTTATTTGGAATACAGTAGATGTTATGCTGGTCCTTTCAGTGAAAAAAAGAAGTTTCAGTTTCAACACACACAAATGCAGCAAATACTGTGTGCAAACTAGGAAGCCTGTATTAAAAGCTTTAGTTTTGAGCTGAGTTCTTCTTCTAGTTCCTCTTGTTTGGCATTACACATGTATTTGGAACACTAAAAAGGAAAGGACAGTCCCTGGTTGGGACCAGCTGGGCAATGAAGAGTGATGATGCCAAGCAAAAGATGGTCCTGACTGCATGATTGCATACTTGCTGCCTTGAAACTAAGCTTCACCTTCAGAAGTGAATGAGGTATGGAATATATATATATTTCAAATACAACACAGGGTTCTGTAACTTGATAGAGCTACTTTCATAACTCCAGCAACTGCAGTGAGGGGATGAGGCTACATTTTCAAGTTTGTCTCCACTTTGGAATGAGCTACAAAGGAGATCTACCTCAAACAGCTTCATGAAAGTGAATGTGTTGAGCATAGAATTTCTGTATTGAATTCAGCTGCTCAGAGGTACTGTTTTGCCAGCAATTAAGCCAGCTTGAGAATGACTATGCTGCACTGCAGGTTGCTGTGTAGACATACTCTTAGATGATCATCTATGCTAATGCTCACTGTCCTTCATTTCCAAGCCCATGTACTCAGTACACCTAACCAGTTTGAACACTCAGCAAGAAAACCAAGAGTCAATATTTAGCCAAGATAATCATCATGCCTGCAAGGAATCCACAGCTGCATTGCTCAAGCTGGGGTCTTCAGGAACAATCTAGAGAATTCCAGTCAAGTGAAGTGGCGATCAAGTGTCAAATAGTAGCTCCTACAATTCCCTGCACCCCCAGAGATGTGGCTGGCAGAATGAGCACCTCACTTGCTGTGCAGTATTGCAGTTGACGCTTTTTCAAAGTGCAGAGCCAAGTAAACAGTATTTGTGCCACGGACAGTCTACAGTCTAAGCAGTAAAACAAACTCTCATAAAAAATGTGAGACACCCTTTCAATGCCTGGCAAGCAGGATCCCTGTTACAAACTTGGTAATACGCAGGAAGAACCATTAACTTCTAACAAAGAGCATGTATATATGTATTTATAATTAGTTCCACATATTACACCACATGTTGATGTCAGAATAGCACTAGCATTGCTGAATGCTGTGAGGTTATCCGCTCCTCAAGGACTTTGAAGATTACTAACAAAGTAGCATGAATGCACTGTAAGAAGGCAAGATCTTAAAAAAAAGTTTTATGGTGATGAGAAAAAAAGGTTTGACTGCCAAAGTTCAGATCAGGCCTGTCACTGAGAAACAGCTCTAAATCCAGCTAGCTTGGTAACCTGTCTGCTAACCCTGGTGATGTAGCACTAAGGAAAAGAACAAAACTAAGAGCAAATCTTTCCAGCTACAATTTCATAATTTTCTGTTTTTTCTTGTCAGACCAGACAAAAGGACTGTGCTCAGGAAGATACCTGAGTGAGGCTGATAAAAGGTGCAACTTCTCTGTACAAATCCTGCTTTTTAGTGTTTCTCAAGTGTTCTAATTCACTACATGCAACTTCTGCTCCCTGTAGTAGATGACGCTAAACCTTTGGGGTGAAGCTCTCAGTGCAGGCATACCATGATGTTATTGCTGTAAATGTACTAGAATTAAGCATGTTATGTCAGCTTAATTTCATGTTATGTCAGACAAAGCAATGACATTCCATATTATTCAAGCTTTTTAAAAATGTTACTTTCACTTTTCAGTTGTTCTAAAGGGTAAGAAATTTAGATCCGCAGTTAGGTATACAGCATGCTGCAATCCTCTCCAGATGCATTTAGAAACAAAAATACATCCTGAAGTTCAAAGCCCCTCTAGTTCAGTCTGGCTTCAGCCCTTCGGCGTTTCCTGTAGGTAAATCCTCAACCATATGAGATTTGCAGTACTACATGCATTTCTCAATTGCTTAAAATAAATTTCCTAGAAGAAGAGCACATCATTTGACTTTCCAAGTTTTTGTGCTTCAAATAAAAAATATAAATCAATATTCAAATGTATACATTTCATTATTGTTTATTCTACCAAAAATTAAATGAAGGTGCAAGCCATATACATTTCACCATATAGAAATATATAAAATTCTATTTATTAATTTTTCAATATGTGAATTAAAAATAATTCTTATTTGACATTATTGTAAAATCATCCATGTAACACTAGTAGTAGCAAATGCCACAATGATATGTGTGCATATATATATCTTTATGTTGAGGGTCACTACAATAGTACAACGTGCAGGAATGGTGCAAGAAATGAAATTCCAATCCATAGTTGAAAACCCCTGTTTTTTTAAGTTCTGAAAAAAAATACAGTAAACATTTCCCCATTTCAACCTGTCTTCATAAATTTTACCATATCTAAAAAATTGTAATAAAATATACAGCGAGCTTTGGGCTAACTGGAACACGTGAATGTGTGGGTGTGCACAGTTGCGTGTAAAACTGATTTATAGCTTTATCTACCAAACAACACCACTGCTGAACCTTAATCAAATCCATCAAGTCCAATTCATATTTTTGAAAAAGCATTTAGTATACATTGAGAGGGATTGACACTTATTCAGCAACACAGGTTTTTAAACGACAAATTCTCATAAGCATTAGTAGGACTGCACGAAAATCCCTGTTAATTCGATGAAAATACATACTCCAGAAAGAGTATACAGTGCGTAATCCACGACTGCTGGGAATTGCTGGATTTATCCCATTCTATTCATCTGGGATCAAAGCTTTCCTTCAGAGAGCATACCAAAGGAAATAATCATAAAGAAAGGAAGAAATGAACTTATGTCAAACCAAATAAAGAACAAAAAAAAAAAAAAAAGTGAGGGAACGCAGCAGCGGTAGCAGCAGCAGCACACTTCAGCAAAAGTACTCACGCAGAATCTACTGGCCAGAAGTTGATCAGAGTAACAGGACTGCAAGACAAAAAATGAGGAGGTGAAGAGAGAGGCAGAAGAAACTTAGCAGCAAAATAATTACAGAAAGGTTAAAGAAGAAAATAAAAACCACAGCAACCAAAAACCAGAAATCCAACGGACCAATATGAGTGACTGTGAAGAGCAATCAACCGAAAAGTGAGAAAAAAAATTGAAATCTAGAATTAAAAAAAGAGAGAGAAAAGAAAGAAAGCGAGAACAAGCTGCGTGCAATTGCCATTAAACAACTGATTAAATTTGTAAAAAACCCAAAAGGAACTGGGTTACTCATTGATTTCTCCAAGTGCATCATTATTACTTTATTTTTTTTTTTTTTCCCTAAAGACTTCAAAGTCATTTCATAAGGCTAAATTTATAGGGTGAGAAAAGATGAAATCAGCCGGGAAGCTTGCAAACACAGTAGCCTAATTAAAAAAACAAAACCACAGAAAGATATCCATTTGGAAGAAAATAAAAATTTAACGAGAGATCATTAGTCCCCAAATTGCCATAGCAAACTTTGAAGTTTATAAGGCTATCAGAAAGACAGTACATATTTCTTTTTTCCTAACTGAAATTACAAGGACAGGTAGGTGAAAACATACAATCAATGGCAATTGGAATCCCAGCTTGTATTTTTCTGCCAGCTGAGGGTAACAAAACCAAAAAAAATAAAGAGGCTTTATGCATTTAGGAAGTGAAAGGAGTTGGCACCAGCCGGGGAGCTCAAAGAGCAGACCAGATAAATTGCTACTTATACACTTTAGAGGTACTCACGTTTCCATGTTGTCTCCCTCCAAGACAGTTTGTACTGGCAGGTAGCCCATTCGTGGGTGCTTTGCAAAATATCGTTTTGTTCGAAATTTGTTTTTTAATACCTTGGCAAAATCACGGACATCTTCTCCTGAAGTTGTCTGAAAGCCACAAATCACAACGAAATCATCTTTCATGAGGTTATTATAGTTTTTCAGTTTCCTCTCCCTTTTCCGGGTCATTTGAAAGAGCTGTGGCCACATCACACAGAGCTGCCAATGGCTTGACCTCCAGAACCATGAATTTTATTTATTTATCATTGTTATCTTACAACATACTACACTGCATCACTACTAGCAGAGAGCAAAGAGGAAAAAGGGAAGCTCCAAAAAAACCTGACAGGCTCAAATCTCAGGGGATCTCAAGAGAACAAGAAATAATTACACAAGAATTTGTCATTTCCTCATCTGGCTCAGGGGGACACTCTGCCTGCTCTTTGCTCAGCACTTAAATAGATGTTACAGAGGATACATAACCAGTTCACATGTCAAATTAGTTCCTTCAGTGGATGGATCCAAACTCTTGCCACACACTTGCCATCCACAAAAGTCAGGCCTGCACTCTCAGTATTCTTTTCAGTTTCCCTTCTCAATCTCTTCTGCCATTAATATTCTAATCAAAGAGAAACAAGAAGCAGGTGAGAGCAGATGAAAGCTCTTAGATGAGTTATTTCCTTCTGTGCCTGTTTAATCTGAAGCTGGAAGGCATTTAAGATCAGTACCCCGAGGAGAGGACAATTTGCACAAAGTTTTCTGCTCCCTTGCCTGAGGCTGTCTTTCCTTGATGCTGAAGAGACCTGCAGATGAGTTTAAAAGTAGAATTAGTTTCCTAAAGACTGGAATGAGCCAGGAAGAGTTCAAAGGAGGTCTGCTGGGAAGATGCAAAACTTTTTGCAAGCCTGTTTAAGACCTGGGCAATTTTCTGAAGAATTTTCATAGCAGATTTCAGTTACTTTAGTCAAGCTCCACACCTCACAGAGACACTCGACCCTAAAATACTCCTCTTCTACAGTAAATTAAGTTCCTCCTGACCCACATAATGGTATCGCTGCTGCAGTGTATCTAATTTGAAGGAAAGAAATGAGGGAAAAGTTAATCTTCCTGACATTTTTTAATGAGTTGTATGCCTCCTATTCAGAGAGGAAAGAGGTACTGGGAACTATCAGTCAAGTCAACCTTCACCGAGCTTCTGAAACACAGGTGTATGTATTTTTAACAACTGCCTGAGTAGAAAATTAAGGATGCCTGAAAAATAATGTGCAGAAAGATGGAAATGCATTAACAGAAAGGACTAGTGTTATCCCTGTACTCATGGCACCTATTAGCTTCATGAAAAGCCAGAAAGAATCTCTTGGGTCAGTCTGACAGGAAAATTTGGTGTGAGCAATGACTGGCAAAGAAGTGACAACAACAGAACTTGTAAACCAGTAGAGCAGGATCTGTTTTTTCAAGGCACTGAGGTAGATAATGCTCAGTAATATTAAGAGTTACTTTCTCAATACATCAGAAGTAAAGACATTCTGGGGAATGGAGGAATTGTGTATGCCCAGAGGACTCTGGAAAGGGGATTTACTGCAGTGGCCTCACACACCCAGCAGGAGGGAATTCTCTCCACTAACAGCCATCTGCAACACCTGCTAGGAGAGCTCTGAACTCGGTCAGCATCTGGAGATGATGCACTGAGCACATTAGCTGGGAACAGTGAAAAACCTTCAATACTTAGTCTGGGTATAATTGGATTAAGCCCACCTTTCTGTCCAGTTAGTACACCTGTGTCAATCTTAACCACTTATCCCTGCTTTGCCTATTTTCAGTGATGTGAGCATTTCTCATTGCTTTCAACTAATTTGGATGAAGTGCTTTCGGGCTTGATTAACAATAAAACACTCTTTGCTTTGACCTTCCTGGGACTGTTCCTCCTTCTTCCTCCCCTGAAACTTACGCATGAGAACAGAACAGTAAAATGATCCATTTGTGCAGGATCAAACTGGTAGCACAAGAATCCCATGAAGAAAGTATATCTTCCAGTGACAACCAGAAGCACTGGGTACCTCTTATATGATTCCATTTCCATTTCAAAAATGTTCATGGAGCACAAGAAAGTCAAAGAAAATGTGATTACTATGTGGACAAATTGACAGACTGAAGCTATTTTCATCCAGGTTTCCTGAGTGATTCTACAGATGCTTTATTCCTTGTGATTTTCAGTGCAAAATCATCCAAAACAAAATTCACAGCAGAACTGGTTCACAAGTAAGTAACAAGGGATTTTCAGCATCCTTGCTCTCTTAAATCAAAGCAGTACACAGGCAACTGGGATGAGATCATTTCAAAACTATTTGAAAACCAAAACTATTCCAGGAAATAATAACTTTACCTCCATCTGACTTTTCACAGTTAGGTTTAAGAAAGTGCTTTGCCAAATCCCTATTTCAGACCTCAGCCACCACTGTGAGCACTAGCTGTAGAAAGGTATCTTGGGGTTGATAGGCTTCCTTCTAACAAGGTATTTTTTATGCTGTTGTGTCACTGTTGATTAAACCTAAACAGAAAAATGAACCTACATTTAAATCCCAGTCTAAAAGTTGTCTTCTATGCTTTATTTGAAACCTTTTTAAACGTCATCTCTCTTTGAAAAAGGTGAACAATAAATCAAGCTGTGTTGCTGTTTTTCTGTCTAAATGAAAATTTGAGATCAGCTTTGCCTTCACTCTGCCTCAACCTTTTGCAAGAGAGGAAATGCTATCAGATCCCTCAGATATTTTATGTGAGTTCTCAAATCTCCCCTAAGCAGAATTAAAACCTGCAGTGCTCCAAAATTTCCTGAAACTAAGAGGGAGGATGACAAAGAGTATCAAAACACTTCACTGTGGACACCCAGCTATTTCAAAGATACATCAAAGAAGGCATCACATGTCTCTTGTCTGGTAAAATGCATTATAAGGTGAGAGATTTGTCTGGAGAAAGAGGAAAAATTTCACTGGTACCTGCAAATCCTTTTTCACTCATTTAAAAAAACTATTACATAGAAGACACAGTATCTTTAGTGGACATCTTGTTCAGCCACACAGTATTTGGGTTGATTTTTTCAATAGTATCAACACAAAGAAGATCAGGGCTTGCCATGCGTCACATTCACTTTTTTTTTTTAAACCACCAGTTAATCCTTCTTTAATTCAGCTGGCTGCTGGTGCAGCCAGGCACAGCATATTAGCATGGGCTGCTGGATTTCAGGATTCACAAAAAAAAAAAAAAAGTACTGGCCATGAATGGTTCTTTATTCTAATTCAGCAAGCTGGACAAAGTTGCAAGTTTTCTGTTCACTGCCATGTAGGCCTCTTAATAATCTGTTTTAGGGAGAGTAGAAACCTGTTGCTGCAGGCTGAGGGGGTGTCTCTCAATCCTTTTTCAGTTCTCTCTTCTCAAAACCCAGCCCAGGATCAATGTAAGAAAACAGTAACTGGGTGTTGGTTTGTTCATCCTGTGCACTGTTCACAAATCTGCCATGTCACTTATTAGCAAGAATAAGAGTGGCAAACAGCAAAATGAACCCCTGGCCAACTCAGCAAGAGGGAATTTGGCTGCAGCTGGAAGGAATGCTTTAATAAGATCTTGCTCTGCCTATGGCACTGATCACGAGAGCAAGCTCTAGGAATGCCTGCGATGGAGAAGTCTGTTCAGACCTGCCCAGGCAGTGCCAGTGCTTCCCTCCGACTTGTGCAGGAGTTCAGGCAAATGGCCCTTTCCACTGACCTCAGTCCCTGAGAAATGAGGCTGAAAAGCAGCAGTCAATAAGTAGGGACCAAAAGCCAGCAAACACACAGCAGTTGTGTTCTCAGAGACTTGGGTTAAACACTGCCATTTAAATACTACAGTAAAAATTGATAGAGAATGTCAGAAAATATCCATAAACTAACAACAATACTGGGGGTTTTTACTGTAATATTTTAGGGAACTATAATTTTCTTTCTTTTTTCCTAAGTTTCTAAAAAAATCTTGAGCTTCCATGTGTAATTCTGAGGGTTTTTTTCCACTGTTTATGTTTCACTAGCAGGTGAAAAGTACAAGACTATCCTCACACTAGGAAAAAACAACCAGAGTGTGCTGCTTCAAGACCACTGCAAACAATAGCAGAAGTGACTGAAAGCTCAGACATGGTGCATCATGGAAAGACATCTTGAAAGCTACTCTATGCCCCTCTGCACTGGCCACAAATAGCCAAAAAGCAAAAGGAGCACACAAGAAAGTAATACGTAATTTCCTTTGCCAGCTGTCTGGTATGAAAGAAATCTTTACGCAAAACTGATTCTTGTTTTTCCTGTGAAACAAGGAAGACCCTCATCGTGCCATCAGAGCAGCACATCTGCACTGTGCCAGATTAAACATCCTGGCTTCCAGTCTTCAGGAATGAAATCTAACTTGCCACTCTTGAGAACTTCCTTAGCATTCTATATTCTCAAGAAATCATGTATTACAAAGTACCACTAAATAGTAAGGAATTTAAAAATGCAATCATGATGTTATGGGGAAAACAAATGAAGTGGCAAATTACAGAGGAAAGGAAGAAAAATCTCACGCTGATACAGAAAACACCCTGTGATCTAAGATATGAATGAGCATTTGCACAAATCACAGGATTTATAGCATCCAAAAAGTGTAAGATCCATAAAGTGAACCAGAGCACTGAATGTGGGAGAAGTCATTAGTGCACAATAATATATTATGACATGGCATTGAACAAACAATGAATTTCAATTTACTTCAAATCACTGGAGTATTCTTTACTAAGCATCAGAAACTGCTGGCATGTAGAGTACAGGAAAGGTGATTTAATTACAGAGGAGGAAAGAAAAGCCACCTAAATGCTCCATTACCTTGCACATAGGAAATGAAGATTTTCCTTTCTATATAGGAAGGGAGAGTAAAAGAGCTACTTACTGGTGTGCAGTACTCCACCATGGGATAATGCATTTTATGACCTTTTGCAACACGGCCAGAGAAGAAGCAACTTTGGCAGATGTCATAGTTAAAGTGCTTTAAACTTCTGTACCTAAAACAGAAAGGAAACAACCCACATCTTCAGAGCTCTGAAGAGTATGTGAACGCTTCATATCAGCTTGTCAAGTTTTCATAGTTCTAAGTTATCTCCCATAAGATGTTATGCAGTGTGCAATGCTGAGCAATGCTCCTCGGTCTTGGGGTACTGCTGCATCAGATGTTTATAGAAGATCTGAGCAACAGCACAATCACTCCTTCTTAACATATGAAAGTCACTACCACATTTTTTGTTTCTATAATGCTAATTTCACTTCCTTTCCTCTTCATAATGATTCCTAACACAGAATGTCCTGGGGAAGTAGAATTCAAGTATGTAATGCCTTCCTCAAAAAGTCACTCTGGCAAACTCCTAAGTGCTGCGTAGAAGGCAGGAATTTGTTGGAGTCTTTCCTAGCACCTCTATCAAAACAATTATCTTGTACAGCGTTCCATCCATGCAAAATTCTGAATCCACTTTCAGGCCATTATTTAATCGCATCAGCTCTATGAGGCAGCTGTTGTATCTGCTGTGCTCAAGTGCTTGAAAGAGCTGGAGGCATAAGGGTTGTCTTGTTTCAAATACGTGGAGGAGTTCAGTCACAATGACCTCAAAAGAGCATTGTTTTATCTGTACCGAGGCGCACGGTATTAGCTTTCTAAAAGCCTCCCAATACAGTATCTTTTTGTCAAGTGTGTACACAGGGTTTCAATGACTTGCAAAGCCAGAGGAAAAAAAATCTGTGACAAGCAGATCCTACTATCATGATAATAAATTTGTTATATAAATTTAAGAGACAGATGAGATCAGTCAAGTAAAATTAGAGGCAAACACAGAGCTCCAGTGTTCACTTCCTGAGTTCTCAATGTTCACTACAGACTATCCATTCACTTGCCACCCTTTGATTTTTCAAGCACAGCATTTTTCAATTCCACCTACTTGTCTTTGGCTGCTTATACAAAACCAAGTGAGTAACTCAGTAGTTCATAAACTATATCTGGGAAAGGGAAAATAAAGACTTTGTGGATGAGCACATCCCATCTCTAGCTCTTCCTCAGTAGTATCTATCATTTCCCAGTTAAGACATTCAAGGGTAATAAAAGCAGAATTTTGATGATTAGAGGAACAGCCTCAATGAAGAAAAACTCCAGTTCAAAACAAAGCAAAACCTTCACTATTTCTCCCATTTCCCACCACCTGTGAAACTGCATAACAGAAAACACTGTCCTACTACATCAATAAAAGCAATATTCTCACTCTTCCAGGTTAGAGCAAAATGATGGCTTTTCTTTGTGCGACTGCTTGCTGCTATTGTCTGATTTTTGAAACAAAATCACAGATAGCCCTTCATAAATGACACAATATCACAGAGGGAGAAACAGCACCAGTAGAAGATGACCGTGTATAAAAAAACCAGAAAACACACAAAGCAGCTATTGCGGAGCAAAGTGATAAAACAAGTCTAGGCATAATTGAAAGTAAAGTATTTACTTAGTCGTTAAGTGGATTCTCAACAGGCATACCAAGACACAGCCATTTTACAACACAGTGACTTATTCATCACCATAGTAACCGTGGTGTTGATCCAGATGTTTAAATAGACCAGCAACATTTCCCCCACTCTGGGTTAATGTTCCATCAATAACACTCTTTCTCTGAGAAACTCACATGCAGCTTTTACACATCTGTGTATTTTCAAGGCGCTTCCTCGCTTTACACCAAGACAGAAAGCAATTAATTAGGATCCAATTCAGAAAATGTAACTGCATGTATAGGACAGATTGAACACACAGCAAATCACATAAATTGTGCAATCTACCAATACTTTGATTGAGGCACAGAAGGCAAGAGCAGGACATAGAGGAAAGGCTGGTAGCTGATGTGATAGCTGATTTTTGCTCTCTTCAAGTATCACATGGCTGCATCCACTCTAGGTGTCACTATCCCTTGTGCCCTGTCACAATTATTTTAACTCTGAACAAAACCCTTAAAATCAAGCATGAGATTCGCCTGGAAACAAGCAGAGCTCTCAATGCACAAAGTAGCAGTACATGACAGGACAAGGGGGTGAGATTGTACCTGAATCCAATAATTGGACACTCCTTGCAGATGTTACACTTTGCTTGGTGTTTGGCGGTCTCAGCGGCAGCCACCCTGTGCAGGACAGGCAGCCACACCATGGACTGTGGTTCCAGCCTCATCCAGTCCAGGAACAGAGCTGCTTCAATCTCTGGTTTGTTGTTGGCCTGTGATACAGGGGAAAGTAAGACAGGTAATTAACCGTTCAAGTTGATCCTTTCCTGCTTACTCTGTACCTTTTCCCTGAATATACTCCAGCTTTCCCCACAGTCCAGTCATTCTAACTCCTTGTTCTCCAAAAAAACATTTTAACAGAAATAAACCCTCCAGGGAGCCTCTTCCTTCCAGACAGAGATTGAATGCTACTACTATTAAGATTTCAAATATCTCTTTTTCTCATTGTCTATTAGGATAGAGAGCACTACCATGTACTCTGTCACAGAGAAAACCATCCTTACAGGATCATCCTTGATCTCATCTTTCCCATCTCTCTTATCTGAACCTGCATAGCACTGCTTCTCACCTATTTTTAAACCAGTTTGATTTATCTGAGCACTAAAAATTGCATGCCTTTTGATCAAAATTCCTTACTCCTTAACATCCTTCATTATCATACCGACCTTTCTTCTAAATGCATGCAAAAGAAAATCCTTCAAATCCCTCCTAAAGCCTATTGTTGAACATGTAACCTCTCTGCCCCCCTAAATACCTCAAAATCCCTCCTCCCACTATATCATCTCTAAACTTCCTGTCAGTACCTGCAAACACAGTACAGTTCTGTCCCACAGAACACAAATGATTTAGCCTCATATTCCACTGCTTTCCACTTCCACCTTTTTGCCAGTAGCAAAAAAGCCTACGAACTCTTCCCAGCAGTCCCATTCCTCTGCTGCCCTCCCACCACATCCTAACCACTATGATTGTTCCAAATATCTATTCTACAGTAACAGTGAGGCAGCTCAGTCACATGGCTGAGTTCCACTCAATAGAAACTGTGCCAAAAAATGATATATCACCCATCCCTAGCAGCATCTACAGTACGGAAAATGAAACAGAAAAGAGATACAAGAAATACATGGCAATGAGGGGACTACATCTGTCTACATGGATAGCGGTCACACCATGCCGTCAGGCAAAGAACTGTGCAGAATAAAGGCAAAGAACACCAAAAAAGATTTTAAGGGAAGCAGTGAATGGAGAGAGTAAATTTTTTGGGAAACATCTCTCCAGCATGCAGGGTGGTGCAGAGTCAGGATAAAACTGGCCATGAGAGAACCTGGGGGCTGGTTTCAGTGCTGGAGAGGTGACGGAGCAGGTGGAAACAGTGAAGGGCTCTGATGGGGAAGATGAGAATGGGTCTGCAGAGGGAACAGCTCAAGCAATGACGTGGGATACCATCCTACTCCATTTCTCTAAATCATCACTATATGCTAATTCAAATTCATTGATGCATTTCCTTCCAGGATACTCAACAGAAACAGTGTATTTATGGGCTGAATCTGTTTTCCCTTTTCTCTGTGGTTTCAAATACAGCCCTCTGTGGGCCAGTATTTTTTATGTCAAACTTCACAAAGCAGACTGTCTTCCTTTGTGATTCCAAACCTTTTTGAAGCATTCATAATAAATAAGCATTAATGTATCATGTACCTGGACCAAGCTGAATAGGGAATTGAGTGCCAATTTTTTTAATGCTTGGTCTCAGTTACTTTTCCAGTTTCTCATGAAATCTGAGTTCAGCATGACCTAACTGAAGCATTATTCACCAAAAAAATAAAAGCAGAGAATCTGGAGAAAAAGAATACCACAGCTGTTGTAAAGGAGAAAGACCTAGAGGGAAAAACAATTAGTTGTGTGGGTTTGTTTTTTTTTTGTTTTGTTTTGTTGGTTGTTTTTTAAGATACCATTGTTTATCTTGACAAATAAATTAACTGATCAATAGTTGAAGATTGTGAAAAATGCAGAGTCTCCAAGGCAGAATCCCTAGCCACAAGAAAGATGCGGACATCATCCTCAACTGAGTATTTCCTGAATAATGCATTGCATTAAAACTGACTTAAAATGCTGCTGCAATACTTTGGTTAATTAGAAACAAAGAGATTTTTTTGGATATTCTTCTTGAGATGCTAGTTTGCAAAACCATCTGAAGACTTCTATGACTGCATTTAAGATCCACATATATGGGGATTTCCAGTACAATCTTGTATACCCTTTTTAGAAATTTGGGGTAAAACCATCACACCACAATGTATGAGCAGTCATTCAGATAAAGTTCTTCGCAATCTACTATTCACTACACCTCTTCTGTGAAATAATCTTTTTTCCCCCCCAAACACTGAAATATTTCTGAAGACTCCTACATTAAATCCTACTTTTCTGTTTTTACATGTAGCGACAGAATTTAGAAACATTCTCAAAGAAAAAACCCAGAGAAAATAAAAAGTACAATAAAGTGCAGCCAACACTATCAACAGAATTTGTTCAGAAGAACAGATACTGCCTTCCATTGCTGCATATCAGTGAACTCAATAGAAATAAATTAATTTTAGAACTCTCCCAAGAGAAAGGCATATTTATAAAGTGTGACTACCTATATGTCTGTTTTTCAGCTAGCAGCCAGGGGCTGGGGAGAGATTTCTTGTGGCTCACTTGGCAAGCCAGCATCAGCCAGGCACTACACAGGCAAAACATTACTCTGCTTAGCTGACTCTACGTTCTATACAGAGATCCTCTAAACCTCAAGAAAATTTTAAGCGAACCTCTTTAATATGCTGTTTCTAATAGAAAAACATGAAGTGTAGAGAAATGCTGCAGTGCAAGCTGCAGTCAGAATAAGAATGAGCTGCGCAAAGCACCGCTCTCCACTTGTAGCTGCTTTAAATTTGCAGTGAAAACGCTGCGGCGATGAAAGACTTTCTGTAACATCCAAAGATCTATTTTAATTTTGCAGTCATCGTTGATTGCCAGCAGTCCCAATAGCTGCCTACCCAGAGCTCTGCATGCTGCCTGGACAAAACCTGTGCTCTGAGAGATTAGGTGCATTAAAATGTATCAGAACTGATTCCGAATTATATTACATGAAGATTTAAAGCCACGTGGAGAAAAGCTGGTCAGGGTCAGACAGTATAGGACAGACAGTCCTCGACTGTGTGACTGTTCCCTGAGCTGCTATTACGATTTTTTTAATAATCTCTAAATCCAGTAAAGCAGCAGCTGAAGATTTTACATAAGGGAAAAAGTCTGAATTCATACAGTGTATATCTGAACCAACAAGATCAAGCTGCAAAGAATATTAATAGTTCTTCTCTTGAACATATTGCTGTGCAACTCCCAGTTTTTATGGTAATAACAGTAAATCATAAAGTAAAATTCATAAAGCCCTTTATAGCTTACAAGTAACAATTTGTTATGGGGGACATTCAAATTCATTATGTTCCAGACATCTGTTTCTCAGTATTTATTCTGCAGAAACAATGGAGGAATAGGAAGCTGGGTGGTGCTAGCATCTTTATCCAATACTTTGGAGCTGAATTTTTGGGCTGTTTTCCCTCCCTTTTCTTACTGTTAGTAGTTAAAAAATGTTCTATGCTATATTAAATATACCTATCCAGAATATGTAATACACTTAATAGAGTTGTGATGTTACATAAACAATATGGCATTTTTTTGCACACAGACAACTTAGCATTTTGATGAGCTACATTATGTTTAGCTGCAGTGTAGGAAATTAATTGGAAATATATTAACATTGCTAATCTGAAAAGCTTTATGTTACCTAAATAAGCAGTATTTTGGTCAAACTGAAAAACAGAGCAAGCCATGAACAAGCAACTCTGTCTCTCAGGAGCTGGAGCAAATCCTGCTCAACCTTGTCTTCCATTCTTGAATGATTTCCCTGATATGTTTCTTTTCTCGCAATTGCTAACGGGTAAAAACAGTCAAGAATTTATTATGTTTGAGACAGGTGCTCCTTCACGGTCAAGAAAGAGTGGATTATTATAAAGGTAACTTTGTAAAATATGCTTAAATTTGCCTTGACCTTTGCAGCGTATGTTTAAGACCATTACTTTGACCCTTTACACTGCACTCGATTTCATTGACTATTCTAGTGTTTTAAGTGTCGCAGTAGAAAGTAACACAATAAAAACTCATGAACCCAGAAGTGAATTAGCACAGGTTTATATCATCCACACTTGAGAAACACCATCTTTCTACTATCCATACCCTAAACCTTTTTAAAACTAGCTCTTTAAAGCAGTTCCCCCTTGTAGGACTTTTCAAGACTGCTTCACAAAGTCAGGGACAGGTTCACAAAATCTTGCTGAAATAAAAACCAGAATTGCTGTTTTATGACATTTACAGCATAGCAGTTCGAGGAAGGATTTGCTAATTCCCCTCAGGCCAGCTCTCCCCTGTCAGAGTCAAAAGCAAAAAAAGTATCCTATGAATAGCAACAAGCCTGTATGTCTCAATAGAGATCAAGTTCCTCAACAGTAACACTGCATTTTTCATACAGACTTCTGCAGAACTATATATAGTTACTTGTACACAGTATTGATATTTCCAAGCTGCCAAAAAAATACCACAATCCAAAATGAAACCCAACCCAGTTCTCAAAAAGCAACTGTCCAAGAAAATCCTATCACAGTATTTATGACCAAAGTCATTCTCAGGGTCCCAGCCCAGGATCTGCTGTACCTGAGTAAATACATTGAACACAGATAAGTGGCTATAAAAAAAGAGACAGATCATGTCTGATTGTTTCTCAAGTACAAACCTAGAAATGAAGACCTTTGGCAAAGTGAAGTGAAACAAGAAGATTTAAAATGCAGATATGAATTAAATACACATATTTTACCACTCCTTAGTTTCCCCTCTACTGTTTTTTTCATACCAAGTATTCCAAATATACCCTAAGGAGAAAGCATAGTTGTATCAGTCTTTTTTGCCAAGAATCAAATATCCAAAAATGTTACTGAGAAACAGCAAGTCATTTTCATCATAGCTGTATTCCTTTTTAACATTGCATCTCTTGTAATGCCCCAATGTCACAGTAAGTAGCAGTGCTGTGAATTCCTGGGTCCTATTTACAATACACAAGGAAAGCATATTAATAATTTTCCGCTGTGATTAAAACACTAGGCGTGTGTCCTTCAGTCCGTATCAGTTCCCCGTCCTGTTTACTTAATGTACCCCATCACAGAACTAGAAGGGTTTTCACACTGCAGTAATACTGAATTCACTCAATTTTTCATGGATCTATCGATTCCCTGAGTCCAGGGAAAACTATATATTCGTCAAATGGTCATCAGATCAAGCTCTTCAATCTCACTTAAAACCATTCATTTTTGGTTTTGGTTGTATTTTTTTTTTCTTTTCCTTTAAAATCTCAAAGCAGAAAGTGCATCCCCCTTCACTGGGGTAGGAAGGAAGAGTTCTGTAACATCCTTTTCCTCCCAGCAATTACTATTGGCATCTTTCTGTAGGTGTATGGAAAGCAGGAGTTAGTGCTGGAGAGGGGGGGAAGAAATGCAGCAACAACGTACAGTATGGGGACACACTTCTCAGAAGAAAACAAAAGAAAGCAAGAGTCAGTACTGAGGGTATGGAAAGTAACATGGCAGCAGATGCCTGTGGGAAGGTGACAAGCTCCTGGGGCAGGCTGCTGCCAACAGTGGGGCTGGGAAGCTCGCCCGCCCCAACACTCATTCCCAAGGACTCTTCAAACTGAAACACAGGAGAGATTTCCCTTGTTATCAGTGAGGAACAGTAAACATCCCCCTTTTTTCTATTTTCCTATTCAATGCTGTTGTGCAGATAGACAAGGCCGTTGCCAGGGTGCTAACCTAAGGGGGCTGGCAGAGCCACTTCTGAAGCATGCATTTGCTCTGGACTCTGACATGACTGCAATTTATTACTGGCTTATCAACAACAGAAAGTCGGAAAAAAAAAAGGAGGAAAAAACCTTAAGAAAAAGCTTTCCTCACTTTCCTCACTGTAGGAGTATAAAAAGACTTAATTTAGTTTCCACACAATGATGTAAACTATGAATTCCCACACTATTTTTAAAAATTTAATTAATTCACTTTAGGAAAAGGAGGCTGCTAGGAGCCTGTGCAAAGTTCCCTCAGCCATCCAGCTACCCCAGCCTCTCACTGCACCTTTGTGTTGTCCCCCATTCCAAAGACCACATGCCCTCCATGCACCACAATCTTACACTAAAAGGACTTCTCTGTACTCCTTTTCTCACAGAAAAGTCTTATTTTTCCTCCCCTCTCCATTTCTGGCTGCTCCTTTCTTTCATGTCTTGTCCTACCCACCCTTCTGTTTCCTTCATCAGCTGTTACTCCTACTACTGTTCGTACCGTCATTCCTTAATCAAGGGAGAGAATTTTTACTTGTATTTCCATTACTGAGCTCCATCTCACTCCCCTCCATCAGGACTCTCCCTACTCTGATTCCTGCTCCTATCCATTATTGTATTTGCCCTCCTCAGCTGAGCCTTCCTCCCCCTTTCGGGTCTTCCTAGAAGATAATCTATTCTGCTGCAACCCAGGTCAGAAACCAACATCTCACTCAGCAAGTTAAAAAGAAGCATCATCCAGAGGAATAAAAGAGGATGAAATTCCTCTTACTGCAGGTAAGAGGAAAACCTGTTTTTCCAGTGTGGGCAAAAGAAGGTAATCTCAAGTTTTCTGATGTTCTGATTTATGAACACGTCAAAGGTGGCACCCAGCTGCTCATGGGCTGTTTCCAGGAACACTGACTAGCTGGATGTGGTACAACATTTAGCCTGTTGGCAGATCTTCATTTCTAATTACAATGTTGGTAACTCATTTTATTCAAAAAGACATAATTTCCAAGGTCTTCTTCCTACTTCATAAAAACTGCTTTTGTGTTTTCCAACACTATGAATGTTACTGTTTTGGTTTTTTTTAACAGCCCCTTTTTTTAAAAAAATATTTTTTTTTGTCAGATGCCAAGGTCACTTTCACCAGTTGGTCTTCTAAGCGCAGTTGCCATTCACTTTGGAAAACCACAGGATCTAGTGAGTCCCAATTTCTGAGAAAGGTCATTTACACAAACAAGCTTTTGACTATGGATTTACTGCAGCATCATTCAGTGTTAGTCTCACTTCAAAGCCCAACGTGGAACTCAAGGCTTGAAAGCCACAGCAGAGTCTATCCCAGCTATCAAAGCTGCTATGCATAACTTATCAGCATGTGTTATCCACCCAGGCTATGGTCCTATAATACTCAGAAAAGGCATCAAATACAGAGGAGAATTATACAAAAGGTCAAGACATGAAAGATGAAAATGGGTAAATGAGAATTCTGTCAAATTACCCCGACAAAAGAACTTTAGAAGTACAGAAAGCAAAAGTGCCATCACAACTGAAGCTTGTGGTGATTTTTAGAATTAGATTCTTGTCATAGTCACTGTGTGTTAGAAGAGTATTTCCGAATAATAATATTCACTGAAAACAAACTTGCTATCTTATGCTTACTAGAGAACTGAAACTATAACATAATGAAACTTGAGCAGCAAGCAAAAAAGCAAACAACTCCATCCACCTCCAACCAAACAAAAAATCCCCCAGGGAAAGTGAGGAGAGGGGAAAAAACTTTTCATTCCATTGTCATGTAGCAGATGCACTGAGAGTTTATCAGAGACCATACATTATCTCACCTCCTCCACCTTTACATTAAGCAGATGTCTTCATCTCATGCATTTTGCTACTGGTTAGGATAAGGATGAATAATTCCCTTAACTCTCTTCCTCCTCAGATTAAATAATTTACTAGATTGAAAAAGAACCTCCAGTTCACCACGTATTCCTCAACAGAAAGGACAGGAATTCCTTCAGTGCTCTTTGAAGAAAACTGGTATTACTCATTCAAGCTGCAGAAGAAGCTCAATGAGCATCCATCACCCCTACACAGCACTCCAGGCCATCACTCCTTGCCCGTCACTCTCCTGGGTACCCAGCTGTCACTGGTATGTATATGCCCAAAAGTTAGATTAACCACTGCTGTTTGCCTACATGCAGTAATAAATGGACATCTACTGACGTCAATAGAAAACTGTAAAATCAGGAGCTGCTGTAATGAAGACATACACTGTTTGTAGGGTTCAGTTTCAATACAAGCCTTGATGGTAGTTATTTGCTGTCTGGGTAACAGCACAATCTGGGCTTCTTCCACCAAGGAAGAAGAGAAAGGGGTTAATTCAAATACAACTCGTCAAATGAATGGTTTAAGACACCAATGAATGCCATGACTAAACAGCCCTCAGTATCCTATTCCTTCTTCCAGCTTTTTAATCCTCTTTCAAACGGACAGACTACCTAGACATGAAACCCAAATCAGAAAACAGTGAGCTAACAATCATGAACTTACAAACTGGAAGCAGCTTCTGACACTTGGCTCGATGTTGCTGCCCCCAAAGGAGGCCACTTCTCCCAGCTGCCGAGGGATCTGGATGGAGTCATGCAGCAGGAGCCCGAGCCGGCGCTGGTCACAGAAGCCAGTGGAGCTGGCCACTTGCTTGAATAGGTCTGGGGAAGAGAAAGGACACTCATGCTGAAGCATCACAACCATGATATGTCAAGCATAGAAGAAAGCTCACAAGTGCAGACAAAAGCCTTGGCCAACATGAACACAAACATCATCTTCAGTTCAGTGGCTTCTCTTCCTATTAAAAAATGTGTGGTTTTTTCCTTTAAATAAGCAGTCTAGCGATAATTTTTAAGAGCACTATTGGGTGGAACCTTGGAAGGGAAGGCCGTTATCACCTCTAGTATTTCTAAAATGGAAAACATTACTGTATGACAGAACCTGTCATCCACCAGGAATGTTAATGTCATGTTAAGTTTTCATCTCCAAAGTGAATAATCACTTGAAGCTATGTTCTGTTACTGCATCATTTTAGAAAAGAATCCTTACAGGACAGAATTACCATACCCTCTTAAGCTCAATTTAATTGTGGGGGAATTAGTTATTAGTTTTAGAGTTCATTATAATATGAAAAGTCATGTTCCCATCTACTGAAGTATTTATTTGGTAATAACCCTGTTATTCATATATGACATGAATATTTTCTCCATAGTTTTTCGGAGAGTAAAAACATAAAAGAGAGAGACAGAAACAGATAAGAGTAATATCCTTTTTTTGGAGCAACCTTAATATTTCACCTGACACCAAGGACACAATTATAAAAGTGCTTCAGCACTGCTCAAGATAACTTTCCTAACCATGCTTTTAACACCCATTTTCCTCTAAAGGAACCAAGGAATGGACTGAGAAAGGATTATTTTTTAATTACTTGAGTTCCAGTCTTGCCAAGTCTAGTTTTATAATAAATAACTTGAAGATAAATCCTCCCATTAACTCTGCAAACCTGAATAAATGAGAAAAAAAAATTTAAGGTGTGCAAGTCATCACATACTTAACAGCAATTACACCTGGACTTGGGATGGATACTGAAGCCAGATCACAACCTGGCAGACAACTCCTCTCTCTCTCACACTTTCAGTTTCCCCCTCATTAAAACATTAAGTGTTCTACAGCCTTAAAAAGGAGGCTATGCATTAGCATGCACATGCATTGCAGAAGACTACAAAATATGAATAAATGTTTTCCTTTATAATTTTGATAATACTCAATGAAATCTCATTTTGAAAAATAGCTGTTCTCAGTAATTTTCTTAAAAGATTTTCTGAATGCTTTTTCACAACACCCACATGAAACATCTTAAACATCTAAACTGTGACATTCATACTAAGTGCCTTGCAGTCTGATCCAATTATATACAGTCGTGCACATACACTGATGTTGGAACTGTCTGGTTTCTTTTTCGTTTCTTCAACTTTCATTAGTGGAAGAGTAAGATAATAGTAAGTGGTAGAGGACTGCTATGGCATTGGGTCATACCCTAAAGGTTTGTCCTTTGATAAGAACAAATAAAATGTGTGAATGAGGGACATCAGTTAATTTAAACAAAAAGTTGCTCTTCAGAATTACCCTTAACCATTACATCTTCTCTGGATACCAGCCCCCATATTTAACTGATTGATTTGTCAAATAACACTAAAACGTTTAGCAGAATTTTTCAACTATAACAGGACTTAGTCAATTAAAACATGTAAAATTTGTTTACCTTTAATGTTTATTTAAAGACACCAACTATATTTAATCAAAAGAAAAAAAAACCTGATCACATAGAAAAAATTTTTAATAATATGTAATACTGTAACAAAAGATGCCCTGTAGTTGTGCATTTTTGTCTATGAGAGTGTGCTAAATCAGTGGACTCCAAAGCACGTGTGACTGACCACAGGGGGAGCACAAAACAATCCCTTGCAATATACTAAGAATTTATGTTTTTGTTGCTAAGTTAACTAAGAAAATTAAAAATAGTGTTTAACTCATCCTTTTTTAATTCCTACTTTTCTTTAAGTTTTATAATGTATGTGACATATTAGAATGTTGATAATTTATAAATAAATATTTATTGCTTAAAATATTTTTTCCAGTTGTGGTGCATGATCAAAGAATTTTAGAGACAACTGATCTAAACTACTTAAAAACATACTGAAATAAAAAAAGTACAGAGTGGACCAAATTAACACACTTTGCAGCTGGACTATTGAAAAGAATTTAAGTGTATGCTACTTAAATGTTTATGCAGTAAACAGGAGGAATGGAAACAGAATATAAACATAAACTAAAACCAAATAATTATATTGACTTACATCTGTATTTATCTTCCAGGTGTGCTTTACAAAGGGATACAACACCAGTTTTGAAAGATAAGACACGGATCCTTCCCGTTCGACCCCTAATGAAAAAGAAACATTGAGTTGATCATTAATTTCTTCATGTCATAATTTGTTTACGATAATGATCTTCCCTACAGTACTGTAGTCATCATAAAGGTTCTATACAGAACCATGCAGCACATATTGGTCAGTTATTAGATAAGCAAGAAATTAAGTATATGTTTGTTGGCTCCATAGTCAAACTGAATTGTTTTGTGCCATTGTACAAATTCAACAAGAAACAACCTTGTAAGGAAATTACTTGTGACAAAAATGGGAGTACAAAGTTTTTACTTTCTGCTTAATTGAAAAGGCTTCTCTATCAACTGCTGCTATTCTCAGAGAAGACAAGGTCCCTGCCAGAACAGGAAACCGTCCCTTCTGCTAAATAACTCCAATTAGAAATGTGAAAGGTTGTGCTGTCCTAGTTGCTGGCTGGGGTTAAACCACATGAGCGATGGTAGCAGTCATTTTTAGAAAGCTTTTGCTCACTGTTAGCCCTGCCCTGACTCCTTGGAGGAGAAGCCAGACAGGAAAAAGCAGCCTCTGCCAGCAGCACTCAGCCACAGAGGCATTTGTGAGAAGTTCAGGTGAAGGCTGAAGCTTGCCTAGAAATCAGAAGAAGGACAGTGGACAGCAGAGCTGTGTAATTAACAAGATGAGATGGTTTCTGAGCACTCAAGCCTGTCATTCATGATACCGATACAATTCCACACCCACGGGTCCATGTCACCTCTGGTCAGCCTCTCCTCCATCCCCACACCTGCCTTAATGACAACTACTACTTTTGCTTTTTAATGTGACTGTGGTAAGAACATCCTCCTCTGTGCTGCAGGCGATGCGGTGACAAACCTTCCCATCTTCTCTCAGACATCTGGTTTAGCTCAATTTACTTCCAGCTGCTGGCTTCCCCCAAGACTTTTATTTCTGATAGCATTTCAAATATATAACATCTATTGCAAAGCAAGAAATACTACAGCATAGGAAGCCAATACCTAAAAATGCCATTTTTGAAGCAGAGACTTATCAACAGTTCTTGAAGCATCACAAGTAAGAACCCCATTGGAAATAAGATAAATCATGTGCAGGCATGCCACAGTCACGCATCAGGATGCACTGCTTGGCAGAGGCACGTAGTGCCAGCAGTGCTCATTTTCCCTCATATTCCCCTGCAAACCCTATAAAAGCTACAGACAGAAACTGGTGGACAATGCCAAATTTACAATTTACAATCTTTTACTAAAGAGTCCCATGTTTTTCATAAAGAATAAGCATCTGTTATTTACCTATGCTTTCCACACTCTTTCCTCCTCTCCCTCAAATCTTTCCAAATTAATTATCGCCTGTGCCCTGAGAAACTCCTGCTGATGAATACCAGGCATACACAAATTATGTAGCACAAGAATGTAGAATGATGATTCTCCTGCAAGGCATATTAAATTGAAACTTGCACAAATCATGAGCTGTTCAGTTCACTCTCCTCTCCTCATGCTACTGCAAATGAGCGTGAGTGACTGATCAATTAAAATGAATCTGAAACGTGTTGGAGTTGCAGAGATGTGCCCATAATTAGATCAGTCATTGACTGTGAATTTGATTAATATCTTTACAAATGGCAGTTTTCAATTATAAGAAAAATAAAGATTCAGTACATTTAATTAAATGTCGCAGTACTGCTATGCACTTCGGTTGATCTCTCCCTATTAAGTTTACAATGAAAACTAAACACATATAACCCCAAGGTCACCTCTCTCACCAGAATAATTCCAACCTGAATTTCAGCAAAATAGCTACAAGCTTTCCTCACACATAAAAGTTCTCTCTCTTTCAATGTGCCCTGCAATATATAGTTCTCTGGCATACCTAGGGAATTGCCTGGAGGCAGCCAATTATAATTTCTAATGTTGTGCTTTTAGCACAGCACAACAGAAAGAAAACTAGACTGGATGTGGCAAATCTAAACTGGACAGTCCAGCTTAGCAGCCGCCCATGCAACAACCTTTATTTCCCTCCTCAGCCTCTAACATGGCTGATCTGGAGCAACATCTGGATTAATGCTGCACATCTTTTTTGTTTTTCACTAAGCAGGTATCTTCATTTTTATGTTATTTATAGTTGATGATAATTCAAAGTGGATCAGAGTTCTCTGGAAGCAGATTAAAGAAATAAAATCTGGCTCTTGAATTAGTATGGCTTCATTCCCTGTGACCAGTATGCTACATAAAAATATAACGTAACCTGGGTAATCCCCTTTACAGGATACTGCAGCTGCTGCAGAGGATGTTATAAGCAGCTGGCTTAGTGGAGGTGACCCAGCAGCAAGAGACTCTACACAAGTCTCTACTTTTTTCGGTAGGTGATCACCAAAGCTTCACTGTTGTGATAAAGGGTGAATGGAAGAACAATGCCATGCCAATTCACCTCAACAGGGTTCAAAATGTGAATGGAAACACAATAATTGACCCCTGTCCTTCCATTTCTATAGGCAAATGTTTATTCTGACACAGTAATCAGAGAGTCTGGCTGCAGGTGGCTGATAACAACCTCAAAACAAAACAAAGACTTCCACTGATTTTTTTTTCCCCCTCTAAATTCACCAAATACAAAAATAATGGCTTATTCTAAAATCAGCTTACAAACATATTTTGAAATTTACCTTTGTGTTATGAGCCACATCATTAAGTAAGTGAACAGGAATGCACATGAATTTTCTTAAGGTAAATTTACCCTTCTCAAAATTAAATTTTAGAGGAAGCACTCTTCATATCTCCTGAGTATTAAGGATTGTAAGCACATTAGATTAGAGATGAACCTTTTCTGTATTTGTACAAGAATTACAGACTGAAAACTACAGAAATGGTCAGCTCTGAAAAGGTTTAACATTGTAAGTACTGATGCATGCAATAGTCTATTTGACTGAATTCATATTGTTACTTCTTAGCAATTCTCTTGAATTCTTTTATCTAAATACATTTTAAAAGCCATGCAAAGCTGTGTCCTACTGAGGATGTGCACTCCCAGAAATGCTCTAAGCAGAAATGCTCCCAGAAATCCATTAAATTAAGAAAATCCAGTTTCCAGAATTCTCACTGCTTAGCTTACTAAAGCCTAAGCAAAGGCTGTATCGATTCAGCTAAATGCAGCCATTAAACCATTATGTTTATTAAACTTTCACTTCAACTACTCTTCTTCTCATTTCAAGCCATTCATTTTATAACGAGGCAGACAGCTCATTACTCCTTTCCCCCTCTCCTTGTTCTGTTGTGAAAGCTCCTGAGCAATCTATGTTCAGAGCACGCAAACGTACGTGTCATAGACATTCAGCAGCCAGTTGAGGCACATGTCCACGCAGAGAGGAACGTTGACCAGGTTATTGTGCTCTTGTTCCAGTCGATCATAAATGGTGGTCAAGCAGTTAATGATCTGCAGAATATCCATCGGCTGGTCATTTTGTTTGAGGTTGTGCTGGTCCAAGGCATCACATGCAGCAGACAGACTCAGGAGATCCACTGTTGAAATAAAATGAAATAAAAGACAAAAAAAGGCAATAAAGATTAAAGAGAAACAGTGGTTGTATTACACAGAATATTTTGTATCCTCTGAAAGTCACAGAAAAGACTGGTTTCAAGACTCCTACAGGTGGCCTGTTTATTCAGCCTATTTACTCAGCAGCGTTCATAAAAGTGAAATCTGTTTCATTTTTAGCTGTAAAGTAGCTATTATGCTATATAGAAATATCACACACAAATTACTATGTAAGTAAAAATTACATATTTCATGCTTTATGTTCCTGCAGGTAGGCTAGTATTTGACTATTACATTCACTAAAAGTCCTCTAAACACAGTACATGTCATCAGTTTTCCTGAGAGACACTGTTCATTTCTCACTGAAGTTAAATAATCTTCACTGAATCAAACTCTACCAGGAACAGGGAACTGGGATTAACCTGTTATTTTGTTTCTGGAACAGGAAACAGAGAAAAGATGGTTCCATAAACATTAAATGACACAGAATTATTTAGGTTGGAAAAGACCTTTAATCCATTAAACTAATACTACCAAACCCACCACTAAACCTTATCCCTAAGCACCACATCAACATGGCTTTTAAATACCTCCAGGGAGCCAGGAAGTGTGACTCAATCCTGAGCAGCCTTTTCCAGTGATTTGTAACTCTTTCAGTGAAGAACTTTTTTCCTAATATCCAGCTTAAACCTCCCATGGTGCAACTTCAGACCATTTGTTCCAGACCTATCACTTCTAATTTGGAAAGAGAGATCAAAATTCATCTCACCACAACCTCTTTTTAAACAGCTGTAGAGAGCTATAAGGTCTCCTCTCAGACTCCTTTTCTCCAGATTAAACAACTTCTCCAGGAAAATGCTGCAGGAAACAGCGTCAAAGGCTTTACTAACACTCAGGTAGACAATATCCACACCTGTTCCCTCATCTAAGGAACACTGTCATAGAAGGAGACCACATTAGCTGAACAGGAACTGCCTTTCATAAACCGATGCTGATGGAATCTGATTTCAGGTCTCCATTGCAAAAGGGAACTTACCTCTCTCAGGTCTTAGTCTCTGCATCTATGAACATCAACATTATTATAACAACTTTGAGGGAGCACCAAAGCAAACCAGTAATAAGAGCAAAATAAACTAGAAAAATGAGACAATTTCTGCAGATAGTCCTGTTGCCACATGAAAATCCTTTCCAGTTCCTTGCAGTGAATTTCCTAGGTGTGAGGCATGAAGCATTAAAACCCAGATACAGTTAGTCCTGCCTGTATCATGAGCAGTCACACAGTACAACACCCTTCAGCATGACCAGAGGGAGCAGCACCTGGGCCAAAGTGAATTATGCAAAATTGTTGAGGAAATTAGTAACAAAATTAGGAAATTAACTGACTCAACTATAAAACCATTTTTTTTCTTTGATTGGAACAAAATGTGTTTTATTGAGTCCTGGTAAGGATGTCTCTCAGTAATGTCAAAGAAAATGTACAGAGGCTAAAAGCAGAATTCCATGCAGGAATTTTTTAAAAACTTCATCCAGCTTAAGGGCAGATCTGCCAAATTCACATCTGAGTATCCTATTTTAACAAGGATGAAGCTGATCCTTTGATGTCCTACAAGAGATGAAAAATACTTTAGCTGCACACAGGGCGGCTGTCCACACAGAATGCAGCATTTCATAATAGTCAAATTCAGGATTATAAATTTCACTGGAAATCAATATAGACTTCTGCTACTAAATCCTTTAAGCACTTTTGAAAATTTCATCCTGTGGACCTGACGTACCCAGTGTTGCAGTAAGTAAGGAAAGCTAAGCATGCTACTCCCTTTATTATAACAAGAAATTAAGCATTACATCAGTGGGTTTGGGAAGGGTTTTAGTGGAATTTTCCTTTTTACCCATTCAGACAGGTATTTATTAAAATCTTTGGGAATATTACGTTTAACCTACTAGCACATAAGATATAGCTATTTTAAGATCATTTTTATATCCTCAGTAGGCATATTTATTGGACCTATTCCTAGGAGTATTAGAAAGGTGCTTTTCGTCTGGTAATTTGTTAAACTGGAAACAGAGCACTGCCTTCACAACACCTTTTAACTCTGAGCTTCAGCCTGAACTCTCAGCTCCTTAGAGACTATGAATCAATGGTAATTAAATGAACCCCTCGGGCATCTGAATGGCAGCTAAATTATATATGCAGCTACTGTTAAACATGGGTCACTCCACTTTGTGAAAGCTTTTCCCACTAATAAGCAGCAACTTCAGAAAAGCCTTTCACCCTGGTCTTCATCAACCTCATGTCCTATCTTGAAGTCAATAACAAACATTCATCATATAACAAGCAAAAAATGCTTGCTACCGCAGCGCTTTAGGGAACAATTTTTTAATGGAAAAATGAAGGGCTTTGGCCTTCACCACATTAAGCTGCCCCTCCAGCTTTCCTAGCAAAATTAAAGAAATGGAAGAAAGGAGGGGATTCTTTTTCTCAGAACCAGAAATTGTGTGTTTCCTTCCTGAAAGAAAATGTGGATGTCTCATGAATGACAGGCTTTTCAAAGACAAGCTCCAATAGTCATATATGGATTGCAGAGTTGTGATTCAGTGATTTGCAAAACTTTATCTGCAATAAATCATACCACTTTATGCTTGTGCTTCTTGTGAATTCTCTGACAGTCTCTTGTTTAGAATTCCAAAACTGCCTCCAAAATCTGTTCAAGCAGTAGTTTCTAACCCATTTTGACTCTAATCCTCCTATATAAATATGTCTTTGGCTTCTAAGGCAAGAGAAAAAAAAAATATTTAGATGTTTGTAACTAGACACCAACCTGTCACCAGACTTCAGGGAAAGTTTAAAAGATAGCCTGGAATAAAGTAACCCACTGGAGGGCAGAAGTGATAATTAACAGGCAGAAGAAAGTATGTTGTGGAGGTCACATACTAAACTCATAAAACTTAGTGTGCGATTGGTGATAATGGTATTTGCAGAATGCAAGATCATCTCCCCTGTAACCTGCTGCTGTTGGCTGCTACACTTAAAAAAAATTCATCTAGCTTGTATAAAATTGAATGAAGAACGCAAATTTACAGAATTTCCTGAATAATTTCTTTAGCTGCATTTCCAAGAAAAGTGCATGAATGTTCCTCATTTTATTAACATTACAATGTTCAGATGTGGTTTGCACTTGAAGATCACATATTTTAAAAGTAGCAAACCAAGAAAGTCAACATGCTTTGATGTGATTATCAAAGGAAATCACACATTTAATAAAAAAACAGCACAGAAGTTACACCTGGCACCTCACAATAATTCTGAAAGCTAGAATTAATAGACTAGATAATAGAGGCATAGCCTAACCACTCTTCTAAGGTAACAGAGAACAAGTGTTTATTTGTAAAGGATTACGATTTTCCATATACTTCTTTAGTTTTAATACCCTACCATGTTCCGCTAATGTTCATTGGACTGACTGGCAAACTGAAAAGAAATTCAAAAATAATTGATTATAAGAAGTGTCCCCAGTCTTGCCACAGAGGAATAGACTGCACCATCACTTCTGCAGGCCTTCTACTATACACACATCTTTAGAGTGCTCCTCAGTAGACATCCTTGTTCTGCTTCTTCTGAAGTTCACAACCAACAATAAAATCACAGAATACACTAAACTGTGTCTCCAAGCAAAAATATTTGTAAAAAGAACAAAGACCACTAAGCAAATTCCTTAAATACTTTTCCTTAGTTGCAAATATGAAGAATGTACTAATCACACTAAGTGCTACTGAATGTCTCTGAAAACATCCACTCTTAGAAAATCTACTTAAGAGCAACCTCAACAGATGAGCTGACTTCTGTGCCTAACTAAAAATCCACACTGTAAAGTCCAAGTCTAGAATTATTTAATGGTAGAAATCAGGGTAATAGAGATAAAACAGGGTGTAAAGTTTTGCACTTTCAGCCATAAAAACCTGTCACAAGTTACATTTACACACTATCAGCTAGAGAAACTTGTAAATCCAAATATTTTATTTCCCTTCCACAGTGCTGCACCCGTTGTGGATAACTTTCACTGCACAACTCTCCAATTTCTTTACACTACCTTTCTATGATGAGTGTGGCAAGAGTGCTGTGTTGTGGAAAGATGTTTGTATTTCTGATCAAAATTCACTGTCACTGTATTCATGTTAAAGCCTTTCATTATGTTACAACAATTCTCACTTACTGGTTGTTTATTTTTTTAATTTTTATTTTCTGTTTTACCATACATTCATAAATGAACTCTGTTCATTAGTGGAATTCACCCATGATTATAAGCCTAAAAGTAAACATGCTTAAAAATATCAAGGTTTGACACAGTTCCAGAAAGCATGTGAGCACAAATCCAAAATTGAGGTAATCAGCAGCTGAGACATTTGCAACTGTGTCAGAAACTTAACCCTATAATTAAATGCCAAATAGTGAATGCTAAAATATTTTAATAACCTCCTAAACTGTATCACCTAATAAACTGCTTGCTTTGGCAGCTGACTGGTCTGCCAAGAAAACTACAAGCAAATTATTTAGTTATCAGGTTACAATAAGACAAAAAGGAAACAAAACTCTAGTGACAAGTAGAATACCATACATCAGTTGAGAGAATTAAAATGTTAGAGCATGCACATAACAAATACATGGCTGATGAGCGAGTTCTGAACATAACCAAGTACCAGGGAAAAATGAAGCTAAATGTTTACTGTGATGATCTCATTTAAAGGCAAAAACACCTCAGGGTTCAAGCTTCACCTTAACAAGCTATTAACAACTCCATCTCTGGAGCAATTATTTCACCCAAACCCACTCCATTTCCAATACACCACAATCCCACTCCTTTGGCATTGAGACATAAAGCAGTGGCAGACACGGGATGTGGCTCCAGTAATGAGCACAGTGAAAACACCCAACTAAGGATTATAAAGTTAAGAAATATGTAGGAGGTGTTAGTTCTGTTTCTGATCCACTGTTCTGTCTTGCAAGGGCTAGACCTGCAGAACACCCAGCTCTTTGGCTTTGTAAGAATGTGCAAACTAGTTGCAGCAGAAGACCCTTCAGATGACAGGCTTCTATGCTCTAGACATAGCTGAGGGCATATGTGGGGGTGTTGTTCTGCTTCTGAAAGTTGTGAATAAAGTCAAGTGCTAGTCATAAAGTACTCCAGCAGCAGGCAAGGCATAGGCACATACTTACAGCAGAGAGCTTTCTGCAGCCTGCGTAGTTTCATGGCAGTCCTGTACGCCGAGAATCTGACGTTGTTCAGGTCAGCTGTAGGGGGAGAAACGTTACAGCAAGTGATCAGCTTTACACCTTAGAAAGAACTAGACTCACAAAGACATTGTTAAGCTCAGCTAGATTGTACTCACTGGTTAAAAGAATGGAGGGAAAACAAAAGTGTACATTCAAAACTCCACCTAGCAAAAGCCCTCAAACCTTGACAAGCGATCTTTCAAAAGAAAGTGACTAAGCCCTGAAGCATTACTTTCTTTCCTCCAAAGGCACTGAACTTAGGAGCCCTTGAAAGGACAACATCTGTGACCATAGAAGTGCTGTGTGAGAACACTGCAGGCTTTCACACCAAAGGCATTTACAAAAAGATAAGAACCCAAACCTCCTTGTCTGCCCGATGCAAAAGCCTTGTAGCACTCAGGCAGCCCTGAGAGCTCTGCCCAGTGAAAAGCCAATGACTCTCAGCTACTGCTGAAAAAACCTTTAGAAAGAAAACAATGAAAATTTTGTGCTTGCCACTCAAGAAGGTATCCACCATGCCCTGAGATGCACAGCCTTCCTGATGAGAAGCAAGGTCACCCAGTCAGGTGAGTTCCCAGGCTACCACCTCAAAAATGGCAGGGAGTTGGTGGGCTGTGGCAGCACAGCAAGGAATAGTACCCAGAATGTCACACATACTGCGGCATGTTTTTTGGTGGAGCCTTCTCATGCAGTTAACAAAATAAGGATATCAGCACAAGTCCCCACTAAATAGTTTAGCTATGGCTTGTAAAAACATCCTGGGACACTGCTTGGCCAAGGCGAGCCACACATCAAACCAGTCATACCACACCAGAACTTCTATAAGCCTCTCTGCACTCAGAAGGCTCAGTATCAGCTACTTAAATGTTACTCAGCACCAAATTCTGATTATCTCCACAGCTGGGCATGGTCCATAGCCTAAACCTGAAAACAAAGGAGGAGTTGTCTTGCACTAAATCTGGCCAGGAAACTGCATCTGAACCTTTCTCTTTGGTGAGACTAGAATGGTGGAGATGGGCTTATTCCAATCTTGTCCCTGGAAAACGTAATTTCCAAGAATGAAGATAAAATTCACTGAAAGTGAAGTTGAAGCTACTGTCACTGAATTCCTGCCATCAGTGCCAGTACATTGGCTAGCTTGTAATTTACAACTAGATCTGGCATATCAAGGCTGCAGTACAGAGTCAACCTCAGGATGCAGAAGTGAGAGCACAAACTGACAAAGGAAAATTGATGAGCACATGCTGTTTCCCAAATGGCACCTTCAGCCCCTCACAGGGATGCTGGACAAGGAACTGAGGAGCGTGCATGCTCTGGGGGGGAGATCACATTCATATCCCAGCACTGTCACCTTCACCACTGAAAAACCAGACTACTGCTGGCATGTTCCTGGCCCTGTCACCTGCCAAGCAAACTCCTGGGCACAGACACTCCTGGGCATTTGAGCTGTCCAGTGATCTTTATGAACAGAACAGATGGTATCCTGCAATTTAAAGGTTTTCTAGCCCAGATATGGACAGTTTGTGCCTGCCACTTTTAATACTCAACACTGCTAAGCACATCTAATTTAGTCATTAAACCCAAAGGCATTTTAAGGAGTTAATGATGAAATGAGTTTGGAAATTTAAATCTAAAATACAAATACAAAACTAAAATTAAAAAAGTATATTGTGTCTGAATAATGGTCCATCTAGTCCAACAAGATGCCTCAAAAATTGGCAGGCTCTTAGAGAAATAATATGATGAAAAACAGGGCAAACAGAAAACAGTTCCTTGCTGGCATAAAAGCTGTGGTGCTATAAAACTGTTTGCAATGTTGTAGCTTGTGTCCAACTATTCACAATTCTGTACAGGTATACGTAGCAGAGGGAATACAGTCTCACTTCCATTAATTTTAATTAAGCTGTTCTGAAAGACTAATCTAAGGTTTGATAATTCAGTAGTTTTGTATGCCTTGTGAAAAGCTGTGGAACATTTCTAATACACAAAGGGAAAGTTTCAGCCTTGTATACAGTTTCTTTTTCTTTGCACAGGTCCATACACCTTTTTAATGGGCAGTTCTCCTGGGTATTGTTCCTGCCAGCTCCTTCTCTCACACACACCCTGACAGGTCCAGAAGCATTAATGTGGTGTGGAATACAGTGAGCAATTTAAATGAAGTAACTTAATTTGTCTTGAAGGGAAATTAATAAAGCAGTCTCTCACAAAAACAACACAACTTCAGTTACTTTTGTAGTCCTGTAGCAAATCCACACTTGAATTCTCTAAAAGTGTATTTACTGGTTAGGGCTAGCTTTTGATAAAATGAAGCAGCCTTCCTTCAAACTTCCCGTGGGTATTCTGAGAAAAGCTTCTCTAGTTATGATTAACATATTAAGAAGTATAAGTAAATATCTGTGCATATTTCAGGCCTTGATCAAGGCAGGAACTACAATCCATGGAGACACCTAATCCTGAAAATGCTGTAGTTTACATCTATTTTCCTGCACATGTAAAACACACTAATCTTATTATCAACTTAATGACATCGCTGCCAAGAAGCATGTGCTGTAATTGATCAACAGGCATCAATTCATTTCAGAGCATTCATCTCAGGTTTTGGGAAAGCAGTAACAATGGCTTTTGGCTGTAGGTGCTGAGGCCAAATGCAACTGTCAATGTCTCCACTCCCACCTTCACAGATGTAATTAGCATCAGCCCAAGCCTGGTCACTCTCCCTGTGTCAACTGCACTCTTCTCGTCCTTGTTATACCATCTCCTCCATGCTCCTGATGGATGGTCCTCCTTACCAGGTGCTGACAGTCATTTAAGGTTGCTGGATCTTCATGATTTAGCTTCTTCCTTCTCCCCCTCCCAGCTCCATTACACCCGTCAGTTGTGTCTTTCCTCCCCCGGAGCTACTGCTGCAAAGAACATGCTGCTCTATGAAGCAACATGGGGGAGTCCAGGACTCTACTAATGGAGTTTAAAATATTTCTCTTGCTAGTATATGACCCAATTCAAATGAACTGTAGAACATAAGATTGTCAGGGAATGAGATGCAGTCACTGGGCTCAAAAACATTTGCGCTAACCTCACCAGGAACAGCAAGGGAGTAGACATTGAGCAAGGCAGCAGACGGCACTGCCTGGCCATGAGCCAGCCACCATTGCCGGCTAAGCATGGAGGAGAGATGAAGGAGGCTCAAGCAGCAACAGTCTTCCTATGGAAACACCACTAGTTCTTCCTTTCCTGTGGGGTTCCCTCCCCCTTCCACTTCCTGGGTCTTGATGAAAAAAAAAAAAAAAAAAAAAAAAAATCCTTTCTCCACTTTCAAACAGGAGTCAAGGCCCACTGAGCAGGCTGAAGACCTCAGAATACCACACAATCGTTCCTTCAGTCCTTCCCTCCCATTCCTAGAAATTATTCACTACCTCATCATCCAGAAGAGGTGGTGAGAGAAGGCTGAAAAGCCTTTGCATTACTTTAGATTTTTGCAGGTTTAATGAGACTCTCAGTCCTCTTTCAGAAGGCAACTTTCAAGCTTTGATCACTGAGTGAAAATGCTCAAGAATGTCATCTGTTTATAGTCAGAAACAGTGATTTAATGGAACAGGTCACCTAGAACCTGGAAAGAAGACAGCTGAGTTAAAGAACACACAGGAGTACTGGTGACACTCACATTTACATATCAGAGCAAAGAGAAATCATTGTTCCCCTATTGCTCAACCATGAACTGCTCAGTTGAAGTGGATATAAATTTTTCTAGGAAAGATGATCTAATATCCTGGTATAGGAGACCAATAAATGGAGCTTACAGCAAATGCCTTCACAACAAGGAACAGTTTCCACCAACATAGCAGTAAGATCTACCCATGATCCTCCTCAACTTCTCCTGCAGCCCTCCCACTGTCATGGTGAAAGGAGTTCAAAGTGCTAAAGCATCAGTTACACTGCTTCTACTAATTTCTTCTTTTCCTGACAGATAGGACAAGCACCTCTTTTTGCATCATGACAAATAACATGGTAGGAAGGTTTTCTACAAGTGATCTCCTACACAACTATCATGTGCTTAGAGTGTGCTGTAAATATGTTCATATTCCTATGTTCATTCATATTCAGATGAATAACACTGAGAAAGAACTAAGAAAGAACCAGTGTTCTTATTACAAATTCAGCTTTAATGAAGATGATTCCAGCCTGCTCACAGGATGAACTAAACCCAGAAATATTATGGAAAGATTATCAGCTTAATCAAGTCCTAACTTTTTCTGCCTAATTCTGCATGTTGAAAAACCCCAGAAAACATAAAGGCCATGCTCTCTCTCAGAAGAGCTAAGACAGCCTTACCAACATATTCTTCGATGTGGTATTTCTGCAGTATTGTAGGAACAGCCTAAGTATACGTAACATTCTTTTGGCAGTGAATAATCAGGTAAAAAAAACCCAAAACACTCACCTGTGAATCAAATGGTCAATAATTTCTACCAAAAAAATTGAACTGCCTGATGTTGTAGTGACACTTAGGTTTTAAATCTTCCTATGCTAAATTCCAAATTTTATACTGGGATACAAGTATTACTTTAAGAGGAAAACTACATCCTCACGTGCTTGAGCCTTACTGTACAAGGTAAGCTGGTAAGCATCTAAAAACAATAAAAAGAATTAAAGAACAGTAAGTTTTTTCAAAGAACACATTTAACAAGAGGTTACAGCATGGAGGAGTATTTGGTTTTATTCTTATATAGTCATATTTCTAACACAGGCAACAGGTTTTAAGTGAGTTGTTATAACTGGAGTGTTTTCCATGGTGATTCTTAAAACAGACTAACCACTCCACAGTTGCCCCAGCTATGAAGAGTGCTGAATGATGGGGATGTTTCATCTCATAATGCACTGTCCTTTAAAGACTAATCTCACTGAGTGTTTAAAAACTCTGGAATGGGACACATTATCTCCACTTAAAGTTTGTTCATGGAATTTGTCCCTCATACACACACAATGTAAACTGAAGTCATATAAGGAAGGCCTTTCTACCTGGATACAATCTTATTTTTCACTTTAAAGAGGGTTACTTGTCTATACTATTATGATCTTTAAAGTTCATACCAACCTAGATGATACCATGATTCTACAAATATTACTTCAATTGCTTTTTAATTACTGAGGAGAAAACACAGCCATTTCACTCAACTTCATGGACAGTCATTTTCTCACTGCCTGTATACCACCAACCTGAAAAGAACAGCTTACTTGCTTCAGGTGATATCTCAAAAGTAAAATTTGGAAAGTTAATAACTAAATTCTTTGAAAGATATTAGATGCCATCAGGTCAAATCCTCATCTTCACTTGATAGACTTTATGGAACTTTGTGTGCTTTTTTTACTCTGACTTATTTAGACAGAAAAAGAGTGAACCTAAAGTGATATACCTCAAAACCTAAGTGTCTTACTCAACCATAGCTTGTGACATGCTCATAAATACACTGCCTCAAGTGGATAAACTATTTTGGGAAATAGATCTCAACTGTTGTCTCTGGCAACGCCTACCTAATAGAGGTTAAAAACTGTTTACTGTGTGATCCTGACTATAATTCCACAACCAGCCACTTTCATGTTTCATAAGACACTAATGGTACTCTTGACTTCTCAAGAAGTCTCCTCACACATCAATTCAATACAGCCTCAATTGCCTGACTGACTTATAAGAATGGGAGGTTTCTTCCTGCTGCCCAAACCCCAAATATAAATCTTTTAACGATGCCCTACAGTGACATATATTGCCTCTTTAGGAAGTGCAATTTAAAAATGCAAATGAGACAAATGCACAAAGGAGAGAAATTAATCAAGTAACACTGCTTAATATCAATTGAGTCTTAGCTATTGACTCTTTTATTATAACAGTAATTAATGTTATCACTTACACCGCTTTGTGAATGAATAACAGTAAACAGTGTTACTACCTATACACACAGACATACAGCATGCTTTACCAGACCTGTCCCACTGAGCAAAAAAGCTGATAGTGCCTGTGCAAATTAGTGAGTGGGAGATATCCCTGGCACCAAAATGCTACTGAACACCACAACACGTACCAGCATTCCAATAACCAGACCAGTTGACATGAACTTCCAGAATTTATGTTTAGCACATAACGTCTTTTCTTCAGCCTGCAAACCCAAAAGTGTAAGAAAAGATGCAATGTACACCTGGCTTATACTCCATCATGGGGTTGGAACGGAAGCAGAGTTTGCAGTCAGAAAGGATGAGAAGTAATCATCATGGAAACACTTAAACAAAAAGCAAAAAAACAGCTTCAAAAATACTAACAAAAGGTGTCCATTTGCAAACAGGAAGAGCAATACTCTTATGCAAAATGTTACCACACTGTTCACTGCTCTCTCTACAACACCCTCCTTCACTGCTAATACGCTTATGGTTTAATTTCCAAGAGACCCAAGGTTAACTTCTAATACCTAACTTGTAACACAGTTACATATATTGTCTGTCAGGTGTATGCCTACATAGGGTGCAATTGCAAGCTGTTACAAGGATGTCTCTGATTCCTACCCAAATCTGAAAAATCCAAGCAAGTCTATTTTCTGAAATGAGATGTTTGGTTAGTCAGATTGCAGTTAGCTTGAAAAGGACATCAGTGAATAAGCAATGTTTCAAGACAGACCATCAGCATCACTACACTGGAATACAGTAGAAATCAAACGACTGATGTGTACAAAACACACCAATCTTACTACCACAAACACAGAATAAATTTTGTTGCATATGAATAAAAAAACCCCTCATAATAAATACATAGTTTTGCCATTGTCTTTATTACAAACTGCTAAGAGGAGCAGTTCAGCCTCTTTAGTCCAAACACAAGATCAACACACAGCATCTGCTGTCAAAAGCCCAGCAGATAGGAGGCCTAGAGATGCCTTTCAGCATTCTCCCACCTTGTGTTAAGCAACTCCAACATTTCTTCCATGTACTCCACAGAGAACTGGCCCCCCTTCTCCCTATCCCTTCAAATTAAATGGAAAGCTGTCACCAGCGCACTGTTGTCTGCAAGGGTGAGGGTGTTTTCCACCCTCCTGTCTTGCCTTGGTGAAATCAGGAGAGATAACCAGATGCACACATCAACATTTCTGACTGCATCCTGCTACCACAATTACTGTTTAGAGTGACACTAATGCATCTTGAGGAGACTCATACTGACATTACATGGGAAGGCTGGAAGTGTGGGACATTAAGAGTACAGCACAGTAGCCCAAGTTTTTCTGGGCTACCACTGCAAAGGTTATATTTATTTTCAGCTTAAAGACAAAATACTACAATTCTGAGCTAAGCTGCCTGCAATTAAATGTTCACTCTCAGAAGACAATCTGAAAAAAATTAAGCAATCTTAGACTACTTTGATTTCTGCTCTTCCCATCTCTCCTCTCACCAAAAGTTGTCCTTGAACTCCTCATGACAAGGCAGTAACGCACACTCTCATTTCAGTGATGCCCTAGAGCCATCACAAAAGCTGAGAAAATTTTTAAGGGGGCTGTAAAAGAACAACGTTAAAAGCAGATCTGCTGCACAGGATCCGTTTTTGGAAAGAAAAGCAGACAGAGCAGTTCTTGGACTTTGAAGAGGGAAGTTAGAAGAAAAGAGGAGTGGTTCCTAACAGTGTAAATACAAACCAGGGATGTCCATCAGCCTCTGAACCTTTCAGGCTCACGTATCAGCAATTTTCAATACCTTTTTCACTCTAGCATCAATTTTTGTTCTATGTTCTTATATAAATTCTACTTAATTCGTTCATACAAACATCTACTAGATAGACTATATGACACAGCTAAGGTAGTAGCTGCAGCTACATGTTGCTACTTTGACTTGACCATTAAACAACAATCAAGTAATTCAATATAGAAGGCTTATTATGCAACTTTAAGCAGCTATAACTTTAAATGAAGAGTGAGAATTGCCCAACTTGAGTCGGAAGCAGATGCTTCATTAAAACTGTTGTTCAAAAGACAAAGAGCAACTGTCAAGAATAAGCATTTTAATATCATAAAAGGAAAAGCTGACATATACACATATTGTGTATATTTATACACATATACACAAAATTTCATATATACATGATCATAATTTAATATAACACATTAAATTTTAAATCAATTATTTTAGTCATTATAACTAATAAAGAGCCATGTTTCAGCAAATAAGCTCTAACAGAATATGGGAATACCTCCTTCATGGGCAGGTAATCTTACAATTTTTTTCAATGGGTCTTCTCTGCTTTCCATGATGCAGTCCCTACTAAATGTAGAATACAGGACTTCCCAGACCTCAAATCTATTAAGGTACAAAACTATATACAGCATGTTCCCACCTTCTTTTATGAGAACCAAAAAATGCTCCCAAATAATTTAGCTTTGTTTCTGTAAACACCTAAACCTCCAAAAAGACCGAAAGCTGAGCAAAAAATTCAGCACTTTGCATTAATCTATTTTAGCAAGATGTAATGCAGCAACCTCTAAGATTTGGATATGTGAGGAATAAAACTGTTATTACTCCTGTTTCTTACAGGAGTCTATTACATCTCAAAGACACAGGCAGATGAAGAATGTTACCCTGTGTTAGGCTGCAGCTTCATATGAACAAGCAAAATTTGGATGGTAATATGGGATAAAAATAATAGGACCTAATAAGAATGCAGCACAAAATCAACTTTACTAATATCTTTTCAGATAAAATATTACTGAACAGGCTGAAAATACTTCAAACATCCCATTATTACCATTTTGACCTGAGGCAAAGCAAAGCACTGAAAACACATCAAGGGTTCTGTTCAAGACTAAACGGGTTATGCTTGTATTATGCAATTTGTATGAGACTTAGGCAATGATGAATACGCAAGGTTCGAAAATAAAATAAAATTGGTAGGTTATTCAGTAGCACTTTCATCAAAAAGAATCACCTTGCAGTGCAAAAAGAATCACCTTGCCAATCACTGTTTTGTACACGTATATAAACAACTAAGTTTTCACACAAAAACACACAGTATGCATCCTTTGTGAACATCAGAATCACTGCCATGTTAACGAGCATTTGGTCTCATCCTTTGCTAAAATCTGCATCACTTCCATATTAATGAACACTTGGTCTCAATTCCCAAAGAAATAAGATAGCCAGAAAGGGGACTGTCCTTTTGGACGTTCTCCGCTCCTGAAAACAAAACCAGCAGGATTTTATATGAAAAAGAAACAGAATCTGCCTAAACACATTCCTTCTTAATGCAGTAAGAAATATGGCTATCTTAAACTCTTGATATTTGGGTGATGCTCACAGTGATAAAAATCAGTGAAACTAAATGCAAACTGACTTCAGCAGTCATATATCTTTTGAATTGTTGTCCTGAACCCATCAAGGCACTTTTCTCTCTTATATGTAGCTTCCGTTTCACTTCTTGTTATTCAAAACTGCTCTATCTGAAACAGGGAAACGCCAGAAGAAAAGCAGCTACAATGGGACTTTAGGTCTGAGCAACAGCAGTATCAGAAATACCATGAAATCTCTGGATCAAAGAAGGCTGCAGAGTCAGAGTTAGGCTCAATTAATGTGCAACTGTTTGAAGATCTACTTGTACTAGAGGGATGTCTGCACATGCAATTACTGTTTTTTCTGAATCTTTTAAACCAAGCACTTTAAGAGTAAAAATATGAAGGAGACAAACAGGGTAATATGTTATAATTAAATGGCAAGTCAATACTTGTCTGCTTTTGTATTTGGTTAGCCTGAACTTAAGACACCTTATATGCCTTTCTGACATACAGAGCTGTATTCTGATTAAATTTTAAACAAATTGCCACCATAGTGCTAATGCTGTAAGGAAAAAAATATCTTCACTATCTAATTCCATTTTATCACATCATTTTTCTAAAGTATTTTTGGTATGCCTTTAACCACAGAGCACCGCAGAGATACCTGAGTTTGCTTGAAATAGATTATGCTAACATAACTAGACTGTCTTCAGTTACTAAACTAGAGTTTAGCAGGAGATAATTTAAGCTGTTTTTCACCATGGTAAACAAGCCTGTACTGAATGCCAGCTTTGACTGTCCTGGTGCTCAAGCTGGCTCATTTATAGCTGGTTTATGTACATGTGCTGTACAGACATCACCTTCTTTATGAATGCAACATATTCACTGATATTTCTTTTAGAGAAATAGCTTAATTTTTATTATATCCTCCATTATTTATTAGCAGAACCACTAAAAGCAAAGAGTTAGCTATTAAATGGTCTGCCAAGCAGCCTACACAATAGCATGGATTAACCTATTTTATCCAATAGATGTGCTTCTATTAATAAAATCCAAAGCTGATAAAAAAAATTAAAAAAATAAAAATCTCTACCAGAGAGGCACATCTGAAGTCATAATAAGCATGCAATTTGGATATTCAAAATGACATCATGACAGCTGCCATGCCTTACAAGTATTGAAAGTGCTTTAAAAATAAAACATTGGTAATGCAGTTTGGCAAATTGCTTCAACTGGCTTCCTACCATTCAAAAGTCAACATTAACAGCAGCCTGGTTTGATTTTCTCATTTGCCTTATGTAAAGCAGATTAGACAGTGAAAAGATTTGGGTTTTATTTTTTTTATCATTTCTGTCTCAGCCTTTCAGCAAAAGCTTGCAACAATGCACTCAAATTACTTAGTAAACCCAGCACACATTCCAAATGTGCTAATTGAAATATTATTTCTTCCACTGAGTGTTTGAAATGTGTTATCTTGCCTTTCCCGTTTCTATTGCACAAAATTTTAACCTTGATAAAAGCCTTACCTCTCACTTAGCTTTATTTTTTTTTTAATCTACCTCTGAAAAACATTGCCTTGAAAACTCACTGGACGGGGCGGAGGGGGAAGAAAACAAACAACAAACCCAACCCAAAAAAACAACACAACTGAAACCCCCAAACAATTGGTTGAGTTGTCTTACCTAAAGACTGGTAAAGCTCAGTCATCTTGGGATGATCCCAGCAGGTCGTTTGCGTCTCATGGCTACAACACAAAACACAAAAGTCAGCAGAGAAAAATTGCTTTCTCCATTGAACAGCAAGCATTCCAGGTGGTCCATCAGAGTGTGGTGCTAGACTGACCACCCAAAGCGTGAGGTACAGCAGACATCTCCTCTTTTAACACAAAATGTTAACTCTGAGTGCTTTATTTAGGCAGGGACTCAAGAAACAAAACTAAAAGCAGCACTAATGTTAACAATATAGCAAGAATTCAGATATTCCACACTGTTCTGGTGGAATCTGCCAGGACACCAACCAGTTCTTCAATACTCATTGTTTTGTACAGATTGCTGTCCTGCTCCTTCAAACTGGAGGCAAGATATTTAAAAGGGTCTTGTACATGAAACTTCATGGAAATTTTGACCAGATACAGAGACATGCAGTATTTGTGATCCACTTTCCCCCATGTGTCATTCCTGCTCTTTCCCAGGTGGTAAGAACCACCCAACACAGTGACTGTCATGATTCCTCTCAGTCCAAACATCTGCATTAAACAACTCCACCCAACAGCCCACTGCGCCACCACCAGCCCAGTGCATTGCTCCCCACCACACTGCTGCTCTCTTCTAGTGAAGACTGTTGCTGTTCCTCTTCTTCTCCAGGATTCCCAGGCCCTTTCCTTTGCCCTGGAAGTCCCCTGTCAGGCAGCAGAGCTGTTTGGAAGCCAAGGAGAAGCTAAAGCATGGTTATGAAATGCTGCAGTATGACTAGAATGTAAATTGGACACTCTCTGCATTGAGGCAAGCCCTCTTCAGCTTGGCAACACAACATGCTGCCAAAAGACACACAGTGTGAGAAAGCCAACACAGTGAAGTGTTAACGGGTGTAGTAGCAACTCATGTCTCCCTAAGGTTACACATTTTTATGATTTTCTTTTTTTTTTTTAATGACAACACAATCAGCTGACATGATCAAGTTTATATTTTTTTATTGTTTATGAAAGAGNGAAGTGTTAACGGGTGTAGTAGCAACTCATGTCTCCCTAAGGTTACACATTTTTATGATTTTCTTTTTTTTTTTTAATGACAACACAATCAGCTGACATGATCAAGTTTCCATTAACCTAGAAAACTTGAAAGAGTATTTTCCTTATCTATCCTGTAGCCAATGAAGTCCTATTCACAGGGAATTGAGCTACATAAAAAGAAGACTGTGGGAACTCATAAGAAAATTAATTCTGTAAAATCTATGCAGCACACAGTTCCTAGCAATCACATTTGCAATTTCTGTCCTTAAAAAGTAGACATTCTGATACTGACACACACCCCCACATCATTTGTGAGGAAATAACCTAGGAAAGCAGGATCTGATCCGCAGTACCATGGAGCTCCCAGAGCATACACCTCCCAGCTGCAAGAAACTAAGCAGCCCAGACAGTAGGTTGAACAGACCTATAAAACAAACTGTGTCCTGGAAGACTGATACAGTGAGGTTGTTTCTGAGAACAAATGGTCCTTGAGTTCTCTCTCCAAAGCAGTCAATACACCAAGGTAGACCTTTATAGGCAAAGAAGAGGTAAAATTTCCAGTGAATCACTACAATGCCACCCCTACTCAAGAAAAAAAGAAAATCGTGACACATTGAATGAATGACCTTGGGTCTTAAAAGACAGGCTATTTATTTGATCCATGTGAATACTTTACTGGCCCAATAATCTCAATACATTCAGTATCTTACTAAATATAATAGAGAAATACAGATTTCACTCTGTAACTGCAAGAATGAAAGGGATGACAAGCACTAAGCATAAGAAAAAAAGGCTGTCATAGCACTGCCCTAGGTGAGCACAGGCTTTTAAACAAGCCCTGTCTCATCAGCCCCAGCATCCCCTCCCCTTTCTAATTCCTGTGGTGGTTGAAGGCAGTGAAATAGGGAGGAGAACACTAGATAAGTAAAAGCAGCCTGGTTCTTTGCTCTGGTAAAAAAATGAGTTGTGCAAAGGGAGGCAGTTGCAAACATATTTAGAAATCTGAGCCTGGGCTGGTTTTTCAAATGCAGAAAACTGAGTAGCTTCAAGTGGAAACCTGTGTATCCAAGTCACCTGCACCCAAGTTGCTGCACTTCCTACCACCACTTGGTATGGGCAGGTTCTACAGAGAGAATGTAGCACCAGCAGCTTTTACCATTCCTCGTTATAAAATGCATTTCTGAAGAAAAACATAAATTGAGTCCTTAAAATCCTAGCTACCAAAATCTTATACAAAGCAGCCCAAAGGAAAAGAAGAAAGGAGCATACTCATCAGAGAGCCACCCTGTAGCCAGAGATGTCATTATTTAGGTGAACAGACTACAGCCATTCAAACCTTCATACCTGTGACCACAGTTTGTTCTCATCCAATGCCAATCCCACATCCAACAGTTGCCTGTGCACAAGCCTGGTCACCCTGGCTTGCTTCCCCAGGGGAGGGCAGCCCCAGAAGCAGGTGTATTCAAAGAGCAGCTCTACCCTGGTTTGTATGCCAAATCATGTAGTAAAAATGAGAAAGAGAACTTATGCACACAGTGAAGAGAAACATGTGAAAATAATCTGCCTAATATTCCTCTGTGAAATTAGTTTGGCAGCCTCAGTTGCTCTATGGATAAAGCAGACACTTCAGATTCCACCGCTATTAACCCAGTAGCCTTCAAAGGGACCGATTTTCCATTAGTACGTTTAAAAGGCATAAGATATCTAGCAAAGGTGGATCCCTATAGGTTTGTGGAACCCCATGCCTGTGTCTGATGAGGGAACAAAAGGATCATCTTAGATGTGGGAAAAAATCCTGACTGATCACTAATCAACATTACAAGCATGACAAATTTATTGATTTTTTTTTTTAGTTTTTTCTTTCTTTTAATATCTCAGTGAATTTAGCGTGCCTGGTTTAAGCTAATTTCCATTGCCAATGAAACACTGCTCTAACTGCTTTCAGATATTTGTAATACCAGTAAGCCCAAATCACTACTTGGTGTGCTTTTCTTTCATGGTATAAGATTAATTCCCTTGGAGATGTACCTTTTGCAAGGAATGCTTTTATTTGCTTCATCTGCAGGCAACTAAGGCTGAATGCACAGGGCAGGTACATTTCTCCTCTATCCCTTTCTTTGCTTTATTTATAAACTTAGTTGCAACTGATGATGAAATATACTTTCCTCTGAGCTGTAAAAGCCAAGTCAGTAGCAATCATACCTCTTGCCCCTACCACCTTTCCAGCAGTGTGGCCACCATCACCGTGAGCTCACTCAGCCTTGCATCCCACACCAGACTCAGGTGTCCACCCGTCCACACACCTCTGTGGCTCTTGCGAGAAAAAGCAAGAGGTTTGAAAGGGAAACTGTACCTCAGTTGCCATGATTTCTGTAGAGGCTGGGGGCCCACACTGAGCCAGGGCAGGTTTTATTGGTACTTTACATGCAGAACATCAGAAGGCTGCAGCTCTTTCACTCCAGCTAAAAGGTGTTTGCCTCACCACTGAAAACGTTTTCAGCTTGGAAAATTATCAATGATTCTGCACACAAGGGCAGCTCCAGGAAAGGTTAGATTCCACTGAGGCTATTCTTCATAAGCCTCTTTGCCATTTTCAAAGGCCACTTAATTGTGAGCTTTGGGTCAGACCAGTGGGAGAAGGATTTGTGTGCATGCCCTTATTGTGAACACCGTCTGAAGTGAAACGCCAGCTCAGCAGTTTCAGGCAGCCTCAACCACTCTTGGGAATGCTGTAGCATCCTTAATAGATCTGCAGCAAATCCTTTGCCAGAGTTTCAAACTCTGATGAACAAGGCCCCTTACAGCTTTAGCAAGCCCGGATGACATGAAAAGCGTAGTGAGAGTCCTCCTGATTAGATGGCGGCTCAAGCAAAGGGGAGAATTCGCTCAGAAAAAGATAGTTTTCCAAGAAACCACCAACATAAAAAGGCATCAATGCACCTAGCCAGTAGTTTTGCAAAACAGCACATGCTCAGGAGGTATATTTTTCTATTTGGTTCTACATTTAGGTCAGCTACACTGATCACTAGCTTTTAAATCATGGACATTTGCAACAAATAATAATGTAAGTGGGCTCATGTAATGTTTTTTCTCTTTCTCACCTAACTTAAGCTGCAAAGGTGGAAAGGAAATTAAAATCAGGTCTGAAAAGCAAAAGAGCAGCAAGGGACAATGGTGACACCTAGGCACTGGTGTGACTGGCACACTAAATACACTCATAATTTAGGGAGAAGAAAGCATAGTCATCATTTAATACATCCTTTGGGAACCACAGGACCACTTCATTAAAGGATGATTATATTATATTAGCAAGGATAATTTTTATTTTGAGAATTCTGTCACGCTATGCCTGTGTGAACTGTTCCATTCCTGCCAACGGTGGAGAGATTTGTCTCTCATTGCAGTCAGCAGAGCCAATAACACACGAGATTGAAAACTCAAAATCAGGAGATGATATCCTAACCGACATGCTAGTGGAATTACAGTCACCTTGTTATAACTTGACCAGTTTGGACAAATTAGTATTATTTCATCTTCTTCCCTTTCATATCACTTCTAAGCAACACTAGCAGCAGGAGGAGCTGAAAGCAATGCTCTCCTCATACAAATTCCTGCAAATTCCAAACCCCCACCCCCCAAAACATTCCTGCATAAGCCACATTGAAACATGCACAAACCTTATAACTGCTTTTTATTGCACTCCCCCCTTTTATTTTTTTTTCTCCAAATCGTGTATCAAGAATTCAGTTTGGTGAATTCACTTCTTGCCTCCACAGTCTAGAAATTTAAGTTGCAACCAAAGCTCTTTTTAAACTTTTAGATTCCTCTTTATTGGTGATACCAGAGCCAGTTCTGCTCAAGGAAAAATGCAACATGAATTAAAATGTGCATGGAATAGAGAAATTCTATCAGATACCAATAAATAATTCCACACATTTACAAAGGAGCCAAAATCAAAGGAGCTTGAAAATCCATTTTCAAGCAACACAATTTGCACTACACCTTTCAGCTTTAAGATGAATAAAAGATTACTCCAATCACCTTATGACTGTTGTCGAAAAGCCAAAATAAACTTGGAGTTGTTTGGATTTTACTTAACTAACCTAAATGCAACTGAAATTGTTCGCCTGAATAGACACTACTGTTAGCTTAAAAGAAAAATGCTTTCAACAGTAGATGACAGTGACTGCAAAGAAGACTTAATAGTTGTCTTTTTACAGTGTTTCATTAATTCCTTAGATAAAACAAGCAACCATGGAGGAAAATGTTAGCAATGGAAAAAGGTGGCACTCCTTTGTGCTTTACAAAGGACCACTGTTTTCACCCATAAATCTAGAGACCACTGATCTGTACAGAGATTATTTCTGTTTAAGCCAAGGATCAGTGTCTCTTCAGCAGGAATTTGACGTTAGCATGTTTTATTGGCTTTTGCAAGATTTATCAGGACTGCTGAAGGCAGGCACTGATACGTATTAAAGTTTCTCGCTGATACTGGGAATGAATAGTAGGAGAAGGGCAAATATCAACTGCCAAGTACTGAATAGTAACTCTTTTTTTTTCCTCCCCTCAGTCCCAATGTTAAACATTTATTTTCTACACTGTGTCATGGGCAAAGACTCCTGCACAGTGGCAAGGACTTGGTGAGCAGCTTTCCCCCCCCCAGCTGTTCCTCTCTCCGGGTCTATTTGCTTTTCAAAGCCTTACCCTCTCCACTTCTGCCAAAGCATTTTCACTGCAGGCTCTTGTCAAATCTAGCCTCAAACTGCCACTACCTCAAACAATTCCTCAGTGCTAAAAGGTCAAAGATCCAAGGCAGAGCCGTGTTTCTCGTTTCCCGACCTCTGGAGGCATATGCCAGCAAAAAAAGCCACTTCTCAGCCCAACTTCAGCATAAGTTGGGGACACTGGGGGTGTGCTAGGGGACACTGAGGATGCTACCGCTGTCCTAGGCTGCGAGATATTTTATAAGAGCCATTAAGAAACGATATAACGCACCTTACCCCTAAACTATAGCACTGACGATGCGGCTACCCACGGGGAATCCCCTCTCTGCTTCTCCTGCCCATTAACTTGAGAGATTATTTCTAGGTACGCAATCGCCGTGTAAAGTAACCCACCTCTAGGCACGTTCGTTTTGTGCAATTCTATTAAAGTTCACGCCTGAAACCAAGTTATGACACACGCTACGTGCCACACAGGTAACGCTTTGCAGCGCCGCGCTTTCACTTGAAAGCCGAGCAACGAGGCAAAGAGCCCATTCCCAGCCTTTCCGCCGTCTCCCGAGAGTACTCCGCATCTCCGCCACACGCGGAGACTCCCCGGTCCGACTCCAGGGTCTCGCCCCGCCAGCCCAGGTAGGCTCACGCGTGTCCGCCACCTCCCACCGCCATCTCCAACGTGTTCCAACCAGGCACGGCCAGCCTGAGAGGGCTAAAGGCGCGGGGAGACGCGCCTTTCCAAGTTCCCAGAAGAGATGGGGCGGCGAGATGGCCCTTTTAGCTCATAGATTAAAGCTACGGCCGTTTCCCCTCTCGTCAGCCGGTGCTTGGCCACGCCGCTCCCCACCTTCACTGGGCGGTGCGATGGCAGCAAGAGCTCCGGGGACACAGCGTGGAACCTCCGCGCCCCTATCCCCTATCTCAATCAGGACCCGGACTCCAACCCGCCAGCACCTGCCGCCGCCCCGCGGCTCCCTCACCCCTTGAGCTGCTCCCTCATGGCGGCGGCGGTGGCGGCGGTAGCTTCCACTGCTGTTGCTGTTGCTGCTGCTGCTCGCCGGCGCCAGGGAGGCAGAACCAGCGCGGCCGCCCAGAGCCGATGCGGCCGCCCCGACGGCTGGGAGGGAGGAAAGAAGGGGGCGGAGTTACCCCGCCCCGCCTCCGCCCAGCGGCGGAGTGGGTTCGGCGGGGAGCGCACC
>VZTY01034089.1:270391-310849 GCA_013400935.1 Turnix velox
CTTGCTCTCCTTCCTTGCCCTCTCCCGGGCCGTGGTATCGTGGTATCCCTGGCGGCAGCGGTTTGAGGAAGCCCTCAGCTCTTCCCTCGACATTTTTGTGGGATTTTTTTGGTTTTTAGGGGGGAGGGGAAAAGGGTGTTGGGCTCTTTGCACTCCCCGTGTTCTTTGCTCTGAGGACTGGCGAAGTGGTTCCCCTTCAGCCAGCTCAGGGATAGAAAACTTAATTAAAGCACACGCCGAAGCTTGGATGGATTTGAAATGAGCCTGCGCCCAGAGTTTCACTTGGCAGCCGTTAATTTCTGCCCTTAAAACGCCGAGTGGTTTATTTGTGAGTGAAATCGGGTGATTTCGTGTCCAAGAGCTTGCCTTCGCCTTGCTGGGTAGGACGAGCTTCTCCCTGGGAGTTTTCAGAGCAGAAGAAATAGTTGGGCTTGTGCTGAGCAACTGTCGCAACGTTTCTTTGTATCAATTCCCACTTAATATTCAGTACACAAATAAAAGTTAACCATCTCCTTTTAGTGTCACAAGCATTTCAAATCAGGGCAGCCAGTCTGCTCTCGGGCAAGTTTTAAATCTACATCCTCTAGTCATTAAAATAATGCTATGTGGAGAGCTCAATCCCTCACGCAACTCAGTTTTTCCAGCCTTCCAGACTGTGCTTTCTCGGGAAAGCTGCTCAAAAGGATGTCGTTCACACGTACAAAAGAAGTCCCTGTTTTTACAATGGGAAGATGCAGGCCTGGAAGGATGGAAAATTCATCTCACCCATAGTTTCCATACTGCAGGTATATCCCATAGACTGCTTTTCCTATTCCACGGATACTGGTAAGCCCAAACTTCGTTTTTATCCTAAGAGCTAGGATCTTGTAAGTCTCAAGGTAGCTGGGTTAGCTGATTTAGGAAAAGCTAAACAAGCAATTCAAGGAAATATCTCAATTTTTTTTTTCTCAAACAATTAGAAGTGTAAGATCCTCAAGATTCAACTCCCTCCAAGCATAAAACCTAATGGAATTGAACATTTCTTACAGCTTCTAAACAATTCAGTTTGGTCTAATTCACAGTTTTCAGTTACCTGTGATCTACACTACCCCAATATTCAAAGAAAAGAGGATCCATTTTTGTGTAAACATAAAATGCTATCTTATCACATAGACTTTGTGAGAATTTCCCTATTATTTCAGTGGACCTCTTATTATACTAATTAGTGTATCAGATAATAGTTTAGTTGTGATATGAACAAATTGTCCAATTGTGTTGCATCAATCACCTCATCTTTTCTCATCTTTAGCTAAGTTTTAAGAAGTGAGATAGCTCTTTAAAATAGGATGTTTACTATACTGCTTGGGAGGAACCTCATGGTCTATTATGAGGTCAGAGCAGCTGCCCATGTCATACAAAGGGACTCTACTTTGCCAGAAGTCTGCCATTTCACACTAAAAATGGCTTGTTTTTCTTCAAGAATTATCTAGCACTGACATCTCCCCCCGCCTAACACACATTCCTTCAATTTTTACTGGTTTTGGATTTTCCTGGTCTGCCTCAACAGCGGCATGATGCTGCTATTATCACATTGGTCTTCTTTCCCATACAATAGTGCCAAGTAATAAGAATTTTAAAACCAGTCTGAATTTCTCATACTTTGCATAATCTTCTTTCTCCTTGAGTTACAAATAAAGCATTGTATTCAATTAGACTCACAGCAGGTGAAAACCCCAATTAGTGAATCCATTTTCTTGGCTTTTTTCCCCTACCTTACACCCACACACCACTTCTTAAAGTATTTTTTTAAACAATGAAGGGGAACTCTGAGTCATTCCTCAATTGAAAAGAAAATTAACCCTTTGATCCCCCAAATCAAACTATTACCCACTCAAGAATGTCCAGGGGAAAACAAGAATGTCGAAGGATTAAAGGACTAAGCCCTATTGACTTTATAATTTGGTTTTATGAAAAAAATCTATTTAATGTAGTTCTGATCATTGTTCCCAAATTCACAAAAGCTTTCAACTGCTTTGACAGACCTCAAAGTTATACTTTTGCTGTATAATATAGGCAAGAAGTACTACTCCTGTTCGAAAGAATTTTTAAAGTACACAGAATTTGTTACAAAAATATATTTTGTAAGCTGTGCAAATGGTTACTGTCTTAGGCACTTGTAACTGAAGGCAATCTTTATGCCATACTTAATTTTAAGCCATTTATTTGATAAAAGACACACTTCTTCCTGTATAAAACAAAGTGGCATGACAGAGTAACCAGAAATTTAATTCCCTGGGGTCTTTTTCTTATCTAAGGGCTGTTCAGCCAATTTGTGCACCTACACAGAAACCTTAATCAGAAGGACAACAGAGTTTATTTCTTTTATTCTTTAGGTTTGTTCTGGACTATATCTAATCCAGGTATCTGTCTTCTCAGTATTTAACAACACCAGGTGCTTGAGGGGAAATCACAGCCCGCTAAAAAAGAAGAGATACTAATTACTGGCTGGCTTATCACCCCAAAATTTTTTATTTTTTTAAATTTTTTTTCAGAAGAAAATAACCCACAACTGATTTAGTGGAACTGTCTAAACAGTTACTGGTTTCTGTGCATCTGAGAAACCTGGTATTTCCATTTTTAGGTGTACTTCCTAGAATTTTATTCCTTTCCTTTGCGACAGACAATACAGACATTAAAAGTAATAACGTGAATTTAAAATATGTGATTTTGAGTAATATTGGTTGGGTTTTTTTTAATTGCAGTTCTGTAAATATTCTTTTAAAACCTCTTGATGTATTCTTGGAACTGTTGTGCTGAATTTTTAATTTTTTTAAATAAAGAATTAAGTTGTACTTAAGAGTGATGATTGCTAAGTTATTAAATTTGGAAACAATATGATATTTGTGTTTTCTGGTCTTAAGAACAGTTAAGAGTGTGTAATTACCATCCTCTTCCAAACATATTTCATGGATTTTTTTTCTAGCCACAAAGCATGTTTTTGAGTGTATATCTTGCATCTTTTGCAGATCAGATGCTTCTCTTCTGGACACAGCTGTGCTCTGCAGCAAGAGATAGGAGCAGTGAGTGAACTTTCCATGTTTCCTGAAAACATGGTTTAGTCATGGCTTTTGTTAGGATTAGGTCGATAGTTGGACTCAATGATCTGAAATGACCCTTCCAACCTGTGCAATTCTATGACTTTGAGCATAAATGTTCATATCTTTCACAAAGATCACCAACCCTAGACAGATAGGAAAACCAAACACAGAAATTACTAGGTCTTTGGCTAAAACCACTTAGTAGAGCAGAAACCATATGCACAAGTCTTTTGCTTCCAGAATTGTATTATGCATGTAGCCCTCCTTGTAAGTGTGGCTTTGCTATTTCTCTCTTATCTGGGTAGATTAGCAATGCTTGCCTTGCATGTAAGATGTCTTTGTGGTGCCTTGTGTCAGGCTGGCTAATCTGTTACGCTGTTTGAGTCTATTTCCTTTTCTTGTTATAAATAAATACTAAAAATCACTTAGGATGACAAAATGATACTATCCTGAATCATATGTTTCAAATATGCTCTAAGGGCTGTTGATAGCTCTCTCAGAAGAGCCAAGAAGAGAATGATGGTTTGGATGATGCTGGTTTCAGTTTTATTGGGGTGGCTGTTTGCATGTTACCACTGGAAACACACTAAAATACTAGAACAGAATAGTTTTGAAATTTTCCCAATATTATTGTTTCCCAATATTACACTGTAAATTAAAGACCTACAAAACCATTCATAGCTCTGTGTACTTACACTCAGTTATTTACACCACAGAGGATTTTGGGAAGGAGCAAGCCACTGTTTGGCCAGAGACAAACCCAATGTGTTTCCCAAATGAAGGGAGAAGAGCAGGTACTGCTTCTTACACAGGGCTTCTTCTCCACACTGTAAAGCAGCTGTGAAACCAGCAAATGGAGTACACAAGGATCTATCTGACATGTTGCACTGAGATGATGTAGGAATAGTCAGAGCTGGAAAAGGAATCCTTCTTATCTATATATTTTTAAATATAACTACTTTTTCAGTACATACTACAGAGCTTGCAGCAATTTAATGCACAGCATGAGAAGTGTTGGTACACAGCGTGTGTGGCATGAGTATGTCTGCTCCTGATGAATGCATGACAGCACAACCTCCGCGCTCCTTCAGGCTGTACCTGCTTTTGCTATTGTGAAGTCACCGGATTAAAACAGAAATCTTAGTCACCTACAAGATGAGTATCGTGGGGCCTCAGGAGCAGTCTGTGCGGTGTCTCATGTCACACTGCATTGCATGCTCTCAATAGAAGATGAATGAGAGGGTGCCTGTCATTTTGGATATATTAGACACATGCATGAATTTCACTCTGTTGAAATCTTAGAGAGGCTAATTTGGAGAGGCTACCTTTATTTTATACACCCTGCAGTAGTACACTGTGTGTTCAGTCAGACTGTAATTGGTATGATCCTGAAAAGAGGACCAAAGTAAGACTGAGATTAAGTAAGATTACATGCATTGCTGGATGAAGTGGATGGCACATCCAGATTTACAAGATCTTCCTGTATGCACCTCGGAATACCACAACCCTTTTGTACCAAATCACAAGAAATAAAGAAATTTAAGAAAGCAACAACCCCATACTCTTTCAGGATGGGGATTAACTGGAGCATGAATAGCTCTAAAAATGGGAAGATAAAGAAACAAAATGCTGATAAAATGGTAGATGACTGAAAAAAAAATGCTTAGACTTTTGTAAAACTCAATCAAAAACCCCCAAAACACCTAAGATCTATCAACAGAAAACTGGTTGCTAATCTTTACAATATACAAATAAGTTCTGAAAAATAAAAATTATACCATAGTAAATTCCTGGTATGAGGAATCTGCATTGGCAAAATGAATGGTTACCATTTCAGGGAGTAAGGTTGAGAAAAATACTAACTAATAACGATAAACAAAACAGTGAAGGCAGACTCCATTTCTTTATGTGCCTAGTTAGAAATAAATGACTGTTTTGCCTCCCAGGGGATTAAAATAAGGAGGATTTCATAAAACCTGGAAGTGTTCAAGGCTGCATGGGGCTGCATGGGGCTTTGAGCATTGTGGTAGGAGGTGTCCCTGCTCACGGCAGGGGAGAGTTGAAACCAGATGATTTCTAAGTTTCTTTCCAACCCAAACCATCCTACTTTTTTCTCTTGCTTACTGATTGTCTTCTCATCGATATTTCTTTCCAAGCATACCATTACATGTTGCAAACACAAAAGCTGGCCTCCAAAATCATTAACTTCTCCGCTGTTTCCTATCAATATATAGATTTCAAAAGCAAGAAATACTGCATTCTGCAGTCCTACTCAGGGTCCAGAAAGTCTGATACTAGCTACTAGGTCACCCAGCACTCCTGCTCCCTAACAGGCAGTACCCTCTTTTCAGAGTCTTCCACAGATATTAAAGGAGAAGCAATCCTGCCTTTTTTTAATAATTTAATTTTTTTATTGCATTCCATAAAATATGTATCTTTGAACCTATCAGATCTTTTTTTATTATTAATATGCACACAGAAAAGGTCCCTATGTATATATTATCTAGAAGAGAAAATACTTATTTGGGAAAAAAGACAAATCATGCTGTAAGATTATGTACTGGGATGCTTCACTTTGGTAGCAAAAGAAGGGAAAATGAAATCTATTTTATTTTATGATAGCTATATGGAAGCAAGTTCCCAATCAGATCACTAGGCAGCCAAACTTTTCACCTTTGAATTACATAGAATAGTTTTTGGTGTCTGTATCTTACCGATGGATGATGTGCTGTGTTCTCACAAAACCTGTGGATTTTGTTGCTTTAAAATATACTTTGAACCTGTCAAAACTACCATATGTTTCCTCAATGATTGTAACATGCTGTCCATTACCTTACAATATATAATTGTAACAACAAGAGGCCTGTTTTTATGTATGTGTTAGATTCTTTCACTACCTTCACAAACATGTTGAGGTTGTTCACTTAACCAAGTTTAAGTCTGGAGCCTACTCCTAACCTTTTCACTAGATTGAGCCACACAGAGCCCAGATGCAAGAAAGGGATTCTTTTCCCTCACTGGTAAGTTAAACTTAGAATCATAGAATCATAGAATAGTTTGGGTTGGAAGGGACCTTAAAGATCATCGAGTTCCAACCCCCCTGCCATAGGCAGGGACACCTCGCACTAGACCAGGCTGCCCAGTGCCTTGTCCAGCCTAGTCTTGAACACCTCCAGAGAGGGGGCATCCACAACCTCTCTGGGCAACAAACTTGTGCTGACTTAGTTTCAAAAACAGAAGTCTTTTGCTCTCCCAATACCAGGATGTAACACAAGCGAAGCTTAGTCCTCCTACATAGCTTGATTGCTTTTGCTCTCTCCTCCTAAATGTCTTATCCAGAAATCAGAGATAAGTGCAGCACAGAACCAAGAAAGGAACCAGCCTAGAGAAGTTAATGGAAGGAGGGAGTTGCTACACCTAACTGGCTTCACCAGTAATTCCATCTAGGCTAATTCCTTCATCTGAACCTTGTGACATTTCTCATGGTTTATTTGCATAGAAATGCAGCTTCAGGTTTAGGGTTGTGCAACTGAGGTCAGACTTGGTTACAGCAAGAAAAGAAATTCTGGAAAGGCAAAGTTTCACATTGGACTCTCATTTCTGAAATGAAAACTCTTTCTTTTATTTCAAAACAATATTCTATGAAAAAATGTACTTTAATGACTAGAAAATGAAGCAATTGTTCTATAGCTCTGGCAATGCCCATTAATGGCAAGTGGCAATAGTCTCATCTTGTCCATACCAAAGAATGAAAATTAGTCTCTATACATATAGTCAGGCAAAAAAACTAGAGATATACAGTCACCTACATTAACTAGTGCTCCCAAAGACAGATGAATCAGTATCAGTTATTATGGTGCCATGTCCTAGGGCACCAATAGTATTTTATCCTAATTGAATCTAAGTACATGTTAGCACCGAAATACTTCTGTTAATAGGGATACAAAAGAATATTGAGGTAAGAAAAATATTATTTCTTAGCTAAGTGTAGGAAAAGGATTTCATACAGGTGTCCTGCAGCAAGTTCAAGCATTCCAGACATTCTTTCCATTTATTTAACTATAACACAGGTCTTCTTAACAAAGAAGTCCTTCCAACTTTTGCATTTAGGTATCTTTTGTCTCTGGTATAGGAGCTAGCAGTTAACCCAGGAAAAAATTCCCTGGATGCAAGTTTATAGAAAAAAAAAGTGTTGATAAATTCTATTGCACAGTTTAAGCTTTATGTTAGTTTAACAAAGTCTAACAATGGGAATATGTTGAATGGAACTCATTGTCTAGAACTCAATGCCTATGGAATTGCTTTCAAAAGTACAATCTAAGTCTTGAGCAATTCATACATCACTAAAATGCTAAGGATTTAAACCTTGATTCTGGGCCATGCTTAGACTTCTGCTGCTACATCTGACTCCCCTGAACACATCATCACAAATGTCAAACAACATTCCTACCACATCAACAACTAGAGCTTTTCTAAAATAGTCAAAATTTAAGCAGAAATTATTATTGTAAGACCCATCTTCATAATTTTTGTCATTCTTATATTTACCCATCTTTGTCATCTCCCTCACCACATGACACATAACACCAGAATATTTTAGGAGTTCAAAATCCCTAGTAGTATATTATCAGCCATAAGAAACATCACACAGTTTTTATCACCTTCCTCTCATGGAAAAAAGGTATTAAATCCAACCAAGTTTTCTCTGTATCTATACATGGGACCCAAACTATTAGTCTATTTAATAGTTGGAATAAATTTAATAAACACAGATAATACACTACCTATGCATAGAAGATGACTTTCTGGGTTAGAAAGATGGATCATCTAAATTCACACCTCATGTCTTAGAAAACATTACAACTGTTTGAGCATTCATCCTTGATCCATCATGTCAATAGCAAAATCAATCTGTCATACTAAGAAAATACGATGATGTTTTATATCATCACTCTCTTGAGGCAAAAAATTGTCCTTCAATTACTAACAACAGCTTTGGCTTGTGGTTGCCAGCTCTGGGACAAAATGCTATTTTGCAAATAATTAGCACCACTTCACTTACTGCCTTTATATCAATACTTCAGACAAGGGAAAAATAAATAAAATAGCTACAACCTTACTTTAAAAACAAAATCTCAGTAAAGATATGTGATGTCAAAATACTGCTGTACTTTAGCAATTAAACTTATTTTTGCTTATCTAATTTCTTGCTTATGGATATTATACTTTTGATCAGTATTAGGAAATTAGTATCTTGATACCTTTCCATAGTTTTGTTGCTGCAGTTGCTCTTATTTTGGATTCTTAAAAATCTGCAGTCATTATTTCTGAAATTATTATCCTTCCACCCATGTCCCTCTATTTGTTCTGTTTTTAGGGTAACTAATAGAGCAAATAATTTATAAAGGATAAAAATAAATTTGTAAAGATTTGCAGAAACTGACAGACTAAGAATTTTGCCAAACAGAGCCCAGGGAGAGAGCAAAGGATTTTATCAAATCAGTGTAATAATGAACTAAGACCTTCAGAGATTGTTATTTTTAGCATTTGGCCATATTGAGTATTCACTTGGCTTTATTCTAAGAAATACAACTTAGGAAGCAAAGAGAAGAAACATATTTCTTATTTGTGTGTAAGGTTTCAGTTTTCCACATCCCAAAAAATGAATACTTTTTAAAAAAAATTATGACATTTTTATAAAGTAAATATTACACTATACTGAACCCAGCATATATTTTATACTTTTTAAAGGGATTGTATGCAATGAGAATGATAATTTGGTGATGAGAGTGCACTCTATTGGATCAGAAATGAAGTTACTGTTTTGGTAGTTATTTCCATTTCAACACCATAAATGAAACTTGCTAGTAATTCGGAGAAAACAAATAAGACCAGTGGGACTACATCTGTGCTGTCATTTAATCAAATTATTTCGTCTATGGAATAGCCAAGAGACATCAATTCTCCAAATGTGACAATATTTTGGTTATTCAGACATTCTAGTGGCACATTATCTTACATCTATACTGCAATCTGTGTCTGCCCTGAGAATAATAGCTATCTCTTGGGCCAAATTTCTCATAGAGACTCTTCATCCTGCTGAGAGCTGGAATGCTTTAAAGCAAACTGGCTGTGACACTCTACTTCCAACACTTGGTGTCTGGTGGACCTAAGGCATGATTTTACTAACAAATACATACCTAGTAAATTACAAAAATCCAAACTTTTAATCTTTTTTTTTTTCTTAATTTCAAATTGTCTGACTTACTAAAGGAATTGTAGCCCAAGTACTGCAACAACCTCAGTATCTTTATGAGCCTAGTTGGGCCTGTCCTAAATGAATAAATGTATCACATCATATAATGTGAAAAGATCTTCCCAATTAAGGGGAACCAGAAAAGCTCTAGATCAACTGAAACCCCTGTGATTTAAATTCCATGCAGTAGAATATAGACCTAAGTGCCCTGTTGTACTAGATCCTCGAAGCTTTCTTGATGAGCCTACCAAAGAAATAAGTTGGTAATCGAAGTAATTATTTTTAAGCAGTGGATTTTTTATCCAGAAAGCAACTGAATGGACAAAACTAAGTCACTAACACTGAAGAGGAGCCATATAATAGTTTCTTTTAAATTGTTTCAAATGCTTTTTATGCACTTTCCAAAGTTTGCAGCAGTTAAATTTGCTAAGGAGAAAAAACTATTATTTCCATTCAAAATTTTTGTAAGCTGGTACATGTTTTGACAGAGTTAACTAATTGAAGGAGCTCATACCAGCAGAGCAGCAGGACTCTTAGGGGATTTCTTTCTTAAACTTTCAGAATGTACAAAGGAATGCTTTAGGTAGCAATTACTATAAAAAACTGGAAAAAGGTTGGACTGAGCTGCTCTCTTGGAGTCCTCTGTATTCACATACAGAACAGCATCTTGCCAAGTTTGTAAACAGCAAAAGCACAGTGTGCAGTGACAATGCTCTAACCTTTTCAGTGCATCACATGCTACACACTGAGCTGAGTTTTACTTCCAAACAAAATTTTGGCTGCATTCCTTAGTAAGTTCTCAGATTGGCAGACTATCCCATTCTCTCACTTATAAGAATTTGATGGATTTTTAATTTCATGGGTTTGCTTGTTCCTAGATGGGCACAGTTTATATCAATCAGTTCCAGCCACCAACTCCAATACTGAAAAAGACAGTTCTTATTTTCTTAATTTAGGTCATTATGCTGGAATTAATTTTTTTCCTACTTCATCTTTTTCTTTAATTTGCAATTAAGAGGATAATTTAAAATACCCTTTACAGAACAGTTTGAGTGTCTACTCCATAGTTCTCCTCTAACTCAACATTTAATAAAGTGCTAAGTTTGACATTACATATTTTGCTGAGAAATTTAGCAGTGGATTTCAGTGAATGCAAGATAAAGCATGTACTTTGAAAAAAATACCTATTCATAAGCAATGCAGTACTATTCTCTGTTATTATTCTTATATATTGTGTAAATATCGGTGGTTTCAATGTCTTTTCATAGATGTTTGGTCTGATCGATCCCTCAGCTTCAAAAGAGTCAAACTGACCACAAGAAAATACAGAGAATTTGAATAGCAATATGAGTATTAAATTCCTGAAAACACTACAGTACCAGCCCTAGATTTCTGCATATGTGGAAAATCAGATCAGATCAGATCAAGTTTTTTTTCAACAGTGAAATAAATTTTTGACCTTTACTGGTACATAAGGGCATAATGCAGCTTTACAATGAGGAGTATGTGTGTAGAAAAAGAGGAGACTATTAAGTCTATGTGCATTTTCCATCAACTAACACCTTAAGTTAAAAGGATCCCCTGGTACATTTTTACACCATGCAAAGTGTACATTTTACATGGTGTAAAATTAAAAAAAAGTTAAGAACACCTACATCTTTTGCAAGCATAGGAATAGGACAAAGGTTGATAGGGAAGTGGTGAGTATACAGCATAGTAACTTCCAGCTGGCATATCATCTGTCTGCTGGTAGTTATTTTGAAATAAATAAATGATCAAAAATAATCTAATTTAAAAAAAATCAATTAAGTCAGGATGAGTTTTTGTAAATAAAACAAGACTTTGCAAAACAAGTGATATGAAAGCACCAAGATTATTAAAATGCAGAATTTTATTTATTATACATTAGGTAGATCAAAGCTTCTCAGTGATAACAAGGCCCTGACTGGGGGTTGCCACCTGTTTGGTCTCACTTGCAATTTAAATCTGTTAGGTGAAGCTATGTTAAAAGGTGTCAGTAATACACTTCTGAACAGTTTACACTAAAAAGCCCTCAAACTATTCTTACTTTGCTGAGGAGATACACTCACTATTCACCAGCTTATGTGTTACTTTCTAAGTATATACAAAAAAGAAATTAGTTATATTTCAGGAAAATTTGTGAAACAAACAAAAAATTGCAGGTAAAGACTCCTGCTTAAGGCACATCCCCTCCATCTTTGAGACAATGCTATAAAGACCCAAAGAGTATAAAATTAGAATATAGTTGAGCTGCGGTTTTGAAGAGCACTGAGCCTTACAGCAAGCTGAGCTCAGAGAAGAAAGATTGTGGCAAGCAGATTAGCCAGGAAAACTAAATATCTGGAGAACAAGGCAGGCAGTAACTTTCTAAATTTACTTAGTTGTTTTTCTCTTTTGTTTAACTTCTCCACAAAGAAGAGGAAAACTCAAACTTATGGAGAGTGTGTGGGTGCAAATGTCTAACAATTACTGGGACAATCTAATAAAAAGAGAACTAAGGAAAACTGAAAATCTGCAAGATGCTACAGTACAAGGCAAAGCAAGGCCGTGATAATCTTTGTCAGTATCCTTGAAACTCGCTGCAGGACTGGCAAAACAGATAAGCAGAACCTCAGTTTGCAGATGCCAGAGCAACAGGGTTTCTAAGAATATTTGCAGGAGATAAACTTCCACATAACAAAAAGAAAAAGGAATAGCAAGAGTCATAAAGGTCTGGTTAAAGTCTATGGAAATTTAATTTGGATTTAAAAAAAATGGGTAAAGCATTGCTAAGTACTTTAAGAACTTCATGCATTGAAGGAGAATTGGTCAGCAGCTTTCTGGGTGTTATAAATATATGCCATTGACCAAAACCACCAATGGGACCAAAACAGGAGAAAGGAGTCCCACTGACTGACTTGATTCAAACTGAAGAGGACTACCAAGAGGGCACACAATGTGGGTACAGGCAAGTTTGATAAAGAATTCATGCTGACAGACTTTTTTCCTCTCCTTGTTTCTAGAATAGTGAATAGTGAACAAATGCCCCAGAGCAAAGCAGCGCTGAGGGTTTTGTGCTCAGTTTTCTCAAGAGAAAACTGTACAAATACAGAATTGCGTTCTGCCAGCAGCAAATGTTTATTCCACAGTACTTTGGGCATTGATGTGCAAAAACATGATACATGAGAATAAATGCTGAGAGCCAGATTCTGGTCCCTTTTATGCTGTTAAAAAATAAGAAGTAACTTTGCTGAAATCAATGCGCATCTCTCTCAATCCATGCAAACTGCTTTTGGTGCAGAACCAAAATCTGAGTTCCAAACTTCTGACAGTAAGTCTGATGGGATTCTAAACTTCCCTCACTGAAACTTAGGAGTTCTATGCAGGTACCTTTGCTTATTTCAAAATGGTTAGATTGCAAACAAACATTTATTCTTCCCTCAAACAGGAAGGAGAGGAAGCAATAAAAGCAAGTACTTACATGCAGAGACCATACTAGTACGATTTTCATTGTTTTTTCTGCCACTTTATGATTAATATAGCAGAAAAGCAGGTGAATGAGGAATGTGCAGGAGAAAATACTGGTCAAATTGGAAGATATGGAACACCACCAACATGCTTTAAATGCTAAAGTCTGCTAAATGCTTTAAATTGTTTGGTAATGTCACAGCAGTACTAAAAGGATAAGCACTTCCATTTACAGGCAGTAATTAAAAGAACCAATAAGGTGAATGCATCTGTGGCCAGAAAGATTATCTATTTGTGGTTTGCATTTGTGCTTCTACTGATGGTTTATGTCAAAATAGCTCAGTTCAGATGTCTGAAGTGGTGGCTCATCAGTAAGAGACCTTTAGGTTTGATATGAGAGATAAAATATGCTTTTCGGCAAGTGGGTACTAGAGACTACAATGCTCTCACTGGCAGAAATCTGGAAGGTATTTCCTTCTAAACAATGAAATAAAATTTCAAGATGCCTTTATTCCAAATTACTTGCACTAAAATTTTATAGAAGGAGTAATAAAAATGTGGTTTAGGTTTAGTAGTTCTAACTCTTTTTTAATTTATTTTTTATTCCTGTAATCATTGACATTCCCAGCTACAAAATAAATTGTCTGCTACACTCAGGAAAACAGCTGCAAACCACTTATTTCCACTCTCTGGGATTTCTATGAGTTGAAGTTGGGTGGGATTTTAAAGAAGATTAAGATATGATACAAAATGGTGAGGATATTTTGTTTGCTTACTCCTGCTTCCAGGGCTCACACTTGAGATGGGAAATCTGCAACCAGCACAGTGTATCTGAAATCTATACTCAAAGATGTATTTCTAGACCAAATGCAGAAACATCTTTAATGAAGGACAGCTTCAATAGCTTCTTCAAGGACATGCATAAGTACAACACCATACCTCTATTTTGGGAATGACAGTGTTTACCCATTTTGGATTAGTAAGAAACTGGTAGTTTCATTTGCCACAACACTGCTCAAGGGTCAGTCCCTGAATTAATGGAATCTGGAATGTAAAATAGTAATCTGTCACTGGTCCTTTCCAGAGTGGCCTCTCTGTCTGTCATTATTACAACAAACAGCACTTTAAAAGCCTTGCAATTTAGGTAAATCTTTCCAAAGATGTTATAGTTCAATGCTTATAAAGAGATAGTAATTTTTAAAGATCTCCATAGCTGGTTTTAAAAGCTGTTGGTTGCTTTATGATTGCAAGATTCAGCATTGAAGAGGGGATGGAAGTCTAAAAGAAAGAAAATGAACTGCTTTACCATAGTGAATCTCCCAGAAAGCATCAGACAAGCAGCAAAAATGGATAAAAGGTCAGTGAATGAGCAGAGGGAGGAAAGTAACATGACCTAGCAAAAGGTGCTTCTGTAAAGGAAAGAAAATAAGTGGTTGGACAAATGAAGATACATGTGGATGTTTCAGAATGACAGAGCTCCAGCAGCCACCTTCTGTGTTAAAGCTCTCCAAGTGCCAAACGCCAAACATCACTTGTACATACTTGCCATTTTTAAAGGCTTTCCAATTTTCCAGGTCTTAGCAGATGAAAAATATATATAAATCAGTGATGCAAGGACAGGTACTAGCAAGACAATCAGAGTATCACAATGTCCACATTTATTAAAATACAGAATATCTTTCATGAAATTAATTATATCCTAGTTTTTGTAAGGCAGTAAAATGTGTTTACTCATTAAAGACTCATCTCTGCAAGAAATCTGCAAAATGAACTATTTTCAGAAGAAGATGAAAGAAGAAGCCTAACTGTGCCAAATTAAAACCCAGAGATATAATGCTAGAGACTATTTAGTTACTTCTGATCTGGGCTCACTACTGACAAGCCTGGATATATCAATTTGAAACAGTAGTCCTTCTACTAATCTCACTGCTGGTCATGTCAGTTCTTTCTTTACCACTATCTACTTTCCTTTATGTCCTTGCTTTTGCTTTTCTTCTCCCAGCCACTCTCTGTCTGCACACAACATTTTGTTTCTAAAGATTACTCTTACTTCTCCTGTACTTTTTCTTGAACGAGAAGTGTGCAGCCAGGAAATCCTTGAGGGGCATTTAGGAGTTGTGGCGCTAAACAGTTTCTTAAACTGAAAGTATTGCTGCAACATGCTCCCAGATGGTTGCATCCTCTTCAAACTTTCAGAAAAAAGGTGTCTGGCATCATCTCTTCCAATGAAGTACTTTGGAGTATATTCACAATCTACCTCAGTTTCTCTTAGGGGAAGCACCTTTTCCTTCTCTAAGCTGCACAAGACAAGATAATATTTGAATACTGTTTCAGCAAAAGTGAATTATGTACTTACATTTCAATTCCTGAGAGGGCAAAAAGAAGAATATAAAAATAGTATCATTGAAACAACAAGCCCAGCACTGAACAGATGCACACTCCACTTAATGGGGGATTGACCACGTTTCACTGTGAATGCATCAGATTCTCAGAGGAATTTGTTACTTCATACAGATTCTTGAGAAGAAGTGACTGACTTCACATAAAAATGTACTGTTGAGCAGCAGGCTGGCAATGAATAAATGTCGCTCAGGAGGTTAGACATACACAGCTGTAGAGACTGTGAAATTCAGCTTCTGTCCTGAAAAATAAATACCTCAAAAAACTGGGAAATTCTAGAACTGTGACATCCAAATGAATATAATAATTTAACTTGAAATATATGAGTTTGAGCCTTTTCTCTTTATGAATGACAAGAAAAAAATCTTTTTCTGGAAACAAAAGCACAACAAAACATTTGCTGTTGCCCTGAATGCTAATGATGGAAGGCTGTTGCTATGGTGATGCTAATTTTAACGCTCTTGCCTGTGGACTTCATATGAACTGCCCGTTTTAACTTTTGCAAATGTCATTTACAAAATGAAAACCCATTAATGACTGGCGAGGGCACAATGTTCCACTTTAATTAGAATAATAAGGAATGCTGATGCACAAAGTACAGGTTTGTGAATTGCTACAAAGCCCACACTGTCAAAATTAATTACCACTGATGAGGATTTTGTTCTGTTTTGCTGGGGTTTTTTTGGTTTTGTTTTTTTTTTCCAAAGGGAGGCATAGAATAATACAACTATAGCTTGACTTTGAGTTCAAAGCAGGCTCTCCTTAAAATGCCAAAACAGAATAAAGAAGCTTCCAAGCTGATGGTATAGGAAAAGGTACAACAGAGCTTAGAACTGTGATTGAGCCACGCTAAGTGAGCACCGATTCCATTAATGGGGAAATGCAAATGCCAGTGCTGCTGAGAAAAAATAAATAAACTGCTCAGAAAATCAGTTAGGATTTGGAAAACAGAGTTTGTGGTTTTGAAGAATTAAAAACCACACATTGAGGACAACAAATCGCGTGGGCGCTGGGATATGATTCTAGTTTGGGTAGGTGAGGTACTGCAATGACTCATTAATTGCCAAGTTCTGGGCCAAGAAGATGATGTTTAGAAAAAGCAGCACAATTAGTAGTGGTTATCTTGTTTGTAATGAACTAGGCTCTCGCAAATCATGAGCATACATTTCTCACAAGAAGGCAAAAAAGTTGCAACTGCCATTTCTAATTCTGGGGCACTGTCTGAGCATATAATGTAGGTGCTCTCTTGCTAAAGGCGTTTTCAGTAGCACTGACTGTAGTGAAGAAAATGCACTGCAATGAAAAGCATCACAGGCAGCTGCCAGAAGTACATTATTCAGACTAATTGTTGTTATTAAATATCTCCATTGTAGTACTGCTTAGAGAACCTAATTTAGAGTTGAAATCCATTGCATCGCATGTTGTACTAACAGAAAGGAAACTTACTTTCTCTTGTTAAGAACTGAGCATGTGAAGAACTTGATTCATCTTTATGTTACATCACTGTTTCAGTACAAGATCATTGGAGATGTGACTGGTGTGAGGAGAAAGAGTTGCTAAAAGATTTTTCCAAATCTTCATTCATGACAGACTATGCTTTAATGAGAAGTCAAACTTTCTTCTGACTGCACTAGTATGAAACCTAGTATGAGCTGATGAGTATACTTTAGTGATTGTTTAAAATGGCCTAGCCAAGTTTGCCCTTGGCTTGTTTGCTGTGATGAAAGCTACCGAGCTTACATTCAGCTCTGTGCTCAATATGGCTGGAATTTCATTATATTGGAGAAAAGAGAAATAAAGAAAAAAATAGATTTGACTGAATTGCTTTCTCTGAGATCTGATTTTAACCATAAGTTGTTCCACTATAGATGTGGTCATTTCATAACTTATTTCTCTCTTGCTGCTTAGTATATGCAGGAGCCACTAGATGACCACTGAATAGGTGGTCTTTGATGAGAACATCCACTATTCATAACTAAGGGGTGTTTGAAGCAGAGATCTATGTAGAAAATGCAAAAGTCAACAACTGGTAATTATTTTTGCAGAGAATACTAGGTATGCTTGTGTGCTACTGCTTATTGCAACTGTACCCAGTGTGATGGACAGCCATGAAGCAGCCTGTTAACTTGAGAGTCAATGAGCTTGGGACTACTTTACTCAACAGAAGAAACTTTTGCAATTAGAATTTGAAGGAAGCCAGAAGCAAACCCTATTTAACAAATATGCTGCTGATAAGTGTTAACAAACTGGCACTGTAACCTAAGCTAGGTAACTTCCCACTATTGTGAAGTGACAAAGTTTTAAAATTTGTGTAACTAATGCAATTTATCAGAAATATAGAATTTGAGATAACCATTTCCCAGAAAATTGCTACTAAACCTCATTGCCAAGACAATTAGCCTCTTACTGTTGAATCTCCAGACTTCCCATTCATGAAAGAGGTATTTCTGGAAATGTCAGCCTCTGCTCCAAAACGTACTGTTAGGCAAATGTGGTTAGGCAATAGAGAGAGAGCAACAGTGCCATGAACAATTTCTAAGCAGGGTAAAGAGGGTGGTAGAGTGTTACTGGTGAGAGGACTGGCACTGCAAAAGGAACATTAGAAGGTGAGGGGAAAAATGCAGAAAAATAAGTGGTAAATCATTGCAAGGAAAAGCCTGACAACCAGCCAAGAGAAGATGAGAAAGGACAGAGGGATGATGGCTCGCTGAAAGTGGTGGAATGACCTAGAAGACTGTGAACACTGAAAAGATTCTTGGAGCTGGACAACAGGAAATTATTAATGACCTTATTAAGAGCTGTTTTAGGGATAAAAGAGTACATAAGTTAGAAGAGACAAGCAAGAAAAAAAACATGGACTGTAAACAGACATGAATTCCAGGAAAAAGGAGGGCAATGTTCTGAATATTGAAGTGTCAGTGGAGAGATTTGTTTTGTTTTTTTCAAGTCCTGAAGAAAAAGCCTCCCATGTAAGGAAAGGATTAGTAGATAAGCTTCAAAGAAAATGCAACATTGGAAATAAAAAGTATTAAACAAGTCATTGTGATATGCTCCTGATGTCTAAGGGACTGAAAAACTTAAGCATATAGACTAGTTTGCTATCATCCAGCTATGTGATGTTCAAAGTGTCATTCTTCCAATTTCTCATTTTGACATATATTATCTGCAACTGATCAAGAGATTTGCTATGACCTCAAAGGAAACCTGTTTCAAATATTAATTTTTGCCTTCAAACAGAAAATTACTTTAAATTCTTTCTCCCTCACTATAACAAGACCTGTGCTTTCAGTTGTTACCGCTTTACCTGAGCACAGCATCATCTCAATGAAAATTTTGTCATGGACAGACCAGATGACCTGTCATTACTTGAATATCCCTTCTCTTTTTTTGGCTAACTTCAAAATGGTGTTCTCAAAAAAACCACCCCAGGCACTGAAATTAAGGATCATTCAGATGGGTATTGTTGTAAGCTCAGTTTAGGAATACTTCAAAATAAAAATACCATCTAGAAAAAAGAAAATTCAGAGCTGTCTAATATACTTTTCAGTCATCTCTGACAGTACTGAATATGGCTGTCACTTAGAGACAGCTTTTCTTTTGTGCTTTACATCAAAGACAATTATGAAAATCATGGGGTTGATTTTCACAAAGCTTAAAGCAATTTTAAAATCATAAATGCAAGGTTTCTATACATACAAAAACTAACCATGTGAGATTAAGGTTTAAATAAAAATATCCAAACCCCTATAGGTTTGGGTTGGTGAATAGCTGTGAATTATAGTCCAGCTACAGAGTTTACTTTTATATTTTAAACTACTTGTGGAATGTTTTTTTTAATGAACTTGAACTAGCATTGTCTTACAAAACACATGTTGAATATCAATATTGTATCATGAAAGCAAAATTTTAATATTCAACAACTATGTTTTTATAGTCAAGAATCAGCAAAACAGAGCAGTAAAAATAATTGAACATCACTGCTAGAGCTAGAAGTTGATAAATATACAGAAAAATATTTCACATTAGAATTTCTCATATACTAATGCAATTTGCTCAGTAAAGCTGGCAAATGCAGTATGATCAGGGCTGGTGATAAAACGGAAGTAGAGACACAAGACTAAATGAAATGCAAACTAATGACATGCAAAACTGTAATCAAGATATAAGAAAACCTATCACAAATGTAGGCTTGTTTACTTCATAACTTTCCTGCATTTCACTTTTTAATCACATTTATTAAAGTCAGTACACGATTTATAGATTCTAGAGATTCTCAGAAAACTCTTCACTGATGGGAACTTTGCTTTAAACACTTTTAAAACTGTTGCTTAACTGCTTGGGCAAAGGCAGTTACAAGAGTAATAGAATGCATATAAGTGCATACAATATATTATTTTAACCTTAAGATTCATATCAAATTTGCATTTTAAAACCTTCAAGAGAAGTTTTAGCTGAGGGAAGAATCGCTTATGAGTTTACTTCACATTGCTGTTATCTCCACTGTTATATCCGAAGCAAAATTATTCACAGATTTCTTTAGGGACATTAAGTCTCTCTGACTGTAATCTGTTTACTACTGCTCCTGCTGTTGTTACTAGTTTGTAGTAGTATCTGCAACTCCTTTAACTTTTTCTGTGTCTTCTAAAAGCTTTGTCACTGAGGTCAGGCAACATTGCTACTAATCAAGTCCTAAAGCTAAATACAATTAACCAGAGCTAAGCTGAAGATGAGATAGTAGATAAAAATCACTGATCTGTAAGTACATATGCAGCTTCTGATTTTCAGTGTTTCAGTATGCAGCAAAATCTGTTAGCATTTTGTCACATCTTCTACACTGTTAAAATGTCTATCTGCTTGCTAATAGAACCTCCAGGATGGCAGATGGTGGACTGGAAAATACTTTGAAACAAAACTTATTTTAGTATTTCAGTATTTTTATTCATTTGAAATTTAATACCTTTTTTTTGTCACTCACATATTTGTTTGTTCCACATTTTCAGGTCATAACAGCTAAAATACTGGAACAAACTCAGTAAATCTGGATAATCATGTAATCTTTAACTCCCATCTCCTTGAGATGTTTATGGGATATTTCCTGCTGCAAAGGTGTCTCCTAATTAAGAACAAAGTATTACACCCATGTCTCAACTAGAAATGCTTTGGGCTGTGATTAAAATCTTAGCATGGTGTTTCATGTTGATGATATAGTTGAGATACTTGTGTGAATTCATCTGTTCCCAATTCCACACAGTAGTTTTCTAGCCAGCCCTTTAAATTTTAGCTGAATCCCTCTAACCTTTCGCTCTAGTGATTTTTCTTAGTGTTTCATGCAGGGTGTCATAACCCTCAAGTATTGAGTTTTACAACATTTTCTACAATAATACAGCTTTTAAGTGAAAAAATGAGTTAACTTTTTTTAAAATGAAGCACAGAGAAATGCATCTTTCCCCCTCTACTCCTTTATTAGCTCTGCAGTAGTGAACAGAAAAAACATCTTGAAAAGGGAAAACAGGAGATGGGAGCATATTGAAATTCAGAAGGCAACCTGGGTTATTTACTAGCTGTATATATGAAGCCCTTCATCTATTAAAATGTAAAAATAATAGAGATTTTTCTAGCAGATGGCTAGATAAATACAAAATACGTGAATGAGAGCAAACTATTATGGTTCTAAATATTTAGATTTTCTTTTTTTTTGCAACCTTTATTCATTGCATGAAAATTAGGATGTGCACATTAATATTCTCACATTAGCTTACAATTTCATTAATGCAATAATGTATAAGTTCACACCAGAAAGTGTGAACTATAAGCTAAGAATAAGCTTTCACTGAGATCTTTCACATATACTGACAAAAATCTGCACTCTTAATAATTTACTGGTGAATTAAGTGAGTTTGCATCCCCTCTAACCCTCAACCTTAGGCTTACAGACTATATTTATACAAAATTTTGGCTGTGCTGGAGAAGAGGAGGAAGGACCAGACACACAGAATGTATAGGCGTTCAGTAGTGAAGTTTGACTTCTACTCGCTATTTTACTGAGCTGCCTGTAGACACCATTTGGTGTCTGGGCCAGGCTGCTTATATAAGGAATTCTCCTCGATAATGAGTCTCTGTTGTGTTTTACCATAATCTCATTTTCTCAGCTCAATTGCCATGGAAAAAACACGAATGCTTGTCAAAATTACAAGTAAGAAAAGCAATTCATTCTGAGATGTTGTGATGTGCTTTATTTTAATGGTTTGTTTTTCTTAAATTATCTAGCCATAGATTTCCTAATATAAGAATTTATCTGATGAATGCTTGAAATTCAAAGCAAATAGGTAGCAAAGAAGAGGCTTCCAAGCCTATACATCATATTTGAAGTTGTAATTTATGTCATAAATTCAACTTTAAAATCAGAAAACGAGAAGAAAGCAAAATGAATATAGATGATTAGATTATTCCTAACCTATTGGTTAGAATCTTTACTTCAGTCTAAATGCAATCTTACTGACATTTTTGCAGTTCACAGTTAATTCATTTGTTTCCTTTAGAACCTCTAAGCGTAATATATGCCCCAAAGCAGAATATATACACAAATTAGTTCTGAAAGATAAGGGTATCACAGAACTGATGTGCAACTCAAAGCTGATTGCACTTACTATTGGACAAGATAAAAATAATAAAGAAAGGAATTCAATAAGGAGCAAAATGGGTCAAACAATCTACAGCCATGATTGACTAAGTAAAGACTAAACAATTTACTCAGGACAAGAAATATGCCAAGAGAGGTGGAAAATATTCCAAAAAATAGCAACTCATAGCAGTCTGGAGGAGAGCTGGTATTGTAGAAGGAGAGAGAAATGGCAAATGCCAGAAAGATTCAGCAGCTTCAGTAAGTTCATTCTGGAAAAAAGAGTAAATCTGGGAAAAATCTTTGACCTTGCCCTGACAGACAGGCCACTTAGAGAAACAGAAGCAGCCCAGCTGACATGTCTGATTATTGCATTCTCAGTCGTCTCTTGATAGTTGCTTTGCCCTGGATGTCAATACTAGATCATTGTATCATCTACCAAAGTCTGCACATCCATAGCAAATACAGACAGATATGTAAATCATATAGGCCATTACTTATTTCACTGATATTGAAACATATCTTAAAACGCACAAATGTTATAGTCGTGCCTTGTATTAAACTGATAAGATCATGAAGAAGACAAGAAGGGCACAGTAAGAGAAGAGTGATAAATTTAATGCTGATTCTCTTTTTATAGGGATGAGAGTTTTCCCACATGGACTATGGAAATAGTTGGTCTGCTTCTTTGCAGAGCTAGTTGCATCAGAAAAGACACTGATTCAAGGACAATGCAGACAATGAATGTGGCAAGCACTGTTTTGGATGAGCTGTCAGTCTTTGGAAAAAACAAAGGAATTATGAGACTTCTTAGTGTAATGAGAATATGGAAAAAATCTGAGATACTGTTCCCCATTTCCTTGAAAATTTCATTGGATAGTTGTCAGAAGCTGTCTTCTCTTTGTCATCTAAATTAAGTATGTAATTGATCTTTAAAAAAAGAAAAGTCTGACAGGCAAATCTTTCTATTTTTTCCTTTAATATGCCTAATCTTTTCAAGTTCAAAGCATTACAGTGGAAATCAAACATAATTCCTATTTTTGAACCCTGTTCATTAAGCACACAATGTTTAAAACGTGGGCCTGAAATATATGGCAATAAATTTTAGCTATCAGGAGCAGCTTTAAAATCTATTTTTTATGGAACATTTGGCATATAATCTACAAAATAGGGCCATATAGTATATATGTCATGCAACTTTATAAAAATTATATTGGCTGTGTTAATTTTTTTATTCTTGATAATGTGTAACGTAGTCAAGCTACATTAAACAACTGAAATAAAATGGAATAGAAATGAAGTAAAAAGTAAAATTCAGGCAAAAATCACATTCAGCTTACAATAAATGTGACAATTTCAGCTATAATAAAAATAAAATATTTAAGGTTATGCAATTATATTCTATTGGTCTATAAAGATATGAAGTCCTTGTACAGTATCAAAAGTTTACTTTTCACATTGCTGCCTATAAAAATAGTTCATTTATTGCTGTCCTAGCCCCAGAGCTGGGAAAAAATGAGTAGCTGGATTTAATGGATTTAAAATGTTGATGCATTCCTTTTAATTAGGAAAATAGGAAAAACAGATTCCATCTAAACTTCCTTTACTCAGCTCATTACTAGGCTGAGCAAATAACGTTGCCTACACATTTTAACATCTATCTGCACAAATATTATCCCTGCACTATTTAATCTCTCTGTAGTGCTCGGCAATATACACCCTTTGTGAAAATTTATACTGAATGTGACAAAACTTCAGAAATTTACTAAACATGAGCACTGTTGCATCAAAAGTACCAAGTTCTGTAAGTTCTGAGTAAGTGCCTGATGAAACTGCTCTCTATCCACACAAGCACTGTGTTACACGATGCTACGGTGGGGAAAGCACATGGTTTCAAACAGTTACTGCCTCTAGCGGGAGATACCACCCTGCCCCCAGACTCTGCACCAGCTAGGATATGATAAAATTGCTGCTGAGTATTTACAATTCATTTCAAAACAAATTAAATCCCCTCCAGTTGCTTGGCATGTGAGGGCAGTAACTCCCTGCTGACAGATGGTAATGAAGAGCAGACCAACAGTATCTGCCTAGAGTGCTCCTGCTCAGTCAGTGGGAACGCATCTAGCTTTCATTTTAAAAGTAGTTAAAAGCTCAAGATTTCTCATTTATTTATGCTCCAAGTTTAAATTTTTGTGACAAGTTTTGGAAACAAGGCTTCATAACCGTAAAAATGATAAGGAAAAACTCTGCTCTTGGACAAACATCTCCGAAATATTATATGTGTAATTTAAGTTTTTATGCTAGACAGCACAGTAATTTACATCTTTTAAGGGCAGACTGAAAATTATTATTATTATTTTTCTTTCCTTCACAATAGTTTCAGTTTTGGTACTGAGTGTTCAGAACTGAAAGATAGGAAAAGATCATAATAGCCATGCTTTTAAGAAGCTACAATAATACCTTCTTGGTACTTGGTAGATAGGTTAGCTGTCAGCCATATGCACAGCTTTCATAGCTTGCTCACAGCATCACTCACTACATATACATAATTATACATTATTTATTTATGGCTCTCCATGTCTCTCTCTGTCCCATTTGACAGATAATTTCTACTTGCTTTTGTGTCTCGTACTTATCTAGGTTCTGCAGAAGAAACAATTAACCCAAGTGATTTTACCAGAACAGCAACTCTTTGCTTTATTTTATCTCAGTAGAATTTAATTCAGATAGATTCATTTATCTGGTCTCTAAGTTGAACAAAAGTAAAAGAATCAAGACTTTAATTGGTTTGCTTTTACAATGAAAACTTGGGGCTCTTGGCTTTTCTCCGTGTTGAAATTCTGCATGGCTAAACAACAATTAGAAGGGAGATTAAAAATTAAGACAACAAAGAAGTATGTTTATAGAAACCGGCCTACTAGATCTCCCCTGTGAAGTACAGAATGACTGCAGAATCTAAAACTAACAAAAATGTACACCACAAGCTGATACACTTAATGTAAGTCAAATACTCTCATAGGAAACTACAATATGGAAGAGAGTACGGAAGTGTAGCAAGAACAGCCCTCAGAGTTAGCTCACCACACAGCTAATTTATATGGATAGGCTCATACAGATTCCTCTCAAGGAGTCAAATCGCTGCTCCTGAGAATCCAGCTTTGTCCTCAGCAGGACAAAGTTCAGTGAACTGCTATAATCTGTATAAGAAAATAAGCTTGGCTGGGAAATAACTTGGAAGGCTTCCTTTGTGGGAAGTACTGAGATGAAAGACTACTGTATTTTTGCAGAGGCATTTTTAATCCCTCAAAAGAATGGGCACAGCAAGAGGGTAAGAAGACAGACACTATTAACTGGCAAGTCACTTATATAGAGGAAGAATGATGTCAAAGATTAGTATAAATATAGAAGTCACAACTACTAAATTTCAATGCATCATGATGGCAAGACTACCGAGTTCTTTTATTTTTGGAGGGAAAGTACACTGCAGATTTCAACTCCTCCTTCTTATTCAAGGCAAAGAGATATCCCAGCACTGTGTACTGGACATGTTTGCTAAACACAGGATAAGAGCTATGCAAGAGAGATGATTCAGAGAGACCTGCTTGATGTCCCCTCATGTTCAGAGAAAATGGACACTGCAGAGGAATTGGGTTGTCCAGCATGACCAAATGCTGCTTTTGATGCTGCAAAATCCAAAGTAGACATCTGATTTTGCTAACTAACACTGCTTTGGAGCAGCTCCTCTGTCTGTTTCAGTGGAAGATAAGAATGTGCATGTATATGCATGCACATGTGAGATCCCTTTCATCATAGGATGAGCTGTGCTAAAATGTGATCTAACCTGAATTATACTGTTAAAATCTGAAGCTTCCTTATCTTAACTTTTTTCACAATTTGAGACTTTTTAAAAAATCTTTTGATATGTATTCACTATTTCTTGCACTGCGCATTTTTTCCATTTGCTTTTCAGATTCCTGATGTGCAGTAATTGCCTGTTTTGTTCCGTAAAAATGTATATTTAGACATTTTAATGAATACCTGAAACATTATTAAAGACTACGGACATGCCTATACCTGTTTCTGCTTTCCTATTTTCTGAGCTGCACTCCAGTAAGACTAAGATCAAGGCCTTCAAACAAGAGAACTGATTAAGATGAAAAGTACCCATGCAGAAATGTCCACTTGTTGCTTGGGAAGCCAAAATACCTCTACTGTTCTGGAATACAGAAAAATTATTTCTTGGTTTGCTGGGGAAGCAAGAGGTAAGGCTGAACTGTTGGCACAGTGTGTCATCCCACAGGGATGGAAGCACATAAAAAGTGGAAGGAAATACACCAGAATGCAACAGCTGGCGCAAGGTCATCAGACTGCAATTTTAATGAAGCTGACAGTAGGCAAAGAAACTACAAAATGTCAGAGACTGGAAATAACTGAAGCAGGTTGTACAGGGTTGATAATTATGTTTTTCTATTGATGCCTACACCAATATGATGTGAAAAACAAAACAAAACAAAACAATGGCATAAATAATCTCAAAAAGAAAGTACTGAAGCAGTAAGTATTGGGGCAAATAGTTGCTACGGAATAATCAGCTGTATACAAGTGAAATTTTAACTAGGAAAATCACAAGGCTTGAAGATACCTAGCAGTAAGCAAACATCACTGCTGAAGATTTAGCAATAACATCACCTGATTAATGAATTTATCAAATTCTGTGTCATTGCTAATGTGAAAAAGATGAGATAAAACAGTTAAGCGTCAAGGGAAAATCAGATAAAATTAAAACTAACAAGACGTGTAGCAAATTTGGTTAACAAAGGAGGCTATCACCAATATTCTACATCAAGGACAGAAATAAAATTATGTAAACATGAAGAGAAAGTTACCTATCGCTGCTTCATCTTCATGGAACCTCTTGTGGAGAATTAACAATTGATGGGAAAGTAACAGCTCAAACAAAGAAAGATTGTTCTAAGTTTAAAAGTCAAAATGGCACAGTAAACAGGCAGTTTAGTCATGTATTAATCTGAAATATGAGCGATGAGAATGAACAAGAAGAAAAATGACCGAGAACAGCTGGAGAAGGGAACAGATATAACAAACAGCTCACTGAGACTCATTAAAACTAGATCAGATTGTTTTATATCTCAAGGACAGCAGGGTTTTTTTTTATAGAATATGTGACTGAATTTAAACTTTAATTAAACTCTTACTGCTACAGCTCTTTATGGCTATTAAGATATTTCCTGAAGTGGACAAAATAAAATAAATATATTCCTCTGGAATTTAATATTACCTAGGACAAAAGAGGAAATGGGAAGCTGACAACACAATCTAGCAAGAGTACCATGGACTATTTTAGCACAAATAGTCAACAGCAGGATGGTGGATCCACGTCAGCATCTACAACTGCTGACATGAGTAGTATACATAACCTGAAATGCCTCTTGTGCCTACATTAAGAATGACCAAGACATCATTCCCCATAAAGGCAAGTCATACCACAGAAAAGAGGAAAGGTGGACCTTTTCCTTCATAGAAGTGCCATAAAGCAGAGCCTCAGCTTGCTTTCCAGTACTTTTCCCCCATAGATTCCCCTCTCTCCTCCATCTTGACATTTCCAGCCTCCTTGTGACAGTTCAATTACACAGTGTCAAAAACCAACAGCAGAAAAATTAAAAACAGTAAACCAAATTAAATCATGCATAACAGCCCCACTGCATTGCACTACAAACTGAGTTTTCTTCATGTGTAACTCAGATGCTTTTTCTAAAGCTGCTGTAGCAGTTCATGGTGGTGTGAAAGTCACAGCTGAAGTGCCACTGTAAGTGCAATTATCAGTCAGATGGCTTCAGTGACACTAGTTGAGTTTCCACTGGGAATATATGGCAGAACCATGTGAATTTGCCTATGAAATGACGCTTGTGTTTCAGTTACTTGCACCACCATCTACATCATGGGCATCACCTTGCTTCACCTATTTCCTCCAGGAATAGTATGTTTAGATTGTTATAGGCACGGACAATCATTGAATAGTGTATAAGTAGTTGAAGGAACATATAATAATGAACTAAAGACAGAAGGAATAATGTATTAAAAGCTCTTTCTTGTTTGCTGTGCAGTGGTTCTGTTTGGGGCATCAAGCTAGAAGCAAGTGTTTCCAAATAGTGGATTTTTAAAAATTTTCCTCTCTTTTTTTTTAGTGCACTTGTTCAGTTTGGGAACTAAATGCTAAAGGAGTAGTCTATAGGGACTACTTATTTGATATTCGTCTGCAACAAACTTTACCAAGTACTCTCCCTAAAGGAAAATAGTTGTATAAAATTTGTTTAGAAAACCAGTTTATCACATTCAGAACTGCAGTTTGGAATGTTTTTTCAGTTTTTCAAAACCTGCCATACATACTCTTCAGTGAGCTGGTGGTTTACAGTATCATAAACCCAAACAACTTACAAATCAATGCATCCCACTGTGTTTTTAAACAGCTAGCATACTTCTATGAAATGTATTGCACACTCATTTTTGTTCTTCTCATTTAGACATCATAGGAGCCATCACTGTAATATAAGGAAATTCCCAACGAGGCTACTAAATAACAAATACAATAGCAACAATGAATTACTATATATACTCACTTGATATAATACGGCACTTTGTTTGGTGAGATTGCCCTCTCCCAGGGGCCTTGGACAGAAGCTGCAAACAACAAAGAAACAAATAAATAAATAACTGCACAATTACACACAGGAACATACCTAGAAGAGAAACATGGAGGTCAAGCTCAATGCAAACAGGAAAGACAACGTTAATCTCTAGAATTACAATTTTATACTCGGCCAGGCTGATACAGGTCTGTTTGTTCAGTTGCCCATAAAGACAGGGAGGATTAACCTGGTGTTCTGAAATTTCTGTCCTAATCGGAGAGAAACTGAACTCATTCAGCTGCAAAGATAAATACAAAAAATAAAAAATCCCCTTCTTGACTACTAATCTTACAGAACAGATATGAAACAGAACAAGTAACCTGTCTTTCTGATGTGTACTTTTGTAGGGTTCCACCTGCTAATGTGTCTCATTGGCATTTCTTCATTTTCTTTCTTTGCATGGTCAATGTTATCCATCCTTCCATGAACAGAATTATACACTTCTTTACATTTTATGTTGAGCAAAGTTACACTGAGATACCATCGAATACTTTGCTTATTCTCCTGTTGATTTGTTCCAAATGGAGAACAATTTTATTTTTATTTTCCCACATTACTAATTGTGTTTTATTGACTTCCATGAAAAATAGAGAGAAAATTAAATTATTCACTTCTGCCCATCACTGTGTTAAATTTCAACATCAACTAAAAATGTAATTAAAATATTTTGTAACATAGCATCATAAACTCAACCAATTGTAAATAATTTTTATTAGAGGCAGAAATATCATTTAGGCCATAAATAGATAAGGTTTTTTTTAGTAAGGGCTTGTTACCTGTCAAGAACAGAACAAAGAGAGCCTCTTTGCCTCAGCCAGTGTAACCCTTCTTTTTAGTGACCCCTGCTGTTCACAAAGGAAAATAATTTGTTACCATAATTAGCTGGTTGATCATTTGGCTCAGAGTATTTTCTTTCCCTTTCTCATTCAAAATAGATACTTTTTTAAAAAACACCACTGCTGAGCTTCAGATATTTTAACAAAGTTGACAAATCACAATTAATATGAATGTAAACGACCAATATATCATTTAATGAGTACCAGAGTTGTTACCAGATTCACAGAAGCCAGACTGCAGAATGAAACATACTGCCCCTCACTCCATCAGATACTGGAGTGTGGACAAGAGTTGGAGGAAAGGAATGAAACATGCCTACTAAAACGGCTGTAGAGAGAAGTCTTGCTATTTTGGTAGTCACATGTACATGAATTTTGAAGAAGGGCTGAAAGTAGAACAGTGACTCCACAAAAGGGAGATAAATCTCCTGTAGCCTTTCTAGATGCCCTGTAGAGGAGCAACTGGGAATAGGGCATAGGTTGGGGAGTGAAACAATAGGTTTCACACACATTTTAGACTATGCTGAGAAGCTAGGGGAAGAAAGGAATATGTTTGGAAGAAATATGGCTGTAATAATACTGTTTTAGATTGCTGTTGGTCAAGGAATTATGAAGAGCCTACGACAGCATCTCTGTAAATATTGCTGTTGTCTTCAATCCCCAATAAACTATCCATAGCTAAACTGAGTGTATGGCTTTTGTAATACATAGTTTTGCATTCTTTAAAAGACAAAGATGAAACCAATTTCAAAGGTATGAACCATGAATATGTGCACCTCTCCAAGGTGCCCAAGAATCACAGTATCTGTGTTACAGGTCTCGTGGAAAAATTGCACACTGTAGTCTGAATTATGACCCATGCATGCAAGAGCAAAGAACTGTGAGCATTTTCAAACACAAACCCTCAATTACACACATAATTTATACATGATCAAATCCTGCTTCTTGGAATAGGGACTGCTGTTTTATCCACTGTTCATAGACTGCATGGCTGAAGAGTTGTGAAGGCTAAGTTTGTTGTTCATTAAGCTGCTCTTTTCTCTAGCAGGAGCTGCAGCTATGAGACACATACAGCTTCTAAGTCTGTCTCCTGCTGTAGCCTCAAATGTTGTAAAGATACAATCTATTACATAATTTATAGGAATGCAAAGAGGATAAAAAATAGAATACCATTTAATGTTCTGGTGTTAATTACCTTAAATAAGGGAATGTGTCCTACATTTAACCCTGTTTTTAAGGTTCATACAAAACTCTGAACCATGATGCTTAGTTATCATTTCCATTGGTGAGAACACAAAGTGCTGTAAATGTAATTTTGGTGACTGATCCAAAATTCTCCATCATCTGGAAGGGGCAGCAAGCCAAAGCCCAGAAGTTCAACACAGAATACAATTTCATTTTGATGCTATCAATTACTTGGTGACTTCTGTGTCTGTTTTTATTCAGTAATACCAACTTGTGCCTTAGTATGTGGTTCATCAAATAGTTTTAAAACCACAGTTCAATGAATTATAAAGGTTTATTACCCATAGGAATTGGTACTATTCATGGACTAATTTGAATAGGATTATTCTAGGTTGTAATTTTTGACAAGAGACTACGCCTTCTTTTTAAATAAAAGCAGACCTTTTTACATATTTCTCTCATAAACAAAAATTAGTATTCCAAATGAGAATACTATCAAGCTACAGTTCTTCTACATTTGTTTTTAATTTGATGCCTAAAGGACCGAATAGATTTCTGCATATTTTTGGAAGGTGTATCCTGTTGCTTCTGAATTCATCTATGCAAGAGTTTTGCTGTCATAACTTATTATCGCAGTATCTTTCATATGATTGTGTTCGTGATATATTAGAAAAGAAGCAAATACTTTGCTTTCATGAGAACTAAGTTCTTTAGGAATAACAAACAATTCTGTGATGTTCTGCATAATTGGATTTAGTGTTCCTTCAAAAGATTGCTGTGAAGCTGTCTATAATGCACTTCTGGTTTCCTGGATGATTCCAACCTTGCATAAATTTGAGTTGAGAAAAATATGTGGTACTTCTTAGAGCTATGCAGAGAGAATAACAATTTCACTTTTTGGCAGAAGGCCAGAAGCTGAGAACAGCTGTTTCTTATCTCCGGTTACCAGCAAAGGTTTATTATCCATTACAAAACTAGTGCAAGTAATGGACATATATATTTAATTCCTGGATAAGACCATTCTAGTAGTCCATCCAAAACTCTTGCAGTCAAAGACTTTTTTATGTGACACCTTAGTACCCCTGTGTGCTACAGCACAAGAAGAAGCTGACATTCTCCTATTACCTTGGTGTAATTCAAAAGTGTTTTACAGTTCTGGCTTGCACAATGTAAGAAATAAGTACCATACACCCAGCTTCCTGCAATTCTGTTGACTGAAATTAAATACTACAACAAAATATGGGGAGCTTCAAGTGCAAATTTGCATTTCCCTGGGTTTTATTTGTATTGGTATGCATTTTAATGGTTACACAAAATGGGAGTTTAATTCTTTCTTGCAGTGTAGCAAGATCCGAGACTTGCTTTGCCTAGTCAATGTAAGTGAACATGGTTCTCGATGGCAAGCCCACATCCTTATTTGTTTGCAGAACATATAATGAAATAGTAGCATGCTGCCTCTCTGAACTTCAGCAGTATTTTAATCTATGCAGGGAATGGAATGAAATATTAAATAGGATGATAGTATAATTTTATATGTGTTGATATTACAAAAAATAAGCTGTTAAATATTTCACTTTAGCACTACAAACATAATAAAAGATATATGTGTGTTTACTTGCAGTAAACTGCTTCTCCTCCAGCTATTCAAAGAGTAAATTTAATATGTCCACATTTTAAAGTTACTTTCAGTGGACCTTATTCATACAGCCAGCATACACTTCTAGTCACTATATAATGGCATTGGTTTACATTTTCAGTTCTAAATGCAAAAAAAACCTTCTGACCTTTATTTATCAATAGGGATTAAGACAGAAACACGGAGTACCACACCTAGTACCCATACACTTTATCTTCTTGAGTATAATATTCTTAGAAACTCATTTATTATAGATGTATTTCAGCATCATGAACTCTTTTTTATGGTCACTGTACAGACCTGCACTACCTGGCCACAGCAGCTGTAATTCAGCAAGGCACTTAATTATGTGCACATTTTAATAATGCTAATAATTCACTTATTCAGCTTAGGGACATACCTGTATGATTTACTTTGTCCTATTTAGCATTATCATCATAAAGATATTATGTAAGCATAAAGCAATGACTTTGTTTCCTTATTATTTATTTATTTATAATTATTGTATTCATACCAAGCACTTTTACTGCAGCAAGGTATGGAAATCCTTTATGTGAGGGATTCAGACAGAGATGCGTGGGATGAAATAACACAATCTTTGCATACAGAAAAGACTCCAGTTCCCTGAGAATCAGTAATTCACATCTCTATAAGGTTCCCCAACCTTTCAAAGATGCATTGAGTACTGTTCCAACCATTTTCAAATGAGACTATTATAAATGAGAAACTGTTGCTCTCCACAGACCATAAAGAGCGTTGACTTAAATACACTAAAGCATGTTTTTCCTCCCTAGTCAGTCCATGACTGATGCTGGCAGGATGCCATCTCCAATATATATGCCTGCATGACAGTGGCACAAAAGAACTGTTTGCATAATCTATGGGATCTTTGTGATCCTTTGCAGAAAATGTCAGTATACATCTGCAAATATGATTTCCACATCCTCACTCAGATTTGTAGAGAACTGTTTTCTAAATTACTTGCATTTATTATTGTACTAAGTGAGACTGAAGAACAACTAGATCTCATTATGTAGCACCGTGGACTGAAGTCAGACAGTGTAGTTGAGAAACTGAGTACACAACATATAAATCACAAGGCAGAAATATCCAAACAAAACTAGCTTTTCATAAGGACTACATGAGTCTCAGTGTTGCACATGTGGATGGGCTCCTCAGCATTTCTGAGACAGCTCCTTTTCAGCTGAGATACTGCAGTTCTTAAACTCAAGCAAGTACTCACTTCCATGCAATGCTATATGTACTGTCTGCTGTGGTAGCACATACACAGAATTTTAATAAATATACAATTTTCAAAACAATTCTAATCAATTTGAAGAATGGATTATTAGTCACGAGCAAGTTCAGCATGTGACAGTATCAATTATAATGATGGCCATTTTACAGTTGTAAAAGAGACCATCCTGCATGTCTTCTGGAATCTTTATGGCAAATTTAAGATTTCTCACCTGCAGCCTAGGGTCAAGATACTACAGTAAAACATAAATAATGCAAAATTTTAATCATGAAGAGTGTTTCCAGACATTCCCAAATGCCACTTGTTATGCAAAAAAAAAATCCATCTAATGCTCATTTTCTTAAATGTCACACTACTGTAAAAAGGCAAAAACACTAGCATCTACCTGATTAACAAAAAAATACTGCATGAAGTACAGCAAAGTGATCTAGTCTGTATTGATCCACATATCTTGAGTAATAGGTATTTCATATTGGTAACTTCTCTTGGAGTTCTCTTACACTCTTGCAATTAAACTCTCTTAAAACTGGCTTATCAAAGGAGGTCATAAATTGGTGGCATTTTTTAAGCAAAAGGAATTATAAAAGTAGAAAATGAAACCTGTGATAAATATTCTATGCCTCACACTGCAAAAAATAACAGAAAAATTCTAACACATATATGTAGAATCTCTATTGTACCAGAGGAGGAATGCCTTGAACTGAGCATAATGTCTATCTCACAACAACATGAATGCATGGCAAAATTCATCAATGTTAAACCTGTCAGTGTTAAAAATGTATTCATTTTCATTTAGGCTTCACAGATCCAGTGCTACTCCAAAAAGATTATAAAATGCAGAGGGGGAAAATTCTGTCTTGGCAGAATAGTAATTCATGTTAAAGGTAGCAGCAGACGAATGTATCATAGGCAATAATTAATTTTTCTTTCTTATACTCATTAGGAATAAAAAAAAATATAACTTGATCAGTTACAGATTATTTAACATTGCAGAATACAGGCTTGCTTACCAATATAGGATAAAATATAGAAATTAATCAGGCTGCTAAAAAAAAAACCACAGTAATTTTCCTGACCACTCACCCTCAAAAACCTCTACATTACTATACAGTATTTTTAAATTTACAACAAATTAAAACAAACAAAACAAGAGAAAGAAATATGGACTTAATTATTTTAACTACAGCTCTAACATTTTAGATGCAGTGAGAAATAAGAGAGATATTGATATAGATACAGATGCTAGCACTAGAAAATAATCTATCAGATGGATGGTTAGTGTCTTAAGAACTTAGTGCCTAGTGCCCTTTTTTTTAATCAGATGTCCTTTTAAAGACATTTGTCTGCCCAAGAAAGCTTCACAAATGTTTGCTGTGCATAATAATCTAAGTATTCATCCTGAATGTAAGAGACATGAGTCTTGAAACTCGAAGGAATTTCTCAGGAGAAATTCCCTTGAAGCTTGAAGGAATTTCTCAGGAGTGTGGCCTAAATAACCGAAAGAAAACTCAAAAGTATTCTCAACTTCCATCTTTCTGTGCCTCATTGAAAACAATGCTGTTCCTGTTTGAAGGCCAAACTTGAACTCATATTTATGTATTTACAATTAAAATATAGTTCCTTGTAAAAATTTAAGTGTGCAGATTTAAAAGCCTGGTATGGATGTATCCAGGTAGCAGAAGCTTGTAGCTGCGAAATACAAATCATAAAATGTTAGCTATGAGTAAATCAGCCTTTTAGACTAGCAAACATACGTATTCCATATTTCCAAGCTCTTTACCTTGACAGAAGCACATGTTCTCTGAACTTAGGCATCATGAGCAGTGCCTGGAATCTCCCAGTCATGCTTGTAAGTAATTGCCAGTTGTATCTAAGCATTATTTCATGCAGTGTTCATGAGGTGTTAGGCATACAAACAGATGGCTCATATTGGAGCTGGACAATAAATTACAAGGTTTGCTTATGGTTTTAAAAGATGTAATACCTTCTATTTTACAGTGATCACAAGTAATGCAAGTGAACGAGCTATTCCATTACAAATAAGATTGATGGAAGGATGACTCGCACAGCAAATGGTATTAAAAGCAGTCTCACGTCTCATATCAATCCCACCTCTCATTTATTGCCTCTCAAAAAAAAAAGATAGTAACTGTTATGACAAATATAAGTAAGCCTCCTAACAAGATACAATGAGTATGATTCTTTGTAAGAGGCAAAATCACAAATATAGGAGAAATTTTAAAAGCAAAATTATTCTAGGAGTCACTGAAAGCTCTGGAGCTGGAAGTGCGTTTGAAATTTGCAGGGTTTTTTTGACACTTCATTTACTTCATATAGTTTCCAAATTAAGCACCATCAACCATGAAAGGATCACAGCTATTTGAAATGACTTTGCTAAATGTTTACCCATTTGTCTTTAATAGAAAGGAAATATTTTTGCTGTGTGTTTCCCACAGTCTGATATGGATAATTCTAATTAAAAAGTAAAACATTCAAATCCTGCAAACTCTTTGTGGCTTTGTGATACAACAACTTGCACACACAGTACATTTATCAGCTATATATTAGTAGCCATTGATGTGAATACCAGGAGTCTGTCCTTGGCAAGGAATAAACTGAAGAGGAGCTTGGACTGCATGGAGACTGGCAGAGTGAAATGAAGGTCTGACTGGAAGATCAAGGGCTGAGGTTAGAGACCTCTGCTAAAAAAAACACAGGAGACCTGGGGAAAGGCATGTTCTTGTGCTAGTAGAAAGGTGAGTGCCAGTTTTGGTGGTAGTCCTTTGTACTTGAGGTCAGCCCAAAGCCTTAGTATAAAGACACAAGTGTCCTAGCTCCTTTGTCATTACTTTCTGAACTCACAGCTAGGAGATGACTGAAGTATCCTGTGCAACAGTACAGAAAAACACCATCATAGGGTCATTTAGAAGAAGGAAGAATAGAAAGAGAAGGTCAAACTTCATGAAAGGACAATGGAGAAAAAACGTCTCTAAGCTACAAATGCTATGAGGGAGGAGATTACTTTTTTTCTTTCCTTTTTCAATTCTTATCTCTCTAGCCCACACCTTCCTTCTCATCTCTCTCAGAAATAACTATAAGAATAAATCTTGTAACAGGCTGCAAGTACATAGAAACAGTGACTGCCATGATTACTTGCCTGGACAGGGCATGAAAAATATGAGGACCTTGTGTCACTCCTCCATTATTTTTATGATAGATTTTCAACAGTCCTATGGAGCTTGAGTTCCAATCAAGCAAAAACAGACAGATGCTCTAATTTCTATGTATAAAATGATAACAAATACATAAAAACATTACTGTAGATTAGAAGTTCAAATTTATTTCTTCCAGATAGGAATTTGGTCTCCTGTTTAAAGTGAATTTGACTACACCACCACAGCATGTGTGTTTGCAAACACATCTAAGAAAGAGAGAACAAAAAAGCAAATTCACAAGTCCATTTTTCCTTAGCGATTTGGCTATTTCCAAATTCAACATGTTTTAACCTGTCTCCTTTACTAAACAATCCTCTAGTGGTGAGAATTGTCCAAAATTATTTCCACTCTTTTTTTGCTTTGGTAAGTACATGGGAGAACAATAGATCATTGTAGTGTCTCATTAATGATAATTAAAATTTGAATAAAAAAGATTTTTAAAAAGTAGTAGAAATTTGAAAAAAAGGGTTTATTTCTTCACAGGGTTACAATTTGGTAAAATAAGATCGAGGGCTTGATCACTACGAGCCTGCACTGTGCTTACACGGGACAACATCAATTCTGGGTTTGAATTTTCAGTTGACTCCACTGAGAATTTTCAAGTTTCCATTGAGATTTTCAGCAGAGAAACAGTTAAACAACTAAAATTACAATGCAGTGTTATCCAAAGAAAAGTTTGTCCTCTACCCTACTGTGAATGTAGCTGTGCAATAACAGTAGCATTTAATTCTGATGTCTGAATAGCTTGTCCCCCAGCATGTAGGAGACCATTATCCTATGACTGTGTTCTGCAGATATAATCTCTTAAATAAAGTTTTACTGTTTACTTTCCTTAATTGAAGTACAATAGAAAAGACATGGCCTTTAAGAAGTTTCACTTTAGTCACTGCCTCGGCGCTTTGAAGGTGTTTCAAGTTGTCTTTCAATGTACTTCAAAACATCCTTGATAAAAGAGTGTGTGTGGAGGTGGAGAGGGAATATTACTGCAATTATACTTTATGCAGAGTTGTAAAAAGTTTAGTTAACTGCCATCCTTCTGCCAACTTTCCCACTGTGGTTTTGATGCTCTCAATTGCTCTGCTAAGCAACCAAACATTGAAAAACATTTTTCTTCAAGGTTTTATTTTGCCCCTATCTATATCTGAATATTATTTTGAACAGACTGGGATAAAAAAAAAGTGGTTTATCTTGTTTACAATAATCAGAAACTCTTACAATTTTTATTATTATTTTAATTTGCTAGTCCTAAAAGGGAACCTTCAAACAATGAAGTCTAGCCTTTCACTGACACATGTACGAATAAACAAACTTGATAATGGCAGATATTTTCCTTTTATCTTGGGCTACATTAATTTATTTAGCAATCTTTGGCTCCCAGTCATGAAAAATACAGGTATACAGTATAAAATAGAAATTCATAGCACAATAACTGGCACATGGCTACAAAAATATCAATTAACTATGCATGCAGCTGAGAAAGAAAAATGGGAAATTACTCACTGGTAAGAAAATGCTGCGAAGTGGGGCCAAAATCCCTGTGAGCTTCATGCAGCTGCCTGATGCGGTCCTCAATGGCCACCTGTTAAGAGAAAAAAAAATGACTGTCTTCTTTCTGTTTAAAATTAAGCAGGTTTCTGCAACAACTGCTAACCCTCAGGGCTTAACTGAGATTTAGTGTGCCTTATCCAAAAGAAAGGTGGTCAAAAAACGTTTGGGTTTGCTTTTTTGGTCTTCCCTTCCCCCACCCCCTCACTCAACTTTAACTGATGCTAGAAGAAGTTGATAACAAAAAGGCTGATAAAAAAAGGTATAGCAAATTCATCCAACCTTATGTGTGTGAACAGAGTATGACTGTTGCTTGTCAATACTGAAATCAGTACCTAACACTGTATCAATTCTTTTACAAGACCTCCTCAGAAGCACTTTTTGACAGTGTACTATTATTAATCAGCATGTGAAAAATAATCTCTTATGTTGTGGACAGGTTCACTATAGTCTAGTAGAGTGGTGAAATGCGGGTAACCAAAGAACATCTAGTGTAAACATTTCTCTGTTCTTTTAATCAGTGAAATCCTGCCCACTCAACCCTTTCTTGTAAGAGCCCTTTGAAGAATGTGTTGTTCCTCATGTTTTGTTGGGTTGATGTATTGCATGAAAACACACAATAGCTGTAAGATTGCTTTTATCTTGAAAATCCCAGTAAAGTATCAAGCAAGCGGCCAACAGGGAGTGGTTAGCATAAGATTCCACAGCTTGTGAATGACCTCTACCAGAAGCTTTGTAGCCTATAAACTAAAAGGACATAATCTTTAATGTAGGCCTAAGATGTTTGCCAAATAACCTCTACCTGCCAAAATCCTTTTTCACTAAACACAACAGAAATTTAAAAACAGAAAGGGTTTTACTTGCTTACAGTTTCAAAACTGCCACTATGAGCAAAAAGCCTCCCTTCCTTTCTTTTCTCAAGCCATTTTTCAGATGCTTTTAATGCAGTTTCCCCCATTTCAATGCCTTCCTATACCCAGAGAAGACAAGTGTTATTTTTTGTTAGTTCTGTTGACCAGCACCCCCCCAAATATCTCAGCTACCAGTGTATCACCATGTAGACTCTGTTCTTATTTTCAACATTTTGTTCAATACAGAATTGCTCATAGAGCAACATTTATACTGATAGGTTTAAGGTAGGCACATGCTGGCTCAGGCCTATGTTTAGTTCTTTTGCTGTTTATTCTTGCTGCTTGCTTAGCTAGACAAAATTAAGGCTAGGAAGAGGGTGAACTATGGATAATTTCTGGATCTGGAAGCAGAATGCTTCTGGGTACAGGAAAGTTTGAGCGTAGAGTGAATTGCACAGACAAATGTCCTGTTAAACAATACTTCATACTAAGGATTGGCTTTTTCCCATGTTCACAGCAGAGAAGTCTTTAAGTGAACAGAAAACAATGATAGAGCTGGTTCTGGTCACCAACAGCATTGGTTTAAGCATAGAAGATTAAACTTAATGTGATACTATTTTTAATAGCATTCCAATGAAGAATAAGAAGATAATCTTAAACATACACAAAATGTAGACTTCCCAAGAGAAAAAAACCCTGCAAAAACATTAAATGAATTATATCTACTCCTTAAAATATACCACTTAACACACCTATTTTGTCATGAGCATATTACTGGTGAGAAAAGAAACAAGGCATTACATTACTTTTTTGTTTGTTTTTGCTTTTTCAAATTTTACTAGGGTGGAAAAAGCATTTTCTGCCTTGCAGAATCTCTAAGGAGAGAGAGAGTTCTACTTATACACAGTGGGGAGCAGTGCTTCATATAGGATAATGTTTACATTCAGATTGAAGTAAGAATAGAGTCCTGGAATACTTTGGTATATGTGACCACTGACAGCTCACAGCCCACACCACTCCTTTAAGTGTGTTAAAATTGAGAATTCCAATAATTTTAAACTACCCAGGTGAGCTTTGAGCTGCACAAGATTATTAAACTGTGATTTTTAGCCATATATGCCTATCCAGCAAAATAAAATACCTTACACACTGCATAGTAAACATTCAAACTGCACAGCCTTAGACAAGAGCCAGGAAAAACCTCAATCTAGAGGTAGATTTTGACAATAGAGAGATGAATAAAACATCGGGAAATATTGAGAATTCTCCAGGAAATATCACTTGAGAACATAAAAAGTTATTCCATCTGGATGACTCTTATTGATACACTGGCATACTACCTTATAGGTGCCAAAACTGAATTCACTGTTGACAGCAGAGCAAGGAAAATTGCTATGAATTTTACCGA
>VZTY01034089.1:310894-403557 GCA_013400935.1 Turnix velox
TTTTACCGAGACTAAGATGCAAATGATAAAATAACAGAATTTGAGAACATATCATAGGTCATTTTAAAGAATTAATAAAACCTCCACCTAAACAATGATTAAAATTACAGAAAAGTGAAATATCTGATGCAATATTATTGAAGTTGGTTTCAGTTTTGGGGTTTACACTCTGGAGAAGGAGAATAATTTCTACCTAAGTCTTCAACAGCGATTTGCAACAGTTGAAAAAAACTGTCACTGGTTTGCAGATGACATTCTAAAAAACCAATTTTTAAAAATAAGCCACAGGTAATATCCACATTTTAAATTTTGTCTTGCTTCCTTCCAAGTCAAGTAATCCAAGTTCTTCTAACATAGGCTGCAAACAGCATCTGTATAATTTTGCATGCTGTGGGATGAACCAAGTGCAATTTTCTGTACAAAAACCTTGGAGCTGTGTGTAAAGCAAAGGGCAAAATTCTAAACATAATTCAAGCATTAATTTTCCTTATTTTAAATGGATGAAAACATATATACTAAGGAAAAATTATGTACTCCAACTTCAGTAGGCTTTTCCTGCTCGCACTAGATCAGGTAGGTCAGTGTAGTAATGTTACTAAAAATCAATACGTGGATTTCTGAAAATTCAGTTATTACCTTACCTGAAGCAAGACACAAGAATTTGGTTTTAAGAACCAAAAATACTTTTATACCTGATTCAGAATTTTAAAAAAAATCAACATATTCTGTAATTACTATACTTCAAGTGTTGCTTTTCATCAATGAGGATGCATGCTGGAAAACACATGCATTTCCATTATTTATTTATTCAATTCATTTACATAGTATTTATCTTCTTTCAATCATAACAAATGAAAGAGCCACACTAGTGCAGTAAAGATTATACTTGAAGCTGAAGATGATAATACTAAAAATCCTCTACTGATTTCAAGTGATAGTGACATGGAACACAAACAGTTTCAGCTGAACAAATGAATGAATAAAATAAATAGAAGTTATTTAAAGTTAATCTCCTTGCAAACATTTGATGAAACAAGTTCTCCTTCATATCTTTTGAGTGCAGCCATGGGAACTGGATACTTAATCAGGTTCAGATAAACAAATTATAATAATAACAAAAGCAAAGCTATATCATGTAATTGTTAGGAATGGTTTTTAAATACTTAATGCTGGGGATTAACCTTGAAGACAATTGTTTTAACAGCTCCATTCAAAAGGTAGAAAGATTTTATGGATTAGACTTGTATCTACCATTAATTTTTTATTTTTAAAAAGAAAATTCTTACGTGTTTTAACAGAAAACATTTTTATTACATCTAAAGCATTCTTTTGTGCTTGTGTTCATACTGCAAAAGTAGCACAGATCAAGAAGGAAAATTTAGTTTTTATTTCTTAGTATCTTCCATGGTCTCAAAAAGAACCTAGCACCTACTGTTAAGGTAGAAAGAAAGATGTGATGGAGGAAGGAGGCACAACTCAACATCTTGATAAAGTTACGTCTGCAAATAGTGAATGGCCTCAACAAAGAACTATAAAAATGTACAAATTCAGTGTTAGAACAGCCCAGTACTCATCCGAACTCTAGAACTCTTAATCCTGCCCCAGTCTTTGATGTTCAACTGAACAAGTTCAATAGAGGGAGGCTGCTTCCGTCCCAGACAGACGACCTCTGATCACTAGGCCAAAATGTGCTGTGCAAAATAAGCAGCTCCAATGCTGTGTGAATGGATGTGGCTGGCCAAATGCCTGTTTGTGCTCAGCACACTCAGAGAATTCAGAGACTTTGCAAGGAACCTGATCAAAAAATGTCTTATTTGTTAACCTTAACTGATCACAGACAAATGGCCAATGAAGCTAGTGATGACCTACAGTGGGAAAACATCAGGCAAATGGGGAGTGCTACAGGTGAATATGTGGATGCTTCTGCTCACATCAGCACTGAGGCAATTTGGAAAGATAATTCTCTAGGTTCAAAAACATAACCCAAGAATCACAGCTGAATTATAAATCACTTAACTTCTCTGTTTCTCAGTCCTCTGTTTGCACAGTCTCCTTTTATGAAGATGAAGAATAGAAAAGTACTAATATACTATGCATTTATTAAGCACTAGTTATGTATCTGCCTTCTTGATACATTCAAATAATGTCTGATGCAGTGCTTCTTAAAAGAGATCTAGCATTCAGTTGTGTTTGGCTTTGCTAGTCAATGTGAACTCCAAGTGTGCAAATACACACTTGTGAGCAAAGATAGCACAAATACAGTATTTTCTAAACTACTATAAAAAAAAAATCAGCTTTGCTATTCTTTAGCAAAGTTTAGTTCAACTGATGCCATGCTGGTGAAACAGCTAAAAAGATGCATTAAATATTCATCAATCCCTGCTTGAAAGCATTACTATCTTGCAAAAACTATTTCCTGTAAAAAGACTTAATAATCTTCTTCTTGTTCTAGTTTTCAAACTGCAGTCACATATGTTTATGATGTTCACATTCTTCTCAGGATATTTGATAAGCATGGGGGGGAAAAAAAGAAGGCTTCTACAGAAACAAAGGTTAAATTAGCCTTTCGCAGTGATCAAGTTTACATAATTGTAAATAACTGTTGATTTTCTTTTAAAAAGCTAGGAAGAGGTCGAAGTGCTTCAGAAGAAACAACATGCAGAACAATGAAAAACCCACTCTGTTGAAGGAGTGGTTATTCTCCCATTCACTCAAAAAAACCCCAAACCAAATACCCCACCCCAAACTAACTCTACACATGACACCACTGACAACATAATCTCTTTTTTTTTCCTTTCAACATTGGCTCGACACACCTCATCACAGTTTTGCAATTTCTAAGTTAACTTCTTTCTAGGAAAGCCCTTTCTGTCTCTGATACACATGGAAAAAAACAGCAGCTTATACCAACCCTATTTCTAAGCCAATAATGCTATCATTGAAAGGACTTAATAGTATCATGTGCTCTATTGATAGAGTATTATGAATACTAGAATGGAAATTCAGTCTCCCTCTTCATGGTTCACCATTGCCAGATCTACTGACATCACTACACAAAATGTACAGAGAACAGTATTCTAGTTTTTCTGATAAGAAAATTAAACTTTTCCTCAACACATTTCTCTGAATGTTCTCATTTCTGAATAAAATACAGCAAATATAAGCAAATACTAGAATGTCTTTCAATCCACCAAAACCACTTCAAATAAAAAGGAAATGGGCTTTCTTGAGTTCTTTTTTGCCAAAAATACTTGATTTTAAATTTTAATAGAAGAGAAGGGAGGTCTGTGAGATACTGTCTTTCCCATTCAATACAGTTACATATTTACTTTTGAGGTTAATTTCTTTATATTATTATTAATTTGAAAGACAGCAACAGTATAAACTCTTCTGAGATCAGAAAAATATTCTTTTTAGAAGATCATCTAAGGGCACAAGCAACATAATATGTAGACACTAATTACATAGTTACGCAGGTAAACTAGATGAAAGTATGTGAAGAGCAATTTTTACAACTTATCAACACGGGACAGTAGAAATGAGACCAATAGTTAAAAAAATAAAAAATGTAAAGGGTTAAGATAATTGTTGAATTGCTGACTGTGACTGGGATTCTGAGGAAAAATGGCAAGAAAAGAAGATTCTCATCTAAACAGCTATATTTAGTGCAGCAGCAAAATAACACACAGTCTCCTTTTTCAAAATTCACTTCACTAAAGGCTTTTCTCATTAAAAGAGTGGATCAGTTTCCTGCATTAATAAGCAGGGGAAAATACAACACTTATTAAAACCCCACTCCTTTAATTCCCCTACCATACTCCTAGCATTTCCACCAACTCCTGACCTTGACTCCAATCACATGCCGTTTGACTGGCTATCAAAGGAAACTGGCTTCTACAAGACCCCCTTTAATGTTACCCTGCAATTCTCCTCCCAAGAGCTGAAAAGCTTCTTTCTTTTCTCTCACTGACTCAGAGCTGCCAAAGCAGTACAAGGCCATTCCTTACAAATCAATAAACAGGAAGATCTGATCTACTGCACTCCCAATAGCTACTGAATTCAGCTACTTACTACTCCTTGTATATGAGAAGATAAGGATGGATTTAAATAGGCACACTTTGTGCTGTTAATGAGAAAAAGCTGGGGAAAAGGTGATTGACAGCCACTGTTCTCAGATGCTGAACTGCAGGTTTAAGTCTTGATATTTACTGAGTTGACAACACAGGACGATTAGTTTCCTGGTGAAATGTTATGTGATCTGAAATACTTTTATGGCAGAAAAATTAGCTGGATGTATAATTACTTTCTATGTGAAAGAAAGAAAGCCCAGATAAACATAGTGTTAGTTACAGGCATTTACAGCTGTTACAAAGATCTACTTCAAATTCCAAGGTTCATGTATACTTTGGCAGACTGAAATTTGTGGGACTTCATTCATTCCCTTTTCAGTAAAAAAAACCAAAAAGAAGTCCTAAAATCCAGTAGGATACATGTATTTCAGCTTGGCTCCTTTTTTTATACTTCAGTTCAAACAGGAGAGTAAAATGTGACAGAAATTCAGGAAACATCTTAAAGTCCTGAGCATAGAGCCTTAGAAAACAGTAAATTAAAGAGCAATCTTCTTGACTTAATATGTCTACTGCGGATAACCAGTCATTGCTTCCAAGGCTTTTGTTTTATAATCCTGAATCAGTAAACTTCAGGCTTTGTGTATCTCTATGCCTAAGGAAAGAAAGTTAGGTCTTATTGTTTAAATAACAGAAACATTCAGATTTAGAGGGAATAAAACACTTGTAAACCATATGAAATCTTAAGAGCAAACATCTTTAGCAAGACATTCTCTTAGAAAACATTACTTGTTTTATTCTGTCAGAGAGCCCTAGCATTTGACATCTGCATTGCCATCATAAAACCCATCACTTACTGATGAGGATTCTGCAAGGGAATTGTCATTCACACTACTCTATGTTCCAAATTCTATCCACGGACTTTCACTAGGTATAAAACATTTAAGGAAACCAACATCAGCTAAGCACAGACTCATCTTTTAAGAGCATAAGAAACTGCTGTGCAGTCCTCCATTCTGGAGTATATTATTAACAAAATTTCAAATTCCTGATCCACACTAATTCACTTTTAATATTGATTTTATATCTAATTTAATGAATGTGAACTATTTTGCTGCCAAATCACTTGCAGAATACCAAGAAAGTAGTTTCACAAATTGTGGTAGTTAGCACTTACTTTTTTTCACAAAAGAGCCCTGTACCAATTAAAAAATTTTCAATTTAACAATTCATATTACCTCCAAATGTATAAGCAGCCATTGACATTCCTCACTAGATTCCCCTCTAAGTGGGATGTAGCTTGCCAAACCATCACCTTTGTATGCTTGGACAGTACCTCTATATTCCTTCCAAAGAATTCCCTCCTGCCCATGCTTTCACTTTTTTTATATAGTCCTTTTCATGTTTGAATTTTGCCACAATCTCCTTGTTCATCCAGACAGACCTCCTGGATTTCTTGCCTGACTTTATGCTCTTCAGAATGGGCCAGTTTTGAGCTTGCAGAAGTGATCCTTGAGTACAAACCAATTTTATGTGCATGCCTTCCTTACAGGGCCCTATCCTATAGTATTCTCACAAGTAGAAGACAAAGTCTGCTCTTCAGAAATCCAGACTTAAGGACCCACAGTCACTGCAGCCAAGACTGACTTCAGCCTTCACCTCTTCAATAAGCCCTTCCCTGTTTGTGAGTACAAATTCCCACAGACCATCTCTCTCTCTCTAGGCTCTATTCATTGTGTCAGAAAGCTTGCATCAATACTAACCAGGAACATACTGCATTGCATTTCTTATGACTTGCTGTGTTGTCCTTCCAGCAGATTTCCAGGCTGGTCCCCCCTGGTGGGCTGTGAACATGAAGTTACTTGTAGCTGCCTGTAAAAGGCCTCAATCAATTGTTCTTCCTCGTCAGGTTGCCTAGGGCAGACAGTGTCCCCCATACGGGTCTGGTGTTTAATCCTCACCCCTAAGTTCTCAATTGTCTCCTTTGTCAGCCCCCTCATTCCTACCTCACAAAAGATACTCCTAAGAGCTCTGACTATGCACACCAATAGATTCAGTGATTTCTGTTCTGCCTTCAGCATAAAGTTGAAACTACATATACTCTTAGTTCTGTAGTGCAAGCTGGGGAAAAGGGAAACTAAGATGTATATGCTACCCTGAACCTCTGGAAGGTTATTGATCTTAAAATGAATGCAGCTTTGATTCAGTTTGACATTTTTAAAGTCAGTGGGAACTGGGCCCCTGCAACTAGGGACAGAATGTGTTCTGTAGTAAGTAAAACAGTCTAGCGTGGAGCTCAGCATGGCGTATTTTCTTTCTGAGATCAAGTCTATTGAGATCAAGGCAAATGCACACTATATGCTTTGAAATGCTTCCACATAAAAACCTTTTCTTTTCCTTTTCTTTTCTTTAAGTAAATCTATCTAATCTTCAGGATTACTCATCATCCGTAAGACTTTTAGGTGGTATACTGTGATCATCCCAAGGCACAATAACCAAGAGACGAGAGGATCAATTGGAGTGAGCCTGAAGAAATAAGCAAGAAAGGTGGTGACCTACAATGAAGAGTTGAAAGAGCCACTGCAGTGGCTGAGAAGCAGAAGTCTAAGGAACTTATTAGTTAAAACTAAGGAACAATACATAACAAAATGGGGACAAAATTGAAATGATAGTTGGCCCTTTGTTCTTCTACTATGAATATATAAATTTCTGATGTATCCATGGTATTAGATCTGATCAAAAAACACAGGGCTTTTGAAGGGTTCTGGATTATAAACTATGATATTCTGCTATGTGTTTTCCATGTTATTGATGTTAAATATCGGAAGCAGCTTATATATGAAGATATCTGCTCCTCAATTACTCTGCTGGGAAACAGAGGAAATTGTGAGCAACTTATTTTTCAGATCTTGGGAGGAACAGAAGGAGAATTCCTACAAGCACAAACCAGTTTTTCACCTCTTAGGCAACCTGCTCTTGCACTAAATTTAGGGGAAATCCTAGTTCCCCAAATCAGAATTTCAGATTATTGGAGGGGGTGAGAGGATGGTATGCAGTCTGATATAAATTATTCCTAAATCTGAATATATATCAAGTTTATAATGCTTTTCAATTTGTAAAATGTCATTAGTCACACTTATACGTATCTCCCATATTTTCTGCAAATCTATAATGATGATGAACTCCTTCACTGAAGGCAATGGAAACACAAGTGATTTAATAGATACTCAGTTCCACCCTCCTTCTTTTCCTCTTAGTCCCCAGACAGTGTCATCAATTGTTCACCATTTCAAATCAAGAAGGTTTCAGCAACTTAAAAAATAGAAAAAGTTGTAAGATTCTATTTAAAAACATCAAAAGTAAAATAACTCAATTCTCTGCTTTTTTGTGACTGATGGCCCAAAGAATACTTTTTTCTCTCCCTTTTCTACCTCAAATGAGTTTAAAGGGGTGCATTCTTTTTTTGTTGGTCACATTTGTACTACTAAGTAGCACCATACTCCAGGACAAGTCACACAGATTTCACTGCTTTGCATGAGTGAAAGCATATGGAATAGAAAAGATCGGCTCCAGTGAAAAATCTTTGTGAAATTTGTGCTGGGGATTAAATTTTCTCTGTCAAATACTTCTGGAAAAGCAAGTTGTAGTAGGGCATCGATCTGTAAAACCCGTCTTAAAGCTATTAACATCTTCCATCACTTAATCTAAAAAAACCAGCACATTTAGATTTTGTTTAAGTGGCATTGGAACATATTTTCACTTCATGATGTTCTTAAAATAGTGCACAGGCATCTCAGAGATAGAGGAAAGTTTGTCAGGGATACTTTGATATTGTCCCTACCTTTCCCATGAACTTTACCTACTGAACTTCTGTTGTCTGATTTTGTTAACCTGAGTGTAAATATATGTTTTAACATTTTGCTGATGGAAAAGGCTAAAATATTAATTGTGACACAGTTATCGCAGAAACATTAGTCTTCAGGCTCTAACCTTCTACTTTTCTTACCCTGTCATAGTTGTCTGCTAGGCATTTTCTCTTCACTTTTGGGGCATAAATGAATGATGAAGTGTATTGTAGCTAGGACTCTTTTATATACAATTGTAATATGGCCATATTTATTTATTTGCTTCTCTGCTAAAATACTGCTACTTCTCTTCATTATTCTTTTTACATGTATAAACTAGAACTGACTCAATTTTTTTTTGTACTTTATTTGCAAACATTCTTACTACTGTTTGACAATCCATTTTAATTTTTTTTTATCCCTTTCTCATTTTTTCTGTCATTATACTTAAAAAATGAAAATCATGTTGCAATGAAAATGCCATTTGTTTCTGAAAGGTCAGGTAATCTACAGAGTATTTGTGCCAAGGGGAATGTATCTTTGGTGATTTAGAGAACTATAAGTAGAATGTCATGCAACAAATGCTTTATTTTATAGCAACCTCAGAAAATATGTCTGCAATTTCCTATATCAGTTCAGCATCACCAGCGAAGATTATTTTTTCATAGTTCTAGTTAGAATGTCCCATTTTTGTTGATCTTTTATCATATTAGTTTTATCACTTCTTTCCCCCAAATTTGTGAATCTCTGGTGTCCTCGGAAGCATTAGTTCAGGGAATAACCACTCATCACTGCAAGTACCATAGGCTAGACCCATACTTTATACAGGTTACTTCTAAAAGAAATAGGGGCTTCATTCACTATGGTCTTTACTCAGCACTTCTTTTAGCTGATTACTATTTCTTTCTTTGACCACCTTCAACTCCCTTCACTTGTACTGCCCTCTGACTCATCTGGGATTATCATTCCAACAAGATTCAAGGGACCTGTCTTTTTCACTGTTTTCACTTTCTTGTCTTCTTAATTTGCTGTTATCTTAATTTTATCAATACAATTCGCACTTTAAAATCTTTTTCACTGCCCCAAAAGCTGTGAAAAGTAAATTTTTCATGCATCTGTAGTAAAACTCATGATTTTATCTAATACTGTTCATAAATGAGAGACGAAGAACTAGTTAGAATGAATATGTTGCTACATAGATAATACCAAGTGAAAAGGTATACATATATGGGAGACTGTGAGATTGATCTATTTTAACTCAGTAGTTCTAAGCTGAGACAGCTAATTCAGCCTTCCTCAATCAAAAACTAAGAGATGTGTATGTCCCAAGACAATCCTGTTTATACTAAGACGGTTATCTTAGAATAATACCCTAAAGATATCTATATATGTATATATATGTGATTTTTATAAAGCTTAATTTACAAAAGTGATTTTTCATGCAAAGGAGAAGGACTCTTAGAGAGACAGAAGGAATGCTTGGCAGAAGAGGAACACAGGAAAGTGCAGGAGAAGCTGCTGTATTAATCCTGTATCTCTTTTCTTTCATATTTTCTGCTCTTTCTCCTTCTTTTACCAATAGTGGTAAATCTATTCCCTCTAAATAATCCTTAGTACCAAAACTTTCCCAAACAGATCACCTATTTAGTTTCCTTTTTAAATGCAGAGGGTAAGACCAGTAAGATGATGTCAATACAGACAGTTTTATTACAGTGTGATCTATTCACATTACTTGCTTGTTTAATCCATATTCTCACAACTGGCAGTCTCAAGATTGTAATATTGTTTCAGGATGTATTAAAACTACTTGCTCAATCAAGTGCTGACACAACAGGAAAAGCAAAGCTTCATTTAATGAGATTACTGACTGGATGGATTAAACAAATTTTTATTCTTTTTTCCTCTCCAATGAATCTTTTGAAGATGGCTTCTCAGACTCAAAGACTTCTGCAGAATATTCTGTATCTGAGCAGCTACTGAAGCTTGGGAGGCTCCATACAATCAGTGCGTAATGCTCCCTGTTATCTGACACCTCTTTGTACACAACTATGGCTTCTGATTTTGCACAAAGGCTTCTTTTTCTCCCTGAGAAATACATAGTGTGCTGAAAGATAATAAAATCACTCTAGGCAAATAATAGTTGAAATTGAAACAATTGCTGATAGGATCAATACTGCAGTGATTGAAGATAATGGCAAAACTCCTATAATAGTGTAATAGGACTTGTTAAAGGAGCTGTCTGCACCTTGCAGCTGGTGAAAGCCCAAATATTTACACTTTCTAAGCTGTGAGTTAGATCCAAGTAATATGAAAGCAAAACCTAGGTTATATACACCTAAGCTAAAACTCTTTCTAATTTAAATTGTAGGATGTATTATCTTATTCCTACAGCTTAGTTTATCTGAGAAGAAAAGGTATTTATAATTAAAAAAATAATACTATACTACGTATTTATAGAGAATGAAGAATGGCATACAACGAAGGACAGAAGATGTATTGGGATGCATATGTGTGCATCAAGAAAATCATCCCTTCAAGAATAAGTGCAATAAATTTTATCCAAGTAGCATTCCAGTAACATTACAAGCAATTTTCTTCTGAAACCTGTTGTTATTAGCTCTCTCTTTGCAAATTTAAACACCCTATTTATCACTATCAGTTTGCAAAGGCTTCAGATGAAATAAAAACCTGCTAAAATGGATTTGTTCAAACCCACCCATTCAGATCCTCCCAGAAGCAGAAGGAGGCTTCTTCTTTCCCAGTGGAGCAAAGCTGCAAGCTGCAGCTCTGCAGGAGGTGGTATAATTAAACCTCTGATACTTTACATTTCTGGTCTGCATGTTCTGTTGGCATTTCACAGACTTCAGATGAAAGCAAAAATTAAACATATCTTTTTGGCCTATTGGTTAAAAAGATGCAACAAGCTCTAGGGCATAAAAATAACAGTAAAGTTGTTAATATGCATTTACCACCTGTACAACTTCAAATATAAAAATATCCTTTAACATCCAGATAATAAATAATTTTGAAAACCACAGTTTCTTATTGGAAGCCACAAAAAAAATACCACTTTATTTTTCCCAGCTATCTTACTGTCTTTTTTTTTCCAGAGTAAATAATTTATTTCTGATTGGGCTTATTACTCATTTATTTCTACAAGCAGAGAACTGGGAAATTGGAAGAATAGAAGAGTTAAGACATGGAGATCCTGAGGTGAAGCACTGCTGAAAGGGATGCAGTGCAACTATTTTTGAAACAAGGAGGAATAACAGGAGAGAAGAAGAGATGATATTTCCATTAGTCCCCTCAAAACCTGATAACACACTGACAGGAAGGTTAATTGGCAATTATAAAACCTCCATTTACTAAATCAGAAACCCTTCTGAATGTGTAACTCACAAGCCATTGTTAACTGCAGTAACAAGTTGACACATGGCCTTTGAGTAAGGCAAATAAAGAAAACAAATGAGAATTCTCTTGAAAAAAAACTCTCTTTATGAAAGACTTAATTATGAAGGTCTTGCTCAGGAAAGGATTCCCCATGACAAAAAGACCCCACTTTTTCTCATAAATCTGAACAGTTGAGTGATTTCTATGAAATTTCATCATTATTCCTATAAAATGCCTTTAGAATTAGTGAAAGAGCATTGTAATGATGTACACAGTTTAAGTATGGACTTGATCTTAGTTTCAGTAAAAATGATAATGAAATTGCTATTTGATTTAATGACACAAAACCAGATGACATATTCTTATATAAAATTTCATTAACACTTCTGAGATTGAAATTTATTCTCAGAGATCAGAGAAAGTAAAAAATCCAAACTTGTATACGACAACAAAAATAGTCACTTTCCCATTATACTAGTTTTTGTAGGATTATCTAATTACAAAATCAAATGAATGCTATTAAAATTAGGTGAGCAATTGCACTGCCCAAATGACAAACAAGGTTAAAAGATCAGAATGCTAGGATTAAAAAAAAAGAAAAGTTCATGTAAGCTTTCATTTAAATTATTTCAAATAAAAATAATCAGATAATCTGCAAAAAGCAATGAAATCATGAATATTCAATATACTATTTGGCTCAATAATTTCATACATTGGACCAAGACATGCAAAGCAACCAACTGAACAACAACAAAGGAAAAGCATTCTAGAAAAAGTTTTCCTCTTCCCTTTCTCTCATTGGAACTTACCCTGTTTTCTGCAGATCCTATTACGCCTTTTATTTCCTTTTCTACTCTGGTACATCTTTTCACAGCTTCCAGTCTTCCCCCACAGCATCAGGCACAAACAAAATTCATGGCCAACCAAACCTAAGGCTGAAGCCATTATTTGTACAGTCTATTCAGTCAATAATTCCACCATGCAGTTAGGTTCTTCTGAATAAACAAGTGCTTTGATTACACACTGCTGGAATAGCAATGCTGGCCTACAGTGATACATCTGTAACTGATTTTTGGCTGCAGAAAACAGATTCTGCTCTGATCCATAATTGCTTTTGACTGGGTAATTTTTATCCTTTTGGGTTGCCACTGACACTGAAAATTTGGTAGGAAACTCACATGGGCGAAATTTCCAAAATAAAAAAAAAAATCACCCACAATGAAACTGGGGATGCATCTGATTTTGAAACATATATGTTATTGCAGAGTATTCCATGGCATTTCCCTAAGGACATCCATTCTATCAGTTTGTTTCTAATTCAGCTTCTCATACAATTACACTGTCTTATTTTTAGCATTTGTCTTGTTCAAGGGAAAACAATCATAACAATCAGGGAGAAAAAAGAGGGAAAAAACAACAGCTAAGAAACCAGGAATACAGAACTTGAACTGTTAATGCTCATCACATGAGGAAACAACTAGCAGGATCACATATCTGAAGGGTGCAGAATTTGCTAATATAGATTGGGCTCATCTAGTTAGCTTCATGACACTTTGCTTGTTTGAAATTGTTCTTCAGAATTTAAACTATCCGCTATTTTTATCTTGTCCTTTTCTTTCTTTCCTTCTTTCTTTCTTATCATGGCAATTAGTGATTATTTCTTTTGTGGCAATCTTAAATACTTTCCACTAAATTGAATAAAATCTTTAAACTCTATACAAAGACACTTGTTGGATTTAAAATGTGATAGTTTTTACACAGCCATTCATCTGTATGCCTGTTGTGATAGCCTAGTACTGCAAGAATAAATTACATACTTGCTTGTAGGCTCTCAAACAATTTCATTTCCTATGTTGTCAGAAAATCTGTTTTGATATGTGTATGTGAACATATGTGTGGGAATAATCATATACAACTTATTTCCTTCCAAAATTATCCCAGAACTGAAATTAGTATGACTATGGTTAGAAAATATATAAAAAATATGGTTGGAAAAAATATGAAAAAATATGGTCTGCTTAAGTACAAAATGACATAAAAAAAAAAGTGGTGAGCAAGAGAAAATTACACTTTATCTGCTCTTGCTTCAATAAGACTACTCATAAACTCCATAGCATTCTTCTGAAGCCATTCCCTAACCAGCAAAAATCTAATCAGTCTGAGGACTTCTGAAAGTCTGGAAAATAACTAATGAAGTATCACATTTTAGAAACAGTTGTGTATGTGGAGAAACACTTATCTTTCATATCCATCTGCACAAGTTGTAATATACTGAGTTAAGAAGGCACAAGCAAACTCACTTTAAGAGAACTTACTCACTCCAGATCAACATTTTCTCCTGTCTTTGATCTAGTACAGGTTCAGTATAGACTGCCACTATTAGACTACATAGTCACGACTACCTCCTCCAGAGCTACAGAAGTGAGGCGTATCCAGTGAGTTACAATCACTCATTTGTGTCTGTATTATTGTACAAGGTAGAATCAATAAAACTGGAAATGTGAGGACTGCCTTCTAAGTTAAGTTAAGTGATCTTAGTACAGCTTTTTTTTTTCTCTAGTTTTAAAAGAAAGCCTTGGACTTGTTCATCGTTCCCTTGATAGAATACATTACTAATCTGAACTCCTACATCAGCAAAACCATTTTGCCTGCCAGTTTTCTGTCACTGTTATGAACCCTTGAAATTGTTTAATAACAGAAGTGGGATTTTCTTATCAATTGGGAAACCATTCACCAACTGCTATATTGGTAGCTAACATTTCTTCCCTAACAGATTCATATTAGCTACAGGATCTATATTCAAAATATTTATGGAATTAATCTTTAGGAATTATACTGTTTGTATCTATAAATGCAGACAGAATGATCCATTTACAGATTTACATGCATTACCCGGATACATTAAATAGAAAATATTAGGAACAGTGGAAGTCATATTCCAAATATGTATTTAATACACTATGATCTTATTCTTGAGGATAAGAAGACACTTCTTATCATAAAATCTTAATAATTCTGCCTGTGGGCCAGATTATGATCTTAGCAGTAAAGAATGAGGGAATAAATATCCAGTTAAATGCATACTATTACACAGTGAGGATTAACAAGATTGAATGCAGCAGCAAGTAAGAACAGAGAAAAGACTATCTTCTTGATCAGACCCCCTTTTGTAAATCATTAGATCATGATTTTCTAACACCCAAAGCACATTACTGAGGAATAAGTTTTGAATAGTGTTTATTATTTTAAAGGTGAAGCAAAATACACATCACAATTAATTGCTACAGTACATCTGCTTCATACTTAGTAGAAAAGCAAAGTACTTGAATTCAACAGTGCTACAAAGCTATAGAATAATCTGCAGATTTCATAGAATCATAGAATAGTTTGGGTTGGAAGGGACCTTAAAGATCATCGAGTTCCAACCCCCCTGCCATAGGCAGGGACACCTCCCACTAGACCAGGCCGCCCAGTGCCCTGTCCAGCCTAGTCTTGAACACCTCCAGAGAGGGGGCATCCACAACCTCCCTGGGCAACCTGTTCCAGTGCTTCACCACCCTCACTGTAAAGAATTTCTTTCTTATGTCTAGTCTAAATCTATCCCCCTCTAATTTATATCCATTGTTTCTAGTCCTCCCATCCGATATTATGTTAAAAATTCCTTCCCCTGCCTTTCTGTAGGACCCCCTCAGGTACTGATAAGTTACTATGAGGTCCCCTCTGAGCCTTCTCTTCTCCAGGCTGAACAACCCCAACTCCCTCAGCCTGTCCTCATAGGGCAGTTGCTCCAACCCTTTGATCATCTTCGTGGCCCTTCTTTGGACCCTGATTTGATTTGATGTCTCTCTTGAATCCCAACCTGTCTGAAGTTCAGTGGTATCTTGACATTGAACCTGAACATCTCCCTGCGTGCTCAAGAGCAAGTGACATGGCTGAAATGTATCTGAACATGGCACTCATTAAGAAAAATTACAGAAGACACTATTATCATTACTATTTAAACATGTTGCATACCAATTGGGTCTGAACAGTTAATTAAAGAAAACAGCCTTTAAAATAAGTGCATACTATTTTAAGAAGGAGCAGAATTGACAACCTTTCTGGATTTGTAATTTTATAGCTCTAATGGTCAGCAGACATTGCATCAGCTATCAAAGACAATGAAACTACAGCAGCCAACACAGCAGTAGCACTACCCATCTCATAAGCTGTAGGAGCAGGCTGAGATCGTAATTATGTTCATTACCCCAGACTTTCCTTTGAAGAAGTTATTTTGGTTCATTTAGAAGTAACCCCTACCACTGAGAAAAATGGCTTGTGAGTTCATAAACTTAAGATCCTACTCAACTTTCTATTTTTTGTATTACAGTATTCCTTTGTGGAAAATTACGCTCTGTTTATTTCACTGAACAATATAAGAATACACAGCAATCAAACTTCACTCCAAATAATCTGCTGTACTAGAACTAAAACATTTCAATATTTTGAAATGGAAAAAAAGAGCATGGCAAAAGGAAAAATCACTGAAAGACTATCCATCGTTCATACCAAATCCGTAATTTTTGAAGTATTTCTATAGATTAATTAGGTGAAGGAAATCAGGTTTTGTTCCTCAAATAACAAGTAGATCTGATATGTCAATCATCTTAGAAATCAGGTTTCATCTTGAAGTCTCGTAAATTGGTTTCCTGATGTTTGGAGAAGAAGACAACTGAAAGCTTGATAAATAGTTAAATTTCATTCCAACACTTTTTATTTTTTTAAACTCACCTAAAGAGCAGTTACTTCATTTCACTTATCATAGAATCATGGAATGATAGTGGTTGGAAGGGACCTCTGGAGATCATCTTGTTCAATCCTCCTGCCATGACTTATATATTACACACACTAAATGCTCACAACTTTTATATTTGTATTGCATTGTATTTACAAATACAATGGAAATTGTGGAAAAGCTGGGTGAGAAATGTAGTTATGCTTCCTGTGACATAAAATCAAAATCTTCAGAAAAAATGAAAGAGAAAGCAACTTTATTTAAGAAAGGGTGTTAGCTGTTTCACTTAGATAATTTCAAAAGTCTTTACACTCCAAAATTTCTAATAATTAAAATCGCACAGCTCTTAATTGTTCTCTCCAAGTAACAGTTTCATTTTTTACAAAATACTTAATTACAAAATTCTTGATTGCTGTGTTGGCAAAGTTGATTTTCTTAAAATAAGGAACAGAATTAAAAATTGTGTATATTCATAAAGTTATCCTGATGGGAAGGGTGAAATTGTGGGACAGAGACCATATTATGCATTCATGTACTGAAAAATAAACCCGAACGTTTCTAAATGCCACCCTGTATTTTGATAAATGCATATTTTAAAGAACATTTGGAATGGTAGTGGTAATGCAAATCACAAGGACTGGAACAATCAAGTGCAACGTCTCACAGTTTCCTTGTCAGTACAGAATAAATGAAGATAAATAGGTACTTCAAGGCAGACAAGCTAATGGGGTTGTTTGCTTTGTCTCAAATTTATAACCTGCCAGATATGACACTGGAAGGACTTGAAGTCCTTGTATATTTTGTTCTATTTTGTTGAACTAATCCCAGAATTCTGTAGATAAAGTACACAGCAGACAAAAAGATGAAGGAACTCTAATGAATGATGCTCAGATGAAAAGAATCAATGAAAAATATCCAGCTGTGCTAAAAAGCCTTCAAATTACCATTTATGCAACTGATGCATGCAATAGGTGTTGGGAAGGAAAAGAAAATTATTATAAACATTCTCTTTGGCAAAGTATCAATGGAAATCACTTTTTAATCGTAAGGAAATGTAGGGCAGTGGAAATAATTTCAATTAGAGGAAAGCACACACTACTGGAAATTGAGTGCTGTCACTGGAAGATTGAGATCATGGGTATAGATTCAGAAATGGAAGGTGTTGGACAGAATTGTAATTTATATATAATGTTTAGTATTACACACACGTTATGTATTTCTATTTCAGATTGATGCAGCCCATCTGTGAAAAGGAACACTTAAACTTTTATCATGTTTCAGGTCATGGGAGAAAGCGGACACACTGTACAGTGCTTCATTTAAATAGCTGCATGCCCTGCTCTAATGATGTGCAGCAAGGCAGGTTCTCTTAGACTCTCTACGTATCTCAAAACAGAGTGAAGGGGAATGGAATGTGCCAGGAGTGTGTGGACTCTTATTGAAGACTATGAAAGGATTGAATTGGGTCCTGGCTCTCCTCACTGGACCTCCTCCTCTACTTCTAATACAGAAAGTCACAGCCTCAGGACTCCAATAGCTTTCCCTGTACATAGCAACAAACCTCAACACATCTGTGCCTTGAAATGTGTTGGAAGTGGTATTTTTGTATATGATACTGAAGAAGGAACAAAAGTTGATGTGGGAACAAACCAAACTGATTCCAACACAGATGAGAAGATAAAAATACTTCTTCAATCATCATTTACAGGTTCAGTTTTATGATGTCCAATTCTGATATAAAGCCCAAAATAATACTAATGAGAATGAATGAATAATACTAATGAGTCCTTTTTGCTATTTGAAAAAAAGTGGTAAAAGTCTAGCAAAAGCTCGGGGGTTTTTGTTATTATGATCTGTTATTTAAGATCCTCAAACAGTAGGAGTTATAAATTGCAAGGACTATTCCAATAAATTTTCAATTAAATAACTAAATTAATGTAGAGATATTTAATTAAAATTGCACTAGTTTTTACAAATGCAGTTAATTAAGCTGCTATCTAAAATTAAATCTCACCCAAAAGCCTTTTACATTTCTGTAGCTCATCTGATACAAACATAATTAAGATTCCAGAAGTTCACCTATGCATCTGAATATCAGGGAAAAACCCCCTCAACCAAAGACAAAAACTACTGAAGTAGTTTAAGGTGTTGCTGCTTTAACAAGATTTATACAATCCCGGGAGTAGGAAGACAGCATACACAAAAACCTCAGAAACACATCTAGAGTTTCAAATCCACAAAGTCCAAGAACCTTTGAAGGTTTTCTACAAGTGAAGGAATAACAGATTGACATGACCGTGAAACTGGGATACAAATCCTATTAACTTCATATGAGTCTTCCATTGAGCTCAACAGGAGTGACATAGGTAAGGCATGCAGCAACTACGCTTAGTTTCACAAGCAAATGTGGGCGTCCTCTCAGAGAGACAAACTGCTTCCTCATAACTGTGATATCTCCTAAAGAGTCCCTCTAAATGATCCCTTTTCCCTTTCTTGATCATTTACTGACCAATTTAATTCTTGGTCAGGCTCAGGCTGGGCTATTTTAGTGGTCAGTCAAATAATGATCTATTTCCCACATGACAATAACTCAAAATCACTACAATTATTTGACATAACATGAATATTTTATGTATTGACTGACCCAGCGAAAGACATGTCCTTATAGGCGTGAACTCTACCATTGCATTTACAGTCTTCGAAGAGTCATTCTTTGTGAAGGGAAAAAAAGGGCATATTAACTGAAAAACAGTCCAAAACTAATATTTACTGCAAATGGCTCTGTCAAAACAGACATATGCTGCAGTAGAACAAATGATGACAAATCCATCCAAAGGGACATTTGGAACTGAAATTTTGAGCTGGTCATTTCAACAGCTTAGTCTAAGCAGCAGTAACTATGAGCATGGTAATATTGTACTCATATGCTATCAAGATTACCAGTGCATGGGCATATCTCTTCCATGTCTCTCAGGACTTCTGAGAGTAAAAAAGTAAAATTTAAAAGTAAAACTGCTACCTGAGGTTAAAGGTACAAAACTGAAATGTGCAATAAAGTGCAAATATTTTCATAACAGATAGTTAACTTCGTTGTAAGCAGAAGTATGCAGAAAATAAAAACCAACCACATTTGTCCTAATATTGCACACACAAACTTTTCTGGGAAAAATACTAAAGGGATTCCTCTGTCTGATGCAATGAAATTGAAGTTTCAGAACTGAAACAGTATTTTCCTAATGATCTATCCCTAAAATATAAATCTGAGAAGCTTAATTTAAACAGGAAGATGATTCAAAATCTGGATATTATATTTAATTCTAAATTGTGGCTTGGGCAACTCTTCAGACAAATAAGCAATTCAGCTGCAATTCCTTTTTAAATACAAATTCACATACGTTGACATGCATATAGCCTTCCATGGGATTGAAACCTACCATCTGAATTAAAAGATAAAACTTCCTTGTCACTGTACAGTAAGAAAAAGGCAAAAAAACCCCAAAACAAACAAATCTCTAGAGAACAGAATACAATTTAAAAGGACTGTGCACTCCTTTTTGAAGACTATGCAGTCTCTTTGGAGGGAAAGAATTGTTAATTTTTTTCATGTGTACAGAAAGTGAATGTGTTTCCCCTCTTGCATAGTAAAATTTTGAGAATGTACACAAATAACAAAGGTAATAATCCACAGAAACTCAAAGATTGTGATAATCCCTATTTCTGCAGGCACTTGAATCACTCTCTCTTTCCTTGAGCTTCCAGTGAAACAGGACCCTGGCAAATTGCTATAATCTCCTTTAACCCTAATCACCATTTTAATCAAAAAAGGTGGGGCAGCCTGGAATTCGTACAGGAAGGTTAGCACTTCAGCTGTCACTCTTTGGTAAATACACACACTGTGCAGCTAAAAGGTTGAAATGGATCAAACTTTTATTATCTTCACAAGATTACATTCCAGCATTAGTATTTGACAAGTAAAAGAAATGAAAATTATGGGACTGTCTGCTTTGAAGAGCTTTACAAGTCCGCTTAGAATATAGCTGTATCTTACACCAACTCTGATCTTCTGGGATTTCTTGAGAAAAGAAAAGGCTGTGATTCATAAAACTGCCATTATCAAAAGCCTACCTCACCCACACTTCATATTCCACTTTTTGTCTTCTAATATTACAAATTTTCTGTTTGTCTATTATTTTATTTAATGATTTTTCCTAATAGTTTTTGTTAAAGTAGTGGCATGATAGTAGATGATGCGACAGACAAGGAGAGGCTTATATGAAGAGGAAGAAAGAAAGCCTCAAGAAGAAAAAGAGCAGTGAGAGAAACTAAAAAGTACACAAGAAGACTGGAGAAAGGAGGAGATTAAAGGAAAAAGGAGCAGAAAAATGTGATTTTCAGCTAGAACGGATTCAGCAGCTGTCATTAAAAACCTGCATCTCTGCTTGAGAGATACTGATTGGACTATTCCAATGCTTTCCATAGAACATACAGATCCTTATGTTTATATAAAATTATATCAGTGTGATTGTCCAATCAGGAAAGAGTATTTATCTCAAACTAATAACAAACATTTTTAAGGAGAGTAGACTGTATTTTGCCCACATTTTTTTCTAGAAAGGGATGTAGAACTTTCAATGTTCTGCACAGTCATAAGGGAATCAAGATACCAGTTATGCTACAGAAAGTGAGAAAAAGAAGAGTTGGGTTTTTTACCCTTTGTTAAAAAAAGAAGTTCATGCAGCTTCTTAAGACTGCAGACTCTTCACAGAATTAGTAACACTGCAGGGTTTGTAAAGACACTCTAGAGGACAGTATGTAAGTATTTACGAAGACACAGATTAGATTGTGGACAGCTGCAAGGTTTGTTTTTTATGAGTTCTAATCCATTTGGATTGAATATGATTGTATTGCATTGATATGCAAAAGAATATTTTATCTTCCACTTGAATCTGTCTCAGGCTTAATTTTTGAGTTATCTATCCGAATTACAAGGGTCCTTTTAAATATGTACTACTCTAAAATATAAATGCTAGTGAACAAAAAGGTTTGAGACAGAATTTGTGTCTCCTACATACCTCTCATCTTGTAACATCCTTTTTAGGATTATAATTTCTTCTTATGTATTAAAACCTGTTGTATCAGTCTAAATTACTGAATTACATGAGATGATTTTGGGCAAAAGAGAGAAAGACAAAAATGAGGGGAAAAGGCCTCATTCATACTGTCATATGCTTTCAAACACAAAGCAAAATCCTTCCAAAGGTTTCTTATTTCACAAAAAAAAAAAGGAAAAAAGAGTCCCTTATATCCTGTCTTCAGCTCACAGTGCTTGAATGACATTTTATTTTGATGTGACTACTGTAAGGATCTAAATCCCTCAGCCTTAGGGTTTTTTTTATTTTTAATAATGCACGAAGCTCAACAAACCTTCATAGAAAATAGAATACTCTTAATTATGAATAAATTAACTAAATTAGTAACATGAGATGGATATGCAATTAAGGGACTGTTAATTGAAACTGGAAACACAGCTGTATACAGCTTAGTGATGAATCACACCAGTAATGACGCAGATGTTTATAAAATGTGATTATGTTTAGCAGGAGCATGATATTAAAATTCCCCAGCCTATTCTTATATTGTGTCACTGAAATGGTTTTTAAACCCATGAACACTAGGAACCAGTATCTCAGGGAAGGCAAATTAGGCTCCCTGGATACAAGAATTAGTGTTGTCTGAATGTCAGCAATTTAATTCTCCAGCTTTCAAAGAATGTAGACATGGAGCCAAAAACAAACATCTGTTAGTTACACTCTCATTCAAAAAAAAAAAAAAAAAGAGAAAAACTTTTGGCAAGCTAGAGCCTGTATGAATTGAGAAAGGCAGTGAAATACAGTATCTCTGAGCAGGATCACTGCTGTGTGAATACACTGATAATGTAATTAATATAACCCGGGAGCTCATGAAATCTACTTAGTGTATAAATGTGAATACATCTTTTCTAGATAGCTCGTCCAAAAAGCTAGAAGGATATTTGCTATCTAAATGTTTAAGAATTGATTAGCTTCCTAAAATGAGCAATTCAGGCTTTTACTCTTCCAGCTTTTACATCTTTCCTAGGATGTTCTTTGATAAACTATACAATAAAGGATTTTCCTTCTGGCACAAAAAAAGAACAAATGCTTCTCTTGGGTCATACAAGGATATCTAAGCTATGCAAGTTCAACAGGGATAACAGTAGAGTTATGAAGGATGGCAGAGCAGAGAAAGCCAATGGCCCACTATGGCTTAAGTTCTAATATTCCTAGAAGTCTAGGAATCCTCGGATCTTTTATTTCACTGAGTGGTATATAATACTACATAAGTCTTATGTTAAAAAGTCTACAATATTGATGATGTTTGACATAAATATAAGCATGCTGAATAATATAATATCATAGTTTGTGTCCAGAGCCCTTTCTACAGACTCATCACAGCTCATACCGCAAATACACTATTCATCATGATTCAGAAGCCTCATCCTGTATAACAAGAAATGCTTAGAAATAAAAATTTACATAAAATAGAGTTTGCTCTTCTATTCCCCTTTTCTAAAGCAAGGGACAGAACCTTAATCTATGCAAACTATCAGAACTATAGTCAAATTAAAAAGCTACTACAACTGGCACAAAATCAACACAATTTCATCCTAACCTAAATTTTGTAACATCCCTTTCTGATCCATAAAGGGATACTTATCTAAAAACATGTAAATTCATGCACAAGGTGGTTAAAATTATTTGTAAAATTAGTTAGAGTGTCATTGGCAAAGCAAAAATAATCAGCATGACTGGGCATCATTGCAGCAGCTGTGGGAATTACTGAGCATAATCTAGTGATGGTGGAATACAGTTCTGAGAGAGAAAGTGGCAATCATAAAATTGGGTTTCTCTGTTTCTTTCAGAAACTTCATTTGCTGCAAGTCGACTTCCTATTCACTGGTGAAGAAAAAAGATTAGATTTTGACTTTTTAAGAGGGAGCCCTCATGATTTCTGCACAGACCACACTGTGGTTTGACAGTATTTCACATGTCATTCACAGCTGAATAAAGTTGTGAAGGCTGTCTGACAAAAAATGTAAAACCTTTCTTTTTAAAGGTAAACGTAGCCACATTCAGGGAGATATTGCAGCCAGCTACAACAACTGACGTGCAAAACCAAATTCAGTTATCTTAGCCTTTTGGCTGGCAAAAGTACAGACAAAGTCAATTCAGGATTTGAAATGTGATGTTTTGTGATAAGGAATCAGAATGGTGGGATATAAAAGAAATACAAAGCTATTTGATGGAAAACACATTTTTCTATTTCTTCTGAATACACAAAAAATCGCTACTCTGCTGAAGCTGAGCTGTGTTGGATAAGTAGGACAGAACTAGTTTTCATAGATGAAAAAGAGTCATAAATGAAGCTACCAGGGGAAAAGGACAGAAAACACTTGAGATCATATAAGAAATCAGAGAGATGAAAGAGAAAATATCCAACACAATGAATATGCTATCTATGAACATATACTTAGGCTAGTTTTTCTAGACTTATTGTAGCTAATTAGTCCTGCCATTAATTTTGTTTTCAAACAGAGATTTGGCAAGAATCAACTTTTAACACTTAAGAAAAATGAAGAGAAATGCTAACTGAAACTTCAGTCTGTATGCTTGAGGCTTTTGAAACAGAATAACATACCCTAAAGAATACAATTCTGAAACACAGGATTTGGATGTCACTAGGCACAACATGGTACAAATTATACAATTAATATGAATAAAAACTGAAATCATTAAGCTCTAGCTAGGTCAAGAACTGCAATTTCAACTATGTTTGCTCCGTAACTAATTAGTAGATTTCTAGTGGTTATTGCAGTATTACTGATTCATAAAGTATCAGCAAGCACAAGGACTGAATGCCACAGAAAGCAATGAGCATCTTGAAATAACAGCTTTTGCCTCTTGAAATAACAGCTTCTGCCTGTGTTATCCCAGGTGGATTCACATTAGGAAGTATTTTATAAAAAACACTTGCACATTTGCACACACTGCACAGACGTACCAGGAGCTGAGCCACTTTAACTATAAAGTGCCCTCCTATACAGGTAACATACTATTATTTGACTTGCAGACTGCCCAGAATTTTCTACAGAAGGGCACAACATTCAGCTTTTCTCAATTGATGATGAAAACTGCAATGCTAATTTTAGCCAACTTTCACCTTGAGAAAAAAACAACGAACATGACACGTACACTTATCTATGGAGGCTAGTTTTAAAATTGTCCTAACTTGTTAACAAAAATATCACTTAGCAGAAAGTCTTACTGAAGCAAAAAGATCAAGAAAATATAGTATGCAGTTCTGCATAACTTAAAGACTGTGAAATCTTTCCACAGCATGAAAACAGACATCCTGATTTAAAGGTATCTTCTGTGATATAATATGTAATTGATATATCAGAAAGATACAAATGACTCTATGAAGAAAAAAATTGGGCTGATATAAACCTTTTGCACTGGAAATTTACATATTATTTCTCTACCCTGGGCTTTTTATCACTTCAAATGAAGCTTCTTCTAAAGAAATCACAGCATTTCAGAAAGAGATTAGCAAAAATGGGGTGAAGGAGGAATATTTCTTGCTAGTTTTACATCCTCTCCCTCTGAAAACCTTCAACAATAATTTGGCACTGGGACATGCAATTTAAGAGGTTATATACAGCTTCCAAGGATATTTATTAAGGTTTCATTGAGTTACAAGCCTCTGAAAATCACATCAGAGAGCACCTTTACAGGACAGCTCTTAAATTCTGCTCTGTGACAAACGTGTTCCACATTCAAAGCTAACTTTGTACATCTGCTTTAACCTCACTTCAAACCGAGCAGGGATGAATGGACAGACAATCTGTGTCAGCAGAGTATATCCCCTCCAGGGTATGGATGAGAATCAGAAATTGCTAAGACTCATCATCCTTCTGGTGTCAGCAGATAGCTGACAATGTATCATTGCCCTGCCTGACCCTATGCAATCCTGTCCTATTCTATTGCCTTTTAAAAATCTAACCCACAAGTTATGAGCTCTGTCAGTTGATAAGATTTTGGCAGGAAAGGGACCTGTGATGTGGAATTTGTGGAAGACTTAGAATTTCCAGGTTCAGTTTTGTTCTGTCCTTGTTTGCTTTCACAGTTCTGTCTACTTTGTGCACTTCCCAACTTCCCATCCTCACATGTTTTTACCTTAAAAAACCTGTAATTTTCATAATGAACAGAGGTGATTAGAGGCAGATCACACACTGGAAAAGCTGTTGAAAAACATGACTTGATTTAGACAAGATACCAGTTCAATTTTAGCATCAAAGGTAAAAACTCCCAAAATCCAATGTATACACAGCATTGTTGGACTGAAACCCAGAATTTTAATTCTCCAAATACAGCTAATGCCTTCCCTGTCAAAGAGACTTCTCCATAAATGGTTTCAATTACAGCCTTTAAGATGCACAGTTAAGGAACATTAATAATTCCATCATTAGTACAATTTCTGTGGTGGCTAGTAAATAAGTTAAAGAGCTATAAACGGGATAATTTAGCTAAAACTGCTTTACTAAAAAGCATCAAAACTAGTGGATATCTGTCCCAATGGTCACATTTTCAACAGCATCATAACCTCAGTTTTCCCCAGTAGCCTAAATATAGTCTGGTGTGACACATATAGATGTATGTTGTCAAATGTAATCTATAACTCCTGACAGCTGGAAGTAAATTGTGCAAGCTGTATTTTATAAAGAAACAAGGCTAACATATATCAACCAATGTGCCCATTCTCTTCCTATCATTTACCCATCAACCAGATAAACACAAGATCTTAAAGTATATATTGTATATGCAAAGACTGTTCAAGACTGCCCAATTCAAGTTTTATTTTTTCCATTTGATTTTGTGATTAGAAGCCGTGTAACTCAGTTTTTGACATAAACCATACACGTATATATCAGAAACAATAAGCACATCAAAAGAATTCTACATATGAATATTGAAATGAGAATATAAAGTAGATAAAATAGCTGTTCTCCTCCATGCTTCTTTAAAACAAATCTTCATACAGGATAAAATTACAAAGCAAAGGTAATCAAAAAGGGATACCAAAAGTCTAGAATTAATGTTTCTTCTATAATAAAAAATTACTATAGCATTTACAGTTTCACAATCTGAAATTCAACCCACAAAACATTTTAATTTTCATACAGTTTTATTTGTTTTCCTGTCGACACAGCTGTTGCTGAAAAATAACCATACCTGTTTATAACTACATTCTCACTTTCTTTCACTGACTGCACTAAAAACGTCAAACACAAAGAACAATGAAGATATCCTCTTAATCTCAGAAGAAATCTTTCCAATTTTTTGAGAAACATCCCACTAGAAGAACGGAATCTCAATCCAGATAGCTGGCTTTCCTCCACCAGCTTGCAGAAATAAATAAATAGGGCCTCTAAAAAATGAATGACTGTAAAATCTCTATTTTTTGCAGACAGACATTGAGCAAAACTGAGACTGAAGCTAACAGAAATGAAGAAAAATACATGGGCATATAGTTTCCAAAGCCAACTGGCACAGCCAATTAAATAAATAAGAGACCACTAAGGAGCCACGACAACTGTGGTTTTGGCAGAAATTCCAGTTCTCATGGAATATACAAATGACATTTTGAATAAAGAGCTTGATGGGAAAACTAGGCTTCCAAAAATGATCAGAATCTCCCTCTGCTGGGAAGATGAAATCTGCAACTACTGAACTAATTTCAAATTTCTTTGAAAAGAACTATGATTTTAGTAATGTCCTAATTACTGTAATTATAGATGATCTAGAATTTTGCCTCCATATATTTAGACAAGTTATCTCCTCTGTTTTTTTAGCCTCTTACAAATAACATAAGTCAAAACAGAGTTTAAAAAAGAGGAAATGCAAACAAATAGAATCTTATGACTAAAAATAATTAAAACCACAATGGAAAGATAAATTGCTAAGGTAATAATGATCCAATATGTTGGGAGGCAGAGAGCAGAATTGTAGAGCTCTGCAAGTGAGGATTGACCTTGGGAGAAAGATATGACGGGACTTGTTGGAATGAAGCCGTAAGAGCAGCAAACTGTGCCAGGAACAAGATCTAACAGAAACAAGGAGGACACCAAGTATTTGTGTAAGATAATGGGGATGTTTTGTCAGTAGGCCAAAGATAACTGCTTGCTGCTATAAAAAAATGCAATGCAGCTCAAAAAAGTGGCTCTACTGATTCATATTGAATAGCATGGAGTCTGTTTCTCTCTGCAGACAGTGACCCTGACGTGATGAAGATGAGGTGCCCCGTTTCCCAACACAAAGATTTTAATGGGATGAGCCCAGAAGAAGAGGGTCTGGCAGGGTACTGGCAACACCAATATAAACCTCTGCCTTTTCTGTAGCAGAGTCTCATATACAGGACATTCTTTGTCTCCCAGAAGAAGAAATATCTGTCTTGCAACTAATAATCATCTAATAATTTATCAACCTTTAACATATTCCCAGTTTATACTCATTGCTTAATTTGGAATAAATAATTCTTCTTGTAGTATAGATATACAAAAATAAGGTAGATTTTTCTTTTATTATATGTGGAGAGCTTTCCAGTATGAGATTCCTGTACAGTAATGATTGGACAACAGAACTGTAAAAAACCAGGAGAGAATATTCTTTTTCTTTAGCAATATTCATATCCTTATTCACACAAAAATCTTACATACAGGGTTTATACCTGAAGTTTACTTCTGCAAACCATTACCATGCTATGTATAGTCAGGACATAAGGATCTGAGCATTAGATAAACATGTTTTAACTGAGACTGAAAAAGCACTTGTTTTACATATGTATTTTTTGTTGCTATTTCACTTCTATTCTGAGAATATTTTTTCTTGGAGAAGGCTTGGAGAGGACAAGATGAAGCAAATTCCAAAAAAGGTCCAAAATCTAAAAGCTGCTATAATAGGTCATTCTTGATTTCAATTTACATTTTAATGTAACTTACTTGCCCTCGTGCCCATCCTCTGTCAAAAGTGGAATACAAGCTAAGAACCACTACCCGAATTCTGGCTAATTCTTGTGAAGCATCCTGAAGATGCTGATTTTTGAAATATCTCATTAAAGAGATACATATTACAATAGTGTGCATTACACATCTCAGTAAAGCAGCTGCTGTCAGCAGAATTCAAATACAACCATGATACAACTTCAGATAAGTGCCTGCAGTGGTATAAAAAACCTGCTATTTCTTCAACAGCTCCTGCAAGGAGAGTGTGCCATTTGAGGAAACAGAATAATAGCTGTGGCTAAAGGTGACCCTTTAACAATAGGCATCACATCAATCTTCTGATACCCACATGCTGGAGATCTTTGCTGTTGGTGCAAGATGAGCTGTGGAGTTACGAATGATACTAAAATTCAGGCTTAAGCTTCTTTATACAGGATCACTGAGGCTGGAAAAGACATTTAGATCAAGATCATCGATTCCAACCATAAATGTGCATGTGTATATATTTATGTAGGGCAGAGGTCATTTTCTTTCTAGTCATTTTATGTTTCCTCCAGCTTGCTTAATTTATAAACTAGACAGGTTGGGCCCGCAATTATGGACAGAGATACTCACTCATAAATGACCACAGTTCATTACAACCTGCAAAACTAAAAGCACTGCAGTGCAAATAACATGACAAAAATGTCTAAAAAAAGACATTTTTTGGATGGAAGGCAGTTCTTATATATTTTTCAGCTCATTAGAAGTGCTGATCCGAATAAAAATAGACACAATTTGATCTAAACAAAAAAAAAATCCTTATGGATAACTGAAGGCTATGTTCCCTACAGGATAATTAGAAATTCTTTTACATGTCAGAGTCTTTACCATTTGACCAGCATCACACCAATCGGATCTCAGACCAAAATGAAGTGGTTATAACCTTCTGGACTCCCTGTCTCCTCAGATGTCAAGTGGAAGTAAGCAAAAGTTTGCAAGACATATTTTCCCTCAGGGTGGTCTCATTACACATACTGTTTGAAGCACACAGGATCTGAACATGAGAGCTCCTTGTGAAATTCATAACAAATAGCTCCCTGGAGAGATTTCACCTCCTTTCATGTTCAAGAAAAATGGAAAAATAAACAGCATATTTTCCTCAAAACTATTTTGTCATAGGCACAAAGCCAATTATTTTCACATTGCTGAAACTACACAAATGATGATATAGTTTTCAGTGACTGAACTGAATGCATTATAATTAATGAAATATACCTTCATACAACACCTCAAAAATAGGACTGGTTGAGTCCGTAACTGCTTGAGTCCCTTCCATACATTTTTCTTCTAGTATTACTCTCATGTTTATTGACCAAAACACAAAAAATATAAATTAGAATTCACTATTACATTATTAATCTCACTGTACAATTCCTATAAATGACCAAATACAGATGGTATTTTTCTTGTTGACTAATGCTTTTAGAGCATCATTCTTATGAAATTCTCTTTAAAATTTGTCTTAAATGATATATTTCCTCTTCTGACCTTATGAAAGCATCGGTGTTAATAAAGCAACAAACAAGACATCATTTCATCCTTGATTAACACAAGAATTCACCATTATTTCAAATATGATAAACCTTATGGCCTTATGTACTTTTTCCCACATATAACCAAGAATGTTTATATTTCTGGCAACTGGTAGCACAGAATTCTCCAATTTATGATTTTCCTGTAGTTATATATTTTTAGGAAATCGCATACATGGGTAATAAATATTTCCTCATTAGGAATATGACAGGAGGCAGGGGAGGGGGCAGAGGAGAGAAATATAATATTTAAAAGGGAAAACATGGGTGGGTGCATTATAACTGGAGAAAAAAAGGATTAAAAATTTGTCACAGAAATAAGGGAAGTAAGATAGGACGGGAGGGGAGGAAGATGAGAAAAGGAAGAAAAAGAGTATGAATACTGAAAGAAATACTTTTTGAAAAAAGAAATTAAGAGAAGCCATATGGGTAGCATAAAAAAAGACACATGAAAAATACACAGAAGGCTGAAATCAACAGAAAAAATGATGAAAGGACTGAAGTATTAAGGAGATATTTTATGTGATGTTAGTACAAGAAAGGCAATTAGTAAAAAACAGACAAAAAAAGATTGATGAAAAAAATTCTATAAATAAAACCTGAAAACTTGAAACAAACAATAGGAACCCATGTGGGAAGTAGAATGGTTTTGCACAAAACACACTCCAAGTGTGAGTGTCAGTGTCTAGAGGACTTCCTGGGTAGAACAGTTGGACCCAATGATCATTGTATATCCCTTCCAACTGAACTATTCTACTCTACGCTAACAAAAATGTGCTCTGATCTTCAAAATCTGCTCACTTTTAAGTAGAACAGATGTACTTTTCTTCCCAGTGGTCACATTTTGGCCTTTTGTACGTGACACTCCTTCAAAGTTACTCATGTCTTTTCCCCTCAGGATATGTTTAAAATTCTAGTCGAGTGTTTCTACCTTTCTCTCTGTGTCTTCCAGATGACATTTACGTAAATATGAAAATAGACACTAAACCACACTATTACAGTTAAATAGCTGTTCCATGGGATCCTTCATCTCACTCTGACATACTGTTCCCAAGAATCCATCTTCACAGAAGATGAAACACACCACTTTCCAAATGCTCTGTCTTTGAGAAGTTAAGACAATAATTTGCCATGAAAGCAAATTGTTTACAACACTTCTTGTCTTCAGTGGAAAAAGAGCATATTATCTTTACTAACGTGTGTGTTAACATGTTTTGCCTTATATATTTTTAAATGGCCTATAATGTCAAGTTGTCAGTCTGTCTCATGCTTTCTCTCAGAAAGTGTGACTATTCCACACCATGGATGCTTTTGACTTTCTTTTGTCTCTTGCTGGAGTGATGAAACATTTCAGAAAATCAATGGAAATCAGTTATTTTCTTAATGAAATAAGGCATTTTTCAATGAATCCTAGCAATTTAACTCAAACACTTATTTTTTTTTTAAAGATACAGATATGAATTCTCTCATTTATGGGATAAGCATTTTGAGATTAATCTTTTTCTCTTCCAGATTTCTGTTGATCTGTTTTAGGAATATTGCATGAACTTTATTCTGAGGAACTGGGAAAAGGTGGATACCAATGAACAAGGATCTAGGAATAATGATCTTTTACTTAAATCAGCACTGCAAACTGATGATTTAGGAAAAAGGAAAAAAGTTAATATCTCCATGAACTGTGATAAACTGAAGATGACAGAGTGCTGTGAGATTTGTTTAGAAGAAGGAATAACCTGCTGACTATAAGAGTTGTCAGTACCATGACCTTTTTCTGCATATAGGACAAGAGGGAATTAGCTCATTTTTGTCCATTGTTAATGTTTGGAGGTAATTACTCCAAACAAAGGTAAAACTCTTTCATATCCTGCGCATTTCTACATTTTTGCAATATATTATGGTAAATACAATGACACAATTTCAAAATGTGAAGCTGTGATGGGACAAAAAATAAAATGCTGACTGAAATCAGCATTTGTTTGTGAAGTTAAATTATTTACATAATTTTTAACTGACTGAAATCACACAACAAGTGAAGTTAAATTAATCACATTTCTGTTCATTTATTCACAACATTACTCCTGTGCTGGGGAACCTGCATCATCATATAGGTAAACCTATGATGCAAGATGATGCATGTAGGTTTACCTATGTTTTGTCATGTATACTATTCATGCTGCATAAAATTCTGAGGCAAGATACAGTGCATTTTAGAAAAAACTATATATATCTGGAGTCTATATCACAAGAAAACACAAAATAATCTAGAATTTAAGTGACATACATGGAAAAAAAAATTCAAAGAATTTGTAAAAATTTGATATTCATAACTTAAGGGGTCAGAAAATGGCCTAGTTTGGAAGTGACCTGTAAGATCATTAAATCCAATCATTAACCTAATTCTCCCAAAACTTCCACTAAACTACATGTTTCCATTAATTTCACAATATACATTAATGTTTTTCCCCTATTAGAGATCAATTTATGAAATCCCTTTCTGAACAGCTTTACTTGCACTATCAAATCACACTAATTACTTGAATGCAAGCAATGCCTTGTTAATTTATAACTGATTCTACAGGTGTGATTTTAAAAGGTTCCACTGCATAGAATCATTAATCTGCCTATGAGGAACTTCTTTAAAGCCATTGCTCCTAAAATAGTATAAGGAATGAAGCAGCAGAAGCAAATTGTCTTTTGTGAATCCTCCATATGCACTAAAAAAATTGTCTGTAAAATATTTGAAAACAATGTCAAAAGAAATTACCACATGATAATGTTGCCAGCAAGAATAGCTAAGTAGTAATACTAAAAGGTAAAGAATCTATTAAGTATTATAAGTGGGTGAGAACTTCAACTGTACAAAAAATGGGTTACCTGATTTCTGATTGATAAAGTATTCAGAAATATTTGAAAATACAACGCTGGCTTTAACTCTCATTTTCTCATAGAAAGTAAGCCTGCTTCCTCTTTCATTCTTTAAAACAACTGTAATGCTATTCCTCACAAAATAAACCAAGTACACAGAAATAAAAAATATTTTCTTACATACAGCATTCAAAAAGAAGTCATTAGGAAACGTACCTGTAGCATCTTCCACCTTGTGTTCAGGTCTTCCACGCAGCTAAGACTATACTGGGAGAGTTGAATGTCAGAGGGAGTGAACTGGTGAGCAAGCTGATTGACTTGATGCACCTTTTCTTTAAGGGGTACCATTTCTGCTCGATAAACCTGGGAGAATTAAACATAAATAAAGATGAGCATGAACTTAAAAAAACATTGGTGCTGCTACCACCTGACAAGCAATGTAAAGGTATTCCACATGAATATGAAAAGAAGGAGTGTAGTGATCATGATACAGCTAACAGCTTTTTAATATAGCATCATATGTACTCTAGCTCTCAGGAGGAAGGCCCTGCATTTCACAAGGTGATAAAAAGTTAGAGCATTTGCAGAAATTTTTGGCCAGTTAAGCCAACTCTCTAACCAGCAGACCCACTAGAACATGTACTTCAGAGCATGCTTTTCTTCTGTTTCATCGTTTGCATATGTGTAGCATACATTCCTGGGGTGGACAGAAGTGGTAACTGATGAGAATGTTAAGTGCTGTTGTTCACATAAAAACAGAATGTTAGTAATGGGAAGTATAAAAAACCAACATATCTTTTTCCTAAGAATCCCAAATTGGTCTACATGACTCATATTTAAGAAAAAAGTATATCTAGAAAGATAGCCTTTAGAATATGCGTATGAGCAGCCTAGGAGTGAATTTCAGCAAAACCTGTAAAAGTCAGAAGCTGCTAACTACAAGTTCCTTGATTTTAAAAGCAACAACCTGATGTCACTTCACTTCACTGACTAACATCAGGTTAAATTCAAAGCAGCATGACTTGACCAAAGAGAAGAATCTCCATGCACCTTTCCCTCTGTTACATATCTACCTTTTCTAAGAAGACATATAGAAATCTTTAACATGATTAAGTATGCCAAAATGTAACAAGCTGTTTCTATGGGAAACATTTCACTCATTTTCAGGACCACACTGTACTGTCATATCATGTCTGCACAAAAAGGCTATATAACTTACTTACTATATCAGTCTTACATTCTAGTTCACTTCCCTCAGCACATTCACTAAATACCACATGTATGTGATGTGATGTATGTCTGTGTCTCATTCATGACATACAACTACCCTGAAATCATTGTCTAGAAATCATTGCATCAACAAGTGTTGCAAAAAAAGTCAAAAAAAGCCTCCAATATCTCAGTGAACCCTAGGACTAAATAGTATGAAGACTTTTATAGACGTCAAAATGCCATGCACTGCTCTAAAGGCAAACACTGAAAAATTGTTCCTCAAATGTCTTTCAAAACCAGACTTGACTTCCCTTCATTTCCCTACAAATTGCCCTACAACATAAGGAGCTAGACTGACTTCAGTGGCACTCACATACAGTGAATTACTCTAATGATAAATGTGTAAAATACTTAATCAGCAGTGATGTGCATTTTGTAAAGAGAAGTGTCAAGAATGATGCAAGTGACATGATGTGAAAGGAGAGGTTCATGACATAAAAGTTGACTTCTCCATGTCACCAGTTTTATACCCCTGGAACACAATTCTCATTACTGAAGAGAATACAGATGTACAGCCTAGTGGACAGCAAGGTCTGCAACAAACACAAACAGAATCACACGCATAGAATATCAAGGATTGGAAGTGACCTCAAGAGATCATCTTGTCCAATTCCCCTGCTGCAGCACGAATACTTTTATTTCAGAGATTCCTGATCTAGTTCAGGATGTTCTTGCTCACTGCAGGGAGGTTGTACTACATGGCCTTTGAAGGTCTCTTCCAACTCTATGATTCTATTATTCATATATGTCCTTAGCTGGATCACTTTAGTTAGTAAATGAGTTCAGAGAACAAACAATATGCTTTAAAAATGGACATATATTCTTGTAATATGAAGGTCTCAAAGGCTGAAGTTCATCATGTGAACACTTGGAAGTAATTCTTTTTTCTGTGATCTGTTGGTTTCGGTGAGCCAAGGTCCCCAAATATGACTCTGTGGCTCTGTGGTTTATTTCTTCCAGTGGTGCTTGGTTTCCAAGATGAGAGAACACCTCATAGCTAGCACTACCAATGCTCGTGTTCTATATAAATATATACATTTTTAAACATTTAAAACTAATATATAATAAATCAATATGAAACAAAAAAAACCCCAAGTAGAATGAACACAGATCAATGCATGCAAAGATGAGCTCCCACACTACAATTGACTTTAATGCAGTTTCTGCATTAAACTGAGGTAATTTTCTATTAATTTGTATGGCAATAGGATCAGGCTTTGATTGAAAACTTAATTGCTTAGGCAAAGCACACAAGCCTAAGCTAATAAATGACTTGATTTTAAAGATATACTTTAGTATCTGGTTGCCTAAGCTAATAAATGACTTGATTTTAAAGATATACTTTAGTATCTGGTTGATTTCAGACCAATTATTTGCAGCTACAATGTTAACTTGAAAATACTGGTCTCACCTGAAGATTGACATAAACTATTTGTTAAAACATGCAATCATTATACAGTGAAATATTATGGTGGTACAGAAGATCCTTCATAATTAGTCAACATGGTTTTTTTGATTACGTGATTTTACAGAGCAGAAAGTCTAAGGCACAGAAGCAAGACAAAAGAATGAAATTGCAGATATACATATGGAAGTAAAAAATAAAACTTATATTCTGCCCTCTTTTCAAATGATGCCTTCACTAATCGCTGCAATATGCTAATTTCCAAAGTATGAAATATAATAGCTATTTCATCAACTTTGAATATATGTTCTGTATTTTATTATTTCTAAGCCTGGATTTTCACTTAGAAAATCAAAACCTATGAAACAACAGCAACAAAAGAATGCTAGTCAATGCACTGCCATAGAGCTAATGGCAGCAAGCTTTCAATTCAGAAGTGCAGACAGAAAAGAAGAAAAATATCCATAGAAAGACGTGGCATATGACATTGTTTAGTTTAAAAGGTTAGTGATTATAAAGCTGTGTTTAGCAACAGTTCATTGAGGAAAAAACAGTTCAGTGGTCAATATACGTGCATCTATACCTGGCTTTTTGTTTCAGAGTAATAGAAAGTCAATGTGAGCTCTTTTTTCATTCAACAACTGATCAAGCAAGTTTAATAAATGGTAATAATTTCTATATCTTCTAGAGTACTTGTCCTCTGTAGGAGAATTTCTACTGGATTGTAATTTTCATCAGTATGCTTAAATGTTTTATAGAAATATTTATATCTTTAATAATCAGACTGGTTAATTTCTCTCATTTTTTCCTTCTGCATAACAAGAAATGCTGTATATCAGAAACATTTATAGGACTGTATTGCTGGTAATTTAAAAAGAAAACTACAAAAGATACCACTACCATAGGAGACCTATTTGAATGAATTAAATTTGTTTTGTATGCAAACGACTTCTCTGTGTATACAGCTATAGGAGAATCAGCACGAAATTATCTACATTATAGCTGTCCTAACTCAAGAAAGAATTTCAATGCTGTGTGATACTGTAGGTGGCAGATTGGATTTTAAATGATCTGTACAGTCCTGATAGAAAATAATTTAAAAGGCTGTAGCAAGAACTCTGGAAGACACCCTAACAAGCCAAATACTGAATCTAGAAGATACAGTGGCTGTAATCAGTCAGATGAAAAGCTCATCTTGCCCAGTCACTTGTCTGATAATAGCCAATACAATCGCTTAGGGAAGAAGTAAAGCAAAGCATCAGCTTTTCTCCTTAATACTACTTTCCAAATATACTGTACTCACTCTGAAAACATTAAAGATCAAGACTCATAAATGTTTCCCATGCTCATGGAATGAGGGACCATGAATCTCCAAAGATAGACAATAATGATCTTGTTGAAAGAGAAGTTAAAGGAAATAAAATGTGTTTTAGCAATGCATCAAATGCCTCAAATGCTCAACACAGTCTCCTGAAAATTACTCTCTATTTTTGCCTATGGATGAAACAGGCATAGATAACTGGCAAAGATGTTAAGGGCAATTTGATTCAACATCTACAACAGATTTTCAACATTCTTCTCAGATTTTATGGATTGGCTATTATAGTAACTCTAGGTTTGATTGACAACAGGCTTGTTTCGAGGGAAATCAGAACTGACCCCAAAGCTAGTTTCTCCCAGAGGCAGTCCATGCAAGACTTCAGTAAGTAGTATTCCCTTTCATTGTAGTTCTTTTTTACAAGCCTCAAACCAAGGATTTTGATGCATTGTTTACTATTCATTTTAAAAAAGAGTGGGGGAAAAAATCCCAAACCCACATTAAAATTAGAATAATTTGAAAATCATGACAAGCCATCTCCAGTTTTAGAGCAATGGTATTTACTATGTACTCAGACTCTAATCAGAGCTTACCACTCTAGTAGCTATATTTACAAATGAAACATTCTCTTCTTTCTAATAAACATTTCACAATCATGCAGGCTTAGGCATCTATGAAAACTAAAGGCTAGAAAACAAATTTCTTCCTTCTATTAGTGACTAAAAGAACATTAGTGATTAAACATTCTACATTTTTTGTGTATCTGTTTGTGAAGTTCATTGTAAAGACATGAATTTCTTTAATTTTTTAATTTCACTATATATTTTCCTCAAAAATACAGGGGAAACAAACAAGCCTCAAGTAGAAAAGACTAATGAGTAATTAGCATATTTTTCATCTATCTCCTATTTTTGTAGGTAACTAGTAAGGCTTTACCCTATCGATGATTTTGTAGACAAGCTACCAATGCAGACTTCATAAATTTTTATTATGGCATGTAATTTAATTTAAGCAGTTTATAAAAGCATATGACAAATTAATTGTCAAATCCAGAACTTCCAAAAACAGAATTAACATTGTTATGGCAGAAACACACAATCATAGATTGGCTGAACTCAGAAAGACCTGGCATTTCTCCTTGTGGAACTTCACGAGATTCTTAGTATAATTCTCCATCCTGTCCAGGTCCCTCTAAATGGCAGCCCTGGTGCATTGGTTGTTCTTCACACTTTACTCACCAGTAAACTTACTAAGGTTATGGTCTGTTCCAGGGTACAGCTTATTAATGCAGATGTTAAATTGTATTGAGCCAGTATGAACCACTGTGATACTGCAATACTGACTTGCCTCTAACAGAACATTCTTGTCCTTCATGTGAATGGAAGTGGTTTCAAGGATTAGCTTCTGCAACAGCTTCCTAGACATTGAGGTGAGGATGATTGACCTGTAGTCCTCCATCCTGCTGTGCTTGAAGGTGAGTGACACTTGATCCTTTCCAATCTACAGGAAACTTCCAGTTGCCACAATGCTTTGAAAAACTGAAAGTGGCCTCGCAATAACATCTGCCAGTTCATTCAGCACATCAGGTCTTATATATATTCAAAATTATGAGAAGTCCAACTCCTTTTATGTTCCACCATGAATGTCTCTTTCACTTAATATGGAGGAGATTACAGATGGTGAACTACCTACAGAGAAAGTCAGCTTAACAGGTCTATGAGTGGCACTAATAGAGGGCAATGGCCTCATGCTATCTTGGTATTTTCTTAAAGAATTACCTCATGTGAAAGTGTCTTTGGCTAGCACAGATCTATGTTAAACCTCAATATTGTAACTAGTGAAGAGGCAGAAAAGAACATCTGGCACTATGACAAAAACATGAGATGGCTTAGGGAGAAAAGCTTTTTTGTGTGAGATGAATTTTTTCTTATGGGACAGAGGGTTACACAAGCAGCAGCAGCAGCTAAATCAGAGCAGGCTCCATTTGCATGGGAAAGAAAAGTCATCTTATACCTGGGCCACAGCAGGTTTCCAGCACTGACATTTCTCAACCTCAGCTCCCTTATTGTCCAAGTGGGGTATTAATCATGGGCCAAAGCCTATCTTCAAGTCTTATATTTAAAACCATACAAGGCAGAAAAAACTGTCACGTTCTACCCAGGACAATTCAACATCCATCTTTTTCATTCAAATGAGTCTTTTTCCTCTGATGAGTTTAGTGCATTCTGATTCAAACTTCAGTGAAGCCTGGGATTGTCAGCTGCTAGCTCAATATGCTACACTTAGCTTCCTTTTAAACTCACACTGTATTTTATTTGGTTCTAGTGCTCCTGGGTACAGTCAGTGTTGAAACAAAATGGATTTTAGCTGATTTGATTTTCCATCCTATATATTTTTATAAACTCAGAAACGACCAAGCAAGAATGCACTAGAGTAGAATATAAATCCTCCTCTGGGGTAAGAATAGTTCAAATAGAAGACGTCAGGGGAGAAAGAAAACAAAATGCCTTTTATGTCCTATCTCATTACTGAATTATGTATTTTTGAATCTGATAACATGTTAAATTTTTCAAAAATTATTTCCTATGATTTGGAAGACTTAGTACTTTCTTAAAAACAAGGTTACTAAAATTTCAATACAATAAACAAAACAATGGACTAATGTCAGGTATTAATCTTTTTTTCCTTTTCTGAACTTTCCAGGGTAAAAGATATGATTTGTAGCAATGTTGTGTCTAGAAAAAGAAAAAATCATTATTAGGATATTTAATGTAGTAAACAGAAGCATGCTAATGATGTATCACTGTTACTATTACTGCTACAAGAAGACAGCTAAATGAAACTTAAACAGGTCTAGTAACACCAGGCACAAACTGGGAAATGGTGTCAGAAGCAGAACCCAACTTCCCAAACAATCAGGATGAAACCCTTCTGGGTGGCAAGCTGCCGAGCAACATAGAGATCTTGGAAATGAGTAGCTGTGGTTCTTGCTGAAACTGATGAAAACTGCCATTCTTAATTCTCTGGATAGTTGAACCCAAACAAAATAAAACAATTTGCAGGTAAAAGATAAAGAGAATTAAAATAATTTGAGTGGCATTGCTGCCTGGACAAATTAGTGTCACTGATTCAATTGCCCTATTTGTAAATTGGGGATAATGCTATTTCTATTCCAGCCTCAGAAAGAAGCTGAGAAGATTAACTCATACTATGTGGAACATGAGAAGCACTATGAAAGGGCTAAGCAGCAATTACAGGGTTTTATTATGGGTTAACCTTGGACAAAAAAATGAAATAAAACTCTATTAGGCTTTAAATATATAAAGATTAAACTGAGAAAAGTATAGTGCAGTAGGTCACTGATAAACATCTCAGTCAATCTAACATTCATTGCACTCCCTACCTCAAGCAGTCCCTAAGTAATTACTGTGTACCAGCACATGAGCTTGATAAATTGATTTTAATTTGCTCATTGATTTGCCCATGTCATAGTAACATTATCGTTACAGAATCTGCACACTTGATAGTTAGAACAAAATACATTCTCAGGAATAGAAGAGTCAATGTTTTAAGAAAGAACTTCATCAAAACTATCATTTTGGCAGACTTCTCTTAATGGAAAAAATCCCACCTCTTCACAGAAATCACATTAAGATTAATTTCTAGATCTCTTTGCCCTCCTTTCTTGTCTTACTTAACATACATGTCTTTGGTTATATGTGCACTTCAGGTATGCACCTCCCCAGGTGCCACACACTTAGAAAAGCCTAGGCGTATGATAAAAGACAAGAGTTACTAACACTGTACTGTTATTCCTTGGACAACTGTGCCCATTTCCAAGATACTAGCTAAAGACTTTTGAATGGAATCACAGCAGTGATGTCCATGGATGATCTTACTTGATCACCAGATAAGTATCTCTACATTCTGTTTTTATATGGTAAACTTAAAACAAATAAAAAGCGGTGTTAAATGCTAGACTCAATCCCTGCAATAACTATGCCATAGGTACTTAGACATTGATGTTTATTTCTCCTTCTAAAAGTTCAAGTCTCATTTCTGATAAACCGATAATGAACAATCTCTTAAAAATGTTATGGTGCGACCTCAACTCTGAATTTCAGAGGCATAAAATGACAGACAAGTCTTTATACATGTATTAGTCAGATCTCTCAGCAGGCTATCAGAAATCAAGATCAGAGATTACCAATACTTAAAAAGGCAAATTCTTCCTGCAAATGTGTTTTTTGAGCTCCCACTGAAATCAGCAGGGTGAGATCATACAAGGGAAAATTTGGCTTTAAATGAAATCTGTTGATCTAAAATAGCATGCTCTGCCAGACTGGGTTGGAGGCAGAAAACATTTCTACTTTTTACTGATCATATTTTTTTCTTCTTTAGAGTTCAGGAAATTTCCAAATCTTACTGCCTGGGAGTAGTTAACAGTATTACTTACTCAAGGGTTCTTAATCAAGCAACAAATAGTCCACCTGTTTGATTAATAATTGTGTTACTACAACTAACACAAATGTAGTGCTAACTGGGTGAACTCACATAGCTCTTCCCCATGTGCTGGTTCATTCAGAAAATGGTCTTCAAGAGGCTCTTTCTCATACTAGTTGTTGTGACTCCCCAAAAGTTAATCAAAGAATCCTCATTATTTATTTGTTAACATAGCAATGTTATATATCACAGTTTAGTAATAAGGCATATGTTCAAGGGCAGTGTTTACTTTAGAAGACTGCTCTAGGATTTCATTTTTCTGTCTGCCCATCATTTTCTTATTATCCTTGTGGGAAATTTATTGTTTTCTCTCTCCCTCAATGAGGTAACTTGATATAGACAAAAAGCCTATGCAATCTAATCTCCATAAAACATTCACTATAACTAAAGTGGCATCATCTCAATATGAGATAAGAAGTATACAGTTAATTGTTTAAAAGGAGTTAGTAAAAAGAATGACAGTTTAAATTGGTTCCGATATGGGCTATTGTCCTATTTACTGCCATAACAAACTCTCCAATTGAAACTTGTCAAAATGCATCTAAATGCCTAGCAGGTGAGACTTTCAGATTAAATTTGCATCAGTTTCAAATACATGAGTATTACGTATTAAACAACCACTTGCGATTATATTTCTTTTCATGCGAGAAAGAAAATTAATTCATAAGCTGTTTCAATGAGATTAAGAGACCACAGGACACAACTGAGTAGTTTTCATCTTCTACAAGCTAAACAGCATAGCAGAACTAACTTCAGCTGGTACAACTACATGATGAAGCACTACATGGTTTTTAAACCAATTCTGTATTTCAAGGAAACTTTAGAAAATTAAACTTGCCTCCAATAGCAACAATCAAACAAACCTACTATATTCTGTGTTGTATAAAGCTTCCTTTAAAAGAAAAGCTAAAACCAAGATATCAGGGTGCAAGGCCAATTTTCCAATGTAGTTAGTGGAAGTGTCCTTGACATTTTATGGCATCCTGGAAATTGATCCATTAACAAATTCAGCAAACTTCAACTGTTGCTTTTTTATAGCAAAGTCTACAAAGTTTTAAATGTACAAAATTACTCTACATAACAAGGCTATCTGTAGGATATCAAAGTGTTCCAGTGAAGTTTAATATGATATTATTTTAAAATCAAGTTTATTATGCTCTGATTTACTATACTGATGCTTAAGTTTATGTTACAATCAAACCAGACGCAGAGGAGCTTTTTGCCATTTTGCAGTTTCTGGATTTGAATGCATTTTATTGACTGTATATATTTAAAACCTTAAAGTCCTAAGCAATGCCATTCTCTTCTTTTATAGCATCTTACTTAGAACAATATCTACTCTACAAATATTTCACACCAGCAAAAGCCAGTTTTAGAGATCATCTCTAATTTCCTGAGAGATGATTTTTTTGTGTTTTGGAAAGCTGGAAAATTAGAAGGAAATGGCTACTCCATATGGATTGGTTCTTCAAAAATCACAGAACTTATTAAGAGACAGCTGGCTTCACATTAAAGCAAAAAATGTATACATGTTGTAGAGAAGTCCAAGGTGACATATAATAATTGCATAATTTCACTACAAAATGATGTATGTATGAAATTATAAACTTGAGAAGAATTTCTAACACTAATGACTTTGGTTGTAGTCTGAAGCAAATGTTAATACTTCCATCTCCTACACTGCACATATATAGTTTCCCATGCAGCCATCAACCAATTGATTCTGCCATCTTTTAATTGTACAAAAATTTTAAGAATACATAATCAAAACAATTAATATTCCATAATTCTGTATATGGAGTGCTTTATAATTTTTTGGTGATTTTAAATCTAGGTATAATAGGGATTATAGAAACAGTAGGGAGTAATTGAAACTTGTCAAAATGCATCTTAGCCTTTGAGTAAATAAACTGTCGAATCAATACTTTAAGGTCACTTACTTCAGTAGGCTTTCCTGCTGCAAATGCTGCTAAATAGAAATTTTCTCCTCAAATTTCTCTAGCAGCAATGAAAGCAGTCAGTGATGCACATGAAAAGCGACCCTCATTACACATGGTAGGAAGTTGAAGAAAAAAAGATGCTGGTCTTGGAATAATGGAGGAAAATATCTAGGCAACGTAAAAAAAAAATTACATGCTGTCATGTAGAACTAAAATATGTTTAGAATGCCAGGCAACTTAATTTACTTCTAAATAGTAGTAATTTGCTGTTGATATAAACTCAGAGTTCTACATGAAAAATAAATACTGTCTTTTGTTGTTTTTTCATTGTTGTAATTCTTTTTCACAGTACATGAGAGTTTATCATAAACAGGGGAATTAAAATGATTGCAAAAGTTGTGATATGTGCTTTTAGTTTGCAGAGTGACCTGCGTGAGCTCTAGCAGCTTAACTTCATGCACAGTTGTTCTTCATGTTAGAAAAAAAATACAGGAGCACAGACATTATGCACATATGCTTAATGTGGGTTGGCATATTACAGTTTGACCACACTTTGCTTTAAATGGTTCTTGCATTGATGTCTAGCTGGTTCTTCAACACATCTTCCAGGCAATTATTTATTGCGTAGTTACTATGCTTTTATTTCAAACTTATCATGCCCAGTACACATCTTCATTGCTAGGAAGGGATAAATGTGGTCCGTTGTTTTGGTTTTAAGTGTCACTCATTGATTTTGTTTTATGTGACTCCAAGTAATTCCTTAGGAAAGTCATTCCTTTTTCAGAAAGGATAGAAAATGAACAATCACTTGAACAGTTCGAAGGATTTGGGAAGAATTTACTAGGCTTTTTCTACGAACGAAAGCACAAATTAGAAATTCAACAACTTGCTTTGCTCTCAGATTTTTCATTGCAGGCAGCTGCCAGCATGGTTCACTCAAAATAGCACTGTAAGAGTCCACTTTTATGAAATACCTCCTTTCAGCACAGTAGTAGCAGAACAGTACCAAACCGAACTAGAAAAGAATATATGAGGTTCTGATGTTTGTGGGTTTTTTGTTGTTTTTTGTTTTTTTTAAAACAGAAACTTCCTATGACTACTCATTGTCCGGTAATTAAGGTTGCTGATGTAGTGTTGGAGTGTTTGTAATAATACGTTATTTTAACCTTGCCAAATCTATTTCCTTTCTTTTTATGGCCACATGGGAACACAACTGAAATTTAGCTAATTATCTGAAGGGATTGTCTTAGTTTCTTTTTCATTTAGAGAAGAGATGACTGGGGACAAAAAGATTGAGTACACATACAAAGTAATTTTCGAATAGATGAAGAGCAGATAGCTCATTTCTATGCCTAATTGCAAACTCTTTTCAGTTTACAGATTAGAAAGAAGCTTCAGGTGATACTTCCCAGGGAACATTTGTAAGTAACATACAATTGGCTACAACTGTCAATTATGCAAAAAAAAATTCTGAATTAAACAGCATATAATTAAGTCCTGACCTCTCAGAAAAAAAGGGTTACTTATGCAGCACTAACATGAATTTCTCACTGCCTTTTATTCCATGATTATGCAGAAAACAATTAGTAGAAACTGTATTAAAATAATAGCCTCTGACAAAAGAACTTAAAAGGATTCTTACAGCCTTTTTGAACACATTTCTTATATTAAATGTATTAAAATCCATAATCTATATGCAAAGTTCATGGTCTTCCCAACTGCTTTTATATGTAGCTATAAAAGTGAATATGCAAGAACAACAACCACTTCTTTATAAGTAAGATTAAGACTTTTGTCAAAACTGTTCACAGGAAATTACTTATGTCACAAAATTCTATAATGTTCTTTGCAGTTAAAATTCATCATATTGAATCAAGGTGCTCTTTTTATGTGACAGTGAAGGAGAACAAGTGAGTCTTTAACAGAATGGGTTTAATAAAATAAAGCTACACAATTCAGTTTTTACTTTCAGATGTTCTTGAAATATACACTTTTAGTTTGAACTAGGGAAATCATTGCCTGTTCTTGATAATATTATTTTGCAGTGGTTAAAAAAGGAAATAAAACCCCCCAACCAACCAAAAATGAAGTTATACCCTCAATAGTGTCCAGAGGCTCTGTTGTTCACTTACAGTGTTGTTTATGACAGAAAGCTGAAGTAGTTATTTTCCACTAAGTGATATGATAGAATATCACTGCCACAATAAAGTATCATGCTGTCACAAGTACACTGGACTACCTGAGCTACCTTAAAAAATAGACAAAACTCATTATTAAAATTAAATCACCTGAAAGTGGCCTCTAGTTTAAAAAAAGAATTTTTCACAGTGTAAAAGTATCAAAATCTAAAATTTCTTAATAGCACACTTCTGAGTACTAATCAGCACCCATTTGTCTTAGTATTTCTCAGCTGATGTTTACAGACAAGCATCAGAACAGTGAGAAGGTATCATCATGACATGGAGTGATTGTTGCCCTAGTAGAACAACAATTGTCAAGCTTTTGGCTGGTATGGAGCCAAGGAGACTCCTCTGGGCAGAAGGAGAGGAAAGGTGGTTCTTCTTCCAATTCTTGGAAGTAAAGGATGAGAAAGGTCAGACTGTATATATCAAGACCAGTAACAGCATAATATAAAAACTGGGTGATGGTCTAATGTGACCCTAAGTGTTCCAGGCATTTTGATGAAACCAAAAAAACCCAGTTAATAATTATAAGAAGAAAGCATCTGTTGAATTGCTGCAGAGAGAAATAGAAATCCTATGTACCTTAACTATGATCTGAGCTGCAATCAAAATGATCAGCCTATGGATACTAAGGAGCTTTCAATAGTTATGTTTGGTCTGCAAAGGAATTTAAGACACTTAAGTGACATTCTGTATTTTAAAGAACAGAAAGATAAGCTTAGAAGAGAGAGAAATAATGAGTTCTTGTTATTGCACACCGAATCACAGAATGGTAGGGGTTGGAAGGGACCTCTGGAGATCAATGCCCCTGACAGAGTGGGTTCACCTAGAGGGGAAAGTAAGTTAACAAGTAAGTTTTATTGCAGTCTCCAGATAAGATCATATAGGTAGCAGAAGTAAAAAGGGAGAATAATAGAGAACAGAGAAGGAGAGAAATCAGACACTATTTTGATTCTAGATTCTCTGTTTATATTTTGGCCTAAGAGATTCATCAGAGATGAATAACAATTGGGAGATTAATACAGATCAAGGATCTGTACTAATAATCCATTGATACTGATCTAGAATCGGTTCTTGAGTGAGTTCAACATTGCAGTACAACCTCAATTGCTCCAGTAATTATAGCAAAAGAGAACAGTGACAAATGGCACTGGGTAAACTCATTCCCTTAGAAAGCTATTCATCAGCTTAGGTTTCAGGACACCGTGGTCCTGACTAGGAGAAGGATTTGCAAGCAATGCAATCACATGTGGACAATGTTTTGAAGATCTGCTCAGAATGTGCTTAGAATGCCTAAATGTATAGAGACAAATAGGCACCCTCAGACTGTAGTACCATCATTCACTGTGATACACATCACAAATGAGAGAGCAAGGATGAGAGAAGTATCCGATATATCAATTTGATAATGTTTGGCTGATAAAATAATTTATATAGAATATTGTTTGATAATCACTTTTAACTGAAGGCTATATAACTTGTGTCATCTTAAACAAATGTACCTTTTAATTAAGACATCCTCAAAGGGAAAGCATTCAGCTTTAACTCAATCGATTACTAAGGGGGACAAGAAGAAAATAGGATCAACCAGGCATGTGTAAACCAGCTTACACAGGCCAGATAAAAGACATTAAAGGTATCTAAAATCTGCAGAGTTATGCCAAATATCTCAGTAATTCTCACAGTCTTGAATATTATAAGGTAAGTTTCAAAATTGCATACTAGGAATTACATAACAAATATAACTCATTTTTCAGTCTCATAAGCATAGAGAATTTTGGGGGATTGCTCAATCCAGAAATCTTTCTTGCCCCCTCACCCTTACCATCATTAGACCTCCCTTTAGACTAGAAATCACGTTCTTATTTGTGCAGGACATGCAAAGTAGACATGGCTGCTCACCTGGCTAATGCTCTGAGTCTGCATTATCTTTTTAGTAAATGTTCTTATATTAGCTTTCTTAATCTTATTAAGACATTTCAGGCACTACACTAGCAATTGTTTTAGTCATGAATTTCCTTGAAAGTACCAATTCTGTTTACTAATAGCTACAGATAAAATACTGGAACAGAAAGTTTCTATTATGCAGATGTTTGCATGTCAAGAAGAAAATAAATAGAAATTAAATTTTGCAAAAAAGTCTAGATTTGCTTTAGTATCTTGCATAAAAGTAGCCAAATAGGATCTTTCTCTTATGTCTTTGATAAGTGTCAAAATGAAACACTCACAGAAAACAGCTCCCCAGTTTTTTGGATTTTGTTTGAACTAAACAGGGCATCAGGGAAAGAACTTTCTAAATTTGTTCATTATTATTGAGATAATTACAATGTTTATATATAAACACTATGAAGACAGGGTCAGAAATTAATTTGCTATACAAGAAATGCATTCAACATAAAAATGGGCTTAAATCCTGTCTCATTACTCTAGTAAAAAATAGTTTGTTGACATTAAAACCAATTTTTTAGGTTTGAAAAATTAAACCCAGCAACTAAGGCAAGGGCTATGAGCATATTTTAAACATTCATACACTTGAAGTTGGTATCCTAAAGATACAAAGGATCAGACCAAAGTATCTACAATCAAGCCAGCTTACATGTAACAAGTGCAAACTTGTAGAAGTTCAATTTTAGGATTACATAATCCAGATTTCACTTCAAGAAAAACTTTTGTTTGCCATAAATATAACTAACTGTGGTAAAAACATACAAAACCCAAAAACATAGAGTTTTTATATAGGCCCTCAAATTGCAGACATATTTGTAGATTTCATTGCAGTTATTCCTTTAACAAAAGTGCTTACATTGTGAAGTTAGTACGTGCATTTGTCTTCAGAATCTATGTGGGTATTACACTTTGTTAGAGCACATTCTAGGCAGCACATTTTCAGACAGTTAGTGCAATCCTTACATGGTTTATATTATTCTGGCTTTTTTGCCTATTGTGTTCTTAGAATCATAGAATAGTTTGGGTTGGAAGGGAAACCTGGGCTGCAAGCGCACACTGCCGGTTCATGTTAAGTTATTTATCCACTGACACCCCCAAATCCTTCTCTGAAGGGGTGCACTCAAGTCACTTTTCACTCATCCTGTATCTGTGCACTCAGCCCAGGTTTGGGACCTTGCACTTGGCCTCGATATTATTTTTATATTGGCCTTTTTATATTACCTAATCTAATTAAAATTACATAGATGGTGCCAAAAGCGTGATATTGCCATGTCTGTGCACCTAGGGGACTATAATTGCACTATATAAAATGAATGGTTATCGATTATAAGAGTATGAATACATTCTGGTTTTTTTCATTTACCATTTAGGTGACAATTTTACAGTACAGTCATATGATAGCCTACATTAATAAATATTTTAAACAAATATGGTATGGATGAGACAAAAATCGTATTGTAAGGTCTAATACAAAATCTTGAAATAGAAGTCTTGATTTTTGCCTGGCCTTAATATTAGGACTCCATAAGGAATAAACAGACATCTGCCAATTCATAGGACCGCTAGATTTTCATAAACATTTAGATTTGTGTTTTCTCATGGCATTTATTAGAAATCTTTATGTCCTCCAGGATGGATTTTTATTTTTTTTAAACTGTAATGGGATCCAGCACTATAATTATAAAGTTAAGTGTTATGATCACAGCTTTAGAATAAAATGACTTGCTTCATTTTCCAGAAATTCCAGGAACTCAGTGTTCATAATATCTTCAAAATCACAAAAACCCCTAAGGCTATCATAGAAGCCACTTTCTGGGAATTTATAAATAGGTCTATTCTGTTCAGTTAAGACTTTAAATTAAGATTAACAAAATTTTCAGCTAACAGTTCATCAGCTAGCAGGTATTTAATTTGTCTTGTAGAATTTTTCTACAGGACACCCATTAAACTTCTGTGTGATTAAAACTCATGGACTTTTTTCTTTATAAACTACATTTGATTTTTAAAGGCAATTTTTTCTTGCCATTACTCACTCTATTTCCACTTCATTAGTTCCTAATGTTCTACTAGAGAAAATAACAGTCATCTCAGGTCTATTTTGGAATGACTGATGAGTCCCGTTATATATGAATGGAACAGAGGCACTTTGCTCTTATCAAAATTGCAACTGTCTCTGTTGTGCTCTAGCTTACAGAATCTTGTAGTATCTATAAACCCTGGCTATAGTAGTCATGATGAAAGAAGACAAGTCCTTGTAAGTTTTGAAGTAAGAAATGTTTTTTGAAATAAAACTTGAAAGCAAGTAATTTATAGAAAAGATCTCAATTTATCAGGCCTGGGTATGAAATAAAACAGCACATACCACCATCATGACAAACCAATAAAAAATCCATAATCTTTAAATTATTTAAATTTTATTCTAAAAATATAGACTCAACTATCTACTCATCATACTTACAAAAGCATAATAAAGAAGGGAATTAATTGTCTGCACTTTGATCATACATTCTCCTATCTACTCTGTTTTTCTTTCCTTAATGTGAACTCTGAATCTCTTGTGTTAATAGTAAATGTACTCAGGATATTTTCACATTCCCGGAGTGCTTTTACCCATGCCAGCAACAAACATTGTCAATGCTGATTCAGTTCCATTTTAATTGCAAAAAATAGAAAACTCTTTATATTATTTGCTTCTTTTAAAGAAGATTTGCATTTTAAAATCACTACCATTAAAAACAATGGATTCATCATTTTAGAAAAGTATTCCTGAGTTCATTCCTACAATGAACAAGAAATAGTGATATACAATTACAATACTCAGAAATACTGAAATACTTACCTTGACTTTTTCTAAGTGATCCTGCAGAGAATCAATTAGCAGATCCCCCACTGGCTGCCAGGATGCCTTGAACACTTCAGCTTGGCGTAGCTTCAGGTCCAGCTCATCCATTGCATCTTGAAGGCCCTGCAGTCTTTCAAGCGCATCATCTATCTTCTTTTGCCAATCAGCAGACTGTAGATTTAGCTTATCCCACTCAGTTCTGACCTCATCTGCTTGCTTTTGGAGAAGTTTAGTGACATTCTGGGCCCTTTCCTCAGGTGACAGCTCTAAATGTGAAAATCAAGAGGCTTTTAAGATACATTCTACTTTATAAGAAAAATAATTGCCATCTGCCTAAATTCAAAGCTAAGTAAGAACTATTCATAACTAAAGACACCTGGGCAATTTATTTGCTGAATGTATTATAATTTGAAAATCTCTCAACAAATTTAAAACTTACCACCGTGTAGAGCACCAAACTATACATTTAAGTACACATAGACAGTTTTAAAGATTCAAGCTGTAGCAAAATTTTTATCAACTGTGTCCTGATTAGCAAAATAATTCTGTGCATACATAAATAATAAACATTCTGAATCTTTAGCTGCAATTGAGAAGATCTGCGAGCTTCTGTAATACTGAGACTACAAGCTGAATTTTAGGTTAAACTGCAGCTTTCAGACCTCAAATGGTCTGTTGTTATTGATAAGCCCTGAAGGTTTAAAGTCAGTTTCAAAATCTGCTTATAAATCTGCGCTTCTATTTAGTGCCACACTGTTCAGAGGATGGCTAAGAGCTTTTTTTACCTATATTTTTAGATTAGCTTATGAATACAGACATTTAGCTTGGGGTGTAGAAGGAATGCTTTCCCAGTGGCTGGCAGAATTTATTTAATCATCACTGATCATCACTGCTCTTTCCAGCAATGTGTTATTACACTGCTTTTTATTCAATTACCTCTTGGTTCTGGGTAGAGCTTCTCCAGTCCCTCTGCAGGCTGCTCTGCCAAGAAGATTCGCACAGTCTCAAGCGCACTCCTGATAACAGGTTCTTTTGCTTTCAGCTCCCTCTTCAAAGTCTGAGAGATGAAACAAAATCATTGTGAGTGGATGTATAATGAAATACTGAGTACTAGCCCTTGTTTTCATTGATTTAAGAAGAAAATTTTCAAGATGTAGCTTCCACATGTATATATTCCAGTAGCTACGGAAAAACAAACTGCAGAAGAGACAATCAGCTTTTCTGATTAACCTGAAATCAAAGTATATTCAAAGGAGTCAGCATGCAGCAAAGCATCCAAAGTTGATGATAGAATTTTCACAGTGAGAAGGACCCCTTTTGCTGATTAACATCATTGTCAGCTCTGAAATCTCACTATGAGGGACAAGTCTCTGACTGGCTCTATATTGCACCAACATAGCAAATGGTTCTCAAAAGCAAGATTTACCACTATGCAAAGGAAAATCCAGCATGTTTTACAGCTACCACTTTGATACTGTTATATGAGAAAATAAAGAATGTATATTCATCACGATCACTAGTAATTATGTAATCAATACCAAATTACTGGTAATCAATACACATGATAACTAGTAACCCATGATCACTAGTAAAAAAAAATCCAGTATATTAAATTGTAACCCTCTCTTCTAGTAAAATGTAGATATATCTTTCAAAATTACATGAAGTTAGATTTTTGCAATGTAGAATCAAGACCAAGGTTATTATAATCTACCCTGGACGTAGGCATACATGAATAAAAAGTAGTCATTCTGAAATAGTTAATCCTTTTTTGAATTAATCAGAATTTATTATCAGTTTCCATATCTTTACCTTTAACATTGCTCAGCAGTATGATTGCTACTTTTCAGATCAACTATTTATCCCTTTTATTTCTTCCTTTCCTGTCATGCTTTTTGGCACCTGTCTCCTTTTTTCCCAGTTCTTTTCTCTACTATTTGCATTTTTCTTTCACCAACAATGGCTCATTTTACCTTCTTGTATTCCCTGGCTTTAAAATGACCATGAGTGAGATTCTCACAGTTGGACTTGAAGTTTTTGTAGGCTACTGAAAGCATACATCTCAAAGTTTTTAGTTTCTGGGTTGGTTTTTCTTTTCGGTTTCGCCTTGTTTGGGATTTTTTTGGTTAAAGATAATTAAGATTCCATTCATCTGAATCCAAAAGCTCATTACACAAAAACACAGAAAAAACCTGGCTAATGGATTGCACGTCATGCTACATCTTTTACACGTTGCATTGAATTTCTTTAAATGGTCCTTACTGCTGTTTAATTTCAACATTTCTGAAAAAATATTGAATGCACACTGTTTTCAAGAAGCACAGAGGTAAAACATGCATATAATTGTAGTGCAGTGTAACACAAAACTCAATATTGCAAAAAGGAGAGCCATGTGCTGTGAGTGAAAAAGAGGCACTTTACTCAAGGGAAGTTTTTTTAGAACACAGGTGTTGTTTAAGCTTCTTACATAATACATAGATCAATTCAAGTAAATTAATTATTGAATAAAATCTAAGTTTCTTGCAAACTTATAGAGTATAACATATTCAATATTAAAAGTTCATTACAATTCAAATTTTATTTGGTATAAAATGCTTTGTGCGGGAAATAAATAACAAAACTGAGAATTACACTTGTAATTTATAATAAGAGAACTTACAGGTAAAAAATTCTTAATACATTTCAGGAAAGTAAACTTTAGGACTTAACTGAATGATTCCACGAAAGGTGTTTAGCTAAATTAAAATGGTCAACGTTTGTAACTATGTATCAGGAAAATTCTTTATCAAAGAATGCTTTCCTGAAATAAACTAAAAACAAATTAAATTTTGTGTCATGGATCTCAGTAGGCTAGGACCCTTTCATAGAGTGTACCTGCTATCAGAGGAGAATACCTTTTCTGATTAATATCTCTGATAAATACTGTTAACAATCAAGTTTATCCGGAAGAATCAACAAAAATAACCTGTATATTAACAGGTGAACATTATTTTGCATGAAAATTCTCTGCAGTTTTCTTTTTAACTTCAGAATTTTGAAGTTTAGAAATTTTTGTATTTCATGGTTAACTCTTATATGAATTGTGATGGAAAGAGGAAATTCAATATGCTTTTTTTGTGCCTCCAAATGAGAAAAATCTGTTCCTTTAATCAGACTTTATGCTCACTTCACCTCACCTCACTCTGTCCTTCTAGAGTTTATGTAGCATAATTTAAAATGTTTCCCCCATGGATCACACTCTTTACTCGCATCTGATTGTGTTAAAAGTGATATGAGCAGTAATACTGGTCCTTAAACATCACAACTTCATAACAACTTTAAGATATAACATGCTTTATAAAATCTCCAAAGACAAATTATTTCTCAGAAATACATATGCCCTCAACCAATAAAACATGAGGCTCATATACGAAGGTCTGTTTTGCCCCCACATACCAAGGGCAGCTATGTGCATGTACAAAACCTGAAAAGGACAAAAAATACCTTTCAGCTTATACTGCTTTTGCATAAAACCATATCAGACAACTACACCTAGTGGCTTTTATATTTCCAGAACAGGTTTAACATTACATTCCTCCAATATCACTTGTGCAACAGAAAAAGCACAAGATAGTAAAATATAGTCCATCCCAAAAAGTGCATGAGCAGGAATCATCATATCTATCTTCTCAAAATAATGGAGAAATGCTAATGGGAACTTTCAGACTTTGCATATTTCCTATATAGTGACAAGCAGAAAGAGTCTCTTTTATTAAGGAAAGCAGTGACTTAATGTGTTCAGTGTTTTCCAACTTTTCCATTCTGGATATCAGAGCTAGTGGATGTGATCATAGTCTGTAAATCCTGAATTTCAGAATAGTACACAGTACAGTGTTAAAATCTATTTTCAATTTTTGCCTTCCCTAGTTTACATCAGTAGACTTCTACTGAATGAGTTAAAAATGTTTCAGCATAAGAAATTTTTTAAAAGAGAGAACTAAAAATCATGAGATTGATGCAGTATCACAGAACAGCATTGAAAATAATGAATGTTCATTTCATACTACCCCATTCCAAAGAATGTTCTTACTGGATGAAGATAAAGCCAGCTTTCCTGATTAAAATTTTGTTGTGAAATATGTACACATCACCAATAAAAATAATAAGTAGAAATAAATGACACTTTCTATACTGTAGGAGTAAAAAAAAGGAAAAAATAATTTATCTACCTATAGCCCTGACAAATACATCTTTATAATAAGCAGACCATCACTGAAAGCAGAATTAGTCTAAATTAATCTCTAATTTACAGCTAATGATTTCAGGCTAGTTCCATCGAATTCTGTAACTCCTTCCATGCTTTTTGGTGACTGAAGAGAAAATCGAACATGTACAATGTATGACCTGACAGAAAACCAAGCAAACTACTTTACTTAAGCATTTCTATTTGTCATCAACACTCCAGCAGTAATGGTGTTCTGTCCACAATTTTAATAATGCATATATGGATCAGCTTATCTCAGACCTCCACTACCTCCTCATGGGTGTCCTTAAATCTCTTGAGATGGAGAAACACTGAAAGATTGTTTGAATTGAAAGATGAAAATGTAAGGAGAAGCGAGTTCCATTACTAAAACTAACATTAGTCTCTGCTATTAGAAAGACAGATATTTTTGCTTTCAACACATTTTAAAGAGGAAGAGAATTTTAAAGAGGAAGGTAATTCAAGATGCTTCCCAATCAGAATGCTTCTTAAAAATGGGGTTTGACCTCAGTTTTGAAAACTAGATACTGAATTTGCAAAAAGGTAAGGTTAGTGTTTTCAGATGGAAATGCAGACCTTATTAGGTATTCATGTGAATGTCAACTCTCACATGAAAAGAATTCCAGGGAATTGTTAATAATTAACTTCTATATTCATAATGCTATTTACTCTGTTAATAAAAACACAAAAGATGTGGAAATTCTTAAAATAAGGAAGAAGTAGGCTATATGAATGATGCCTTAGTTACTTAACAGAGATTAACTATAATGTGTTATTAATATGATTTCAATCAAACATTACTATGACACTTAGTAAAGCAAAAAGAATCATCCCAGAATTAAATAACATTTTGTTGAACAGCAGCATTTTTTTATCATTGACTAACATCTACCTCCCCCACATATACATACATTCTAAGACTTTGGCACAGAAACAATTTCTTCTGATGCCAAAAATCAACCAAATGACCTACGACATATATATAAGTCCAAATAAATGACATTTATGTGGGTGAATTTAGGATAAATTCCAAATTGCCTTGTCTAATAAGCACCTCACTTTATAATGCAACAATGATTTTGACTGCATAGATAGCTCTTTTCTCAACTGGGTTCAAGCTTCCATCTGGCATAGACTCAGCCATTAGAAATTTTCATCTGAATCGTACTCTTAAAATTTTAAAGCCCTTTTTGGCAACTAGAAGCATTCTGATAAGAATCAACTTCTTTTCATCTCTGCTATGAATGTCTGAGGTACTCCAGATGGTCTTCTACAAGATAGTAAGATTAAATATTTTTTTTCCTTTAAATTACATTCTTAAGGGTGAAAATCCCTAAAATCAGCGTGTAACACTGTTCCAGAAACAGGATTCAGGCAGAAAAGCATGTTTGCATTCATTATGCCATTTCTCAATGGCAATCGTTAAACTGCTTATAAATAATGTTTTCCTTTCCTCTTCTCCAATAAACAACATCTTTGGGTTCACTTCTGGGTTTACCTGGGAAAATTTCTTTGCAGAAGGAATGACATTGTACTGATAGAAGAAGAACAAAGATGCAAGCATGTATCATTTAAAAGATTTTTTTCAGAACAGGTAAAGACAGCGTTTTTGAAGACTGATTTCCAGAACCGACATTCAGAAGAGCTAAATGAACAATCAGCAGATTCTTTTTCCCAAGACCAAAATTTAACTGCTCTTTACTTTCACATCTGAAACTCTTGAATAAAACAGCTTTGCAGTGCAGTTTTAAGCTAGGTGCTTCTACATCTGTGCTTCAAGCCTTTTTCAAAGCATTTTTCTTACATTCTGAAATGAGCTAAGCTGTTCATTGAGATATCACCTTTATATGCCTACTTCTCTACAAATAACTTTTTTAAAGTAACAGAAAGTCCAAAGTGTCTGGTGAAAAAAAACAAAGTAAAAGAACTTCAACCTGCAAACAGATTTGTTTAAAGACAAGCTGAATTCAATAGTGTTCTACACTGGCTATTTTTCCCTCCTTTTTCAAGGAATCTTCAAAATGCAGACAGGGCAACTTGATTTCAGGGATTATGTATTATTATTTTTTTCAACAGGGAATCAGAATATCCACAGATAGAAAGACCTTATCTTATCACATAAAAATGATAAAGAATGGGAAAAGGAAAGAAAGCATATTTCTAAAAGGACACAGTTTTGATACTAGACATAATAACCAAAGATCTGAGTTTGGATGTACCTGAATGTAGTAGAGAATACAATCAGAGATAGGAAGAGAGAAGGAGATCTATTTTGTAAAATAATTTTCAAGGCTTCTTTCTTTTATGCAACACTGGTCAGCCCTAGAAGTTCCACACACTTCTGTTGACTGGTGAGTGACAGTGATATCACATAGTTCATTACTGAAGCCTTGCCTCAGTTGTGATGAATTCTAAGAAGCTTATGAAGAGTTTACAGAACACAATACAATATTAAAATTATATGAGGATTTATCTAAACTAAAAAAAAATATTTCTTCAATCTAGGAGGTAAGGTACTGTTTCCAAATACTCAAACATTATTCAGATGAAAAATTTTGTTGTAATAGTTCTATAGAAATCATCTCTAATCCTTGCTTTGACTCAAGAATTGCTTAAGTATCTGATATAAAGGTAGAGAGTTTATGTCATGCTGAGTTAAAAATAATGTCTAGATTGTTTCATTAATTCTGAAGTTCTGCATGAGCTCTAAAATTACTTTATGGTAGTTGCTAAAGACAGATGGCTAGAACAGACCTTAGACAGTTAATACTTCTTAACTTTCATAGGGGGAAAATTAAAAAAGGTACAGTGGTGCCCCATAAAGTCATAAATGTTCCTGTCTCACTGTTTTATAAGAATGCTTGATGTTTTGTGAAAAAGTCATATCCTATACATTCCTTCTAAGGGAATGAGGAAATGAGACCAAATTGCTTTTATCCAAGAAAAGCATTGTGCACTGACAGTGAGATGGTTTTTTACCCATCCTTCTCTTTGGTTTTCTCAGCCATTAGGTAAAGATAGACACTTCAGAAACAAGGAGAGATAGGATAATTTAATCCCAAGAAATGGAATATTGTCTAGGGATGAAATGTCATAGTATAAATGCTTCTGTGGTTCCTTTAAATCCCTGCATATATATACTTTTTAAACATGAAAGGACAGTTTCTTTATTTCAGTAAAGTTTCTTGATCTTGCACTGTTCTTTGAAGAAAAAAACATGGTTTTACCAACTTCCCGCTGAATTGGGATTAGTCCTAGCAAACTGAGCTCTGGTTTCTATTACAGACATCTGATATCAGCTGGTGCTTTTCAGATTATAGTTTCCATCACAAACTAAGACAAAAGGTAACAAAGAAACCATACAGGACTAGACTGGATTTTGTGGTGTTCACAAGTGATAGAATAGGAACTGCTGAAGAGGAGCGTGCCATCCCAAATATCTTTCACATGGTGCTCTATTTGCTCTCTTTAGAGCAACAGTTTCTCCCCATTTACTGCTTCATTCATCAGTTCTTCAGCTGTATTTTAGCAGAACATTAATTTCCTAATAGGTTTCCTTATGGTACTGCTATGGTACTAGAACTGTGATTTCACCTTCTGACCTGGATGAACTATAAGGTTACAGCAAATTAAAAGCCATTTTTCTGAAAGAAGACATTAGGTTAGCATCAGACAGTGGTGAACTAGAGTCAGTACAGGAGACACAATTCATTCCTTTGCTACAAAAAAAGCCTGAGTGAATCCTTTTATGAAGAATTATTCAATGACACTGTTATTTTGGGTGTATACCCTATACAAGGTTTCTTCTCACTAAGAGGCTAAGTGTAGAACGTTCCCATATAATACTCTGTTACTTCCTTTCCACAAGGATTTCCTGATGAAACTAGTATGAGCTACAAACAGCAACAGTTGTGCATTAGGGCTGGTGTCAGTTACTCTTTTCACAAACTTCCCCAGAATTCAATAGCAAAATGGGGTTTTAAAAGTGCACATGGCATTTCAGTGCCAAACCTAGAAGAACATACTTGATTTTCAAATATTAAATTAGTAATTGTTCTAGTAATGAAAATTAGCTGCCTATGATAGGTCCACGAAAATGCTTTTCAAAAAAACCCAACCAGCTGGTAGTAAATACACCCTCCTTCAAAAAGCTGATTTTCTAAGTTATGTATGAAAATTGCAGCTGATACTCTCAAGTAAGAAGTTCAGTTTTCATCTGAAATTCTTATTTTCAGGGTATCTCACTTTTTCCAGCACGGACCATGTCATGAAGCACTAATATGCAAAACAAAAAGCAATGACCAAAAAGATCATCTAAAAATAAATCATACCCTATGACTATCATTCTGTTTTTGCACAGAGGGAAGATCTCCACCAATGGGTGCTTGCTGCTTTAATTCATCTTCCTTCAACTGCAGCCATGCCAGAAGTTCCTGAAGAGAGAGATGTAGACGCTTCCAGTGGTCTGTACTGGCTTCCAAGTGGGATCTGAAAGCACATGTTAAATATGAGACATATGGCACAGTGACAATATAAACAAATTCTACAAACTTATTTACTGAAACAGATCCTAGCGTTTCATTAACTTAATGATTTTTAAAAAGCTTCAGTAGCTTTGAATTAGATTTTGGCAACAGTGATTTAAATTTCACAGTCCTGGCCTAAACACCTCTTTTCCCATCTCTCCCTCTTTTTTAATTTTTGCCTTTAGCTTTCCTCTGGATTACTAGGGGACCAATTAACTAAAAAGTACAGAAAAGTTTTCAACTCATAGAAGAGAAATGATTTCTCTAAAACACACAACCACTCAGACTCACACAAGATTCATGTGATTGCTCACCTTTAAAAGAGCTAAGAGAACTAATGCCATCCTTCCACAAAAAAGTCACAAGGAACTTGTCAAAGCAAACAGAAACTCCTTACACTACCTAAGTACCTGTGCCATTTGAAAAGAGGTGTGAATGAAACTAATTCAATCACTAGAAAAATTTAAGGACAGACTATTACTTTGTGCAAACAAGGTTCCATCATAATGACATCTTCTCAATATTTCCTCTGTGTATGTGTGTGGTACTAATTTTCAGGTTTTAATTGCTTGATGGGAAGAAATTGCTAATTCACTTTCAGGTAATGTAAGAATTCCTCTTACTAATTAAAATCAAAATCAGTATTACATAATAGTAAAGTGGTAAAATGTACTGAAAAATAAAGACTGATTTTCTTTGGTTTCTTTCTGTATGGTTTCTTTTTTATAAAACAGCCTTGTTCATGTAATGCTTCCTGTCTTCTTCAGTTATTGCATATAAAATCAGATTTTCTGACAGTGAAGAATTTGCTCCTATACTTCATACAGAATGGTTTATAAGGAAATGTAGAATTGTTATAAATATAGACTCAATGTTTTGAAGACCTTACTACTTTGTTGGATATGGAAACAAGGAACTGCTGAAGTTAAGGACAGTTGTACTTCTTTGAAATGTTGTATGGATCTTGCCTTCTTTCCAACATCTTACACTGGGTTTTTGGATTGTCAATGAGAGAGAAAGGAAATGGATGGATTAGACATAGGCGGACAGAAAGCTCAGCTGCTCTGGTATGATGGAAAAATGTCTCTTTTTCCAAACTTAGAGGCTATATGGGAGGGATGCACAGGGTATCTTTTGATCTCTGCTTTCACTCTCTGCTAGCAGTGAGTGCTGGAGAAGCTCCAGATGACTTGGAGCAGTGAGGTGAGACAGGAAAGGGGAGTTGCAGAAGGCAACAGCCAGAGCAAGTACAACAGAATTTTTAGAAGCAATACAGTCAAGAGGCCAGGTTTGAGCAAGGTTAACTCTTGTCTCCCACACTCATCTCCCTCCAGAGATGGAAACAACTTGGAGACAAACACTAGGGTTCTCATTTGATCCCTGTTTTACCAGGTCTGGCTTTTAAGAACAAAGTGCAAAAAGAGTGACCCAAAGCACTTTCATTACTGCTGTTGTGCTTCAACATTCTCCAGTGTGGTGAATGGTTTCTTTGAACCCATCTTGTCTGCCTTTCTTTTAGTTTTGGAAATATGTGTCTATGTATGTATATAATGTGCACACATTCACATACTTATAACTGGGTTCAAGCACATGCAGATGAAATAGCTAAAGTTTTTTTAAAAATTAGTTCTTTTTAAGGTAAGAGTTTATTACAATAAACTATACTGACTTATCAGAATGAAATAAAAGTAATAATGTAAATGAACTTGGCTTCTCTTGATATCTGCCATGTTTTACCTAATGCCTTTACAAAAGAATTCTCACATACAACAGCATGGGTCTTCTGTTCCAGCAGCTTAGAGCTTATGCTAAACAAGGACACTTGTGGGACTCCTCCCTGGGGAACATGTTCTTTTTCTGCTCTTAGACTTCATTTGTGTAAGCATTGCTAGTTATGAAGAAATCCATTCCATAGTATATGATGGAAAGATCTAGCTCCATGCACAGAGACTGAGAATAGCTTGGTTCATTTAGGTGGCCAGCAATATATAAACTGAATGTCTTAGAATTTAATAATTATTTCCTATCCTAATCAATAAGTTATTGAATGTTTTGAGCCTTTTATTGAAAGTAAATATTTCAGAGAGGAGGTCTGATGCTTTGGATGTTTAATAAAAGAAGTCACTGTATTACAATTAGGGCTGCTACTTTTGACTTGATTAATGGCAGCAATACATTGAACTGCAAAGCTCAAAGACAGAAAGCCCCATATACTTAATTACTGATATTACGCCCGACATTTTTATTTCAAATATTGCTGCATTTGGGCAAGTTCATAGGTGAAAGAAAAAAAATAATCTCAAAGAGATCCCTAAGGGATCAGATAAAAAAGGAGCTTATCTCTTTTTTTTTTAAGCTACTAATATCTTTTCAATCTCACATCCTTCATTTATTTTTAATGATTGATGTTATGAAGATGGTCTTTGTCATTACACAGATTGACCTCCTTGAGGGTATAAGCTGAAAAAAAATAGTATTTCATACATTACTATGAAAAACACTTCTGCCATTTTCTGCCCTCTGAACTACCACCAATACCTAGAATGCAAGTAAATGAAAAAATACCAAAGACTGAATGCAACAGAGCTGTATTGCCTATTGTAAAAATTGTACTTCTGAAGATAAGCTTGCTGGATAATTTCTTTTGAAAAGCAATCTTCAGCTCACTGAAGCCTGTACCTCCACTTCAGCACTTGTACCATTTACCATTTTTTATGCTTTTCCTTACAAAGAGATGTTTTTGCTCTTGTGACACCACCCATGGATTTCTTTTCACCCCTGTATTTTAATTGGTAATTCTGTCCACTCTTCAGACAAAAGATCTTAAATAATATGTGTTCTCATTTGCAAGGCTATTATTATTTTTCCACTGGAAATAGCAGACTTAGAAATAAAGCTTATCATAAACACTAGTTGTTTAATCACTTTCTTTCATGACTGATAAGTTATATCCAGTTCTAGAAAAAGCCTTAACTCGGAAGGAGCAGTTACTTTTTAAACATGCTAATCTCTCCTTTTGTAATTACAAAACCTCATCATATGCCTCAAATCCTAATCCCCTACTATAATTTTCACAGTAAAATACTTAATAATTTTCACAAAGTTAAGCCAACATTCAAAATAGCACAGATAATTTTTAAATGGTCAGAAATAGTCCTATCAGAAATAAAATTAAACTCTTTTACTGGCCAAACACAGCAGTCCACCTTACACACAAACTGCAGGCTTTCGATTATGTTCAGATCATACCTAATGTTGAGAGATTTCTTCCTAAGTTCACTCCATCTGAAGTTCATGTTGTCCAGGCGTCTCTGCAAAAGGGCTCCATCCTCAGAGCCTTCAAGGGACCTCAGGATTTTCTGCCCATTTTCATCCAAGTTGTGAAAGATGTCAGTATGAGCATCAATTTCTGTCTGTAGCTCCTACAGAAGCAGGAGAAAACAGTATGTCTGATTCCTTATAAAATCATAGACACTCACTGCTCAAAAGAGTAGAAGGACCCTTAGCTTAACACAGACACTGATTACTCCTTTGATGGCAGTATCACATGCAGTATACACAGTACATTCCACATTTCCCATTCACATGAAGGCAATTTGCATTGAATAATGACTTTTTTTCCCCTAATAGAGCATACAGAAAAAAAATTAAGCTAGTTAAAAGTCTAGCCTCTGGCAGGCAACAAAGCGAGGACATGATATATTTATTGTGCTGGCAAGAAAGAAAAAAAAAAAAACAAACCCAAAGAAACCCCTCAGGATCTCAGGTAAATCTGACCTGTACATGATACGTCTTCCTGTGCAACATTTTCAGTTTGAGCTGGGGACTGCAACACTGATCCTGCTGCATGGCAATTTCAAGAAATCTACCCGTCTGCAGCAGCCAAGCTTTAAAATGCCAAGTTCACTTACATTCTGTTGACAGAACACATTTTGGAGCACAGGCCTCAGCAGTCAATAGCAATAAACAGCCACTTTGTGCTATATCAAAACACTGGTCAGGGCTGTGGCTGTAGGAGGGCCTGAGAATAGCAAGGACTTAGAATATGCAACCAGCAGCTCGTGTTGAACAGCCAACTTTTCTTATCACTTTGTAACTGCAGGCCAGTTCTACATTTTGGATTCATTTTTTCCCCCTCATTTTTAGTATGGCTGTTTCTGCCAAAAGAACATTCTTTAGAGAGCTGCCTGGTACCAGCATTCCTGCCTGCCCACACACTCAATGCAGCCTTTGTATGTTGGCTGCCCTTCTCCCAAGACGTTTGCATGCTGCAGCTCCACAAGGTCACAGACTCATTTGCAGTGAACAGTGCTCGAATCAAACTCCTCAAATGGAATAGAAATAAAAACTGAAATAAAATTAAAAATAATAATTTAAACACATACATGATTACTCATGTACTCTGTATGTAGCCACATTGGCACTGAATTACTTTTACTTTCAAACAAAGTAGAAATACAGAAAATTCCTTGGGGAATAAATTTAGATCAGCTTTTTATCTTGGGACAGTTGGGCATTAAGATTTCTGGTGGTGGCTTCTTGGTGAAATGGGAGTGCTGGGGAAGAAGCGTGAAAGGGGAAATGATTTATGGCATTTGAGAACAAGACCCAGTGCTAACTAAGCATCACAGATAGCCCCCAGTGGAAATTTTCTTTAGAAGAATGACTTTGAAGGAGAGATCACACAACCTCCCTACTTGATGTGCTCCTAATTGAATTGGTTTTATTTGATATTTTATTAGCTGCACAAAATCATGAGTAGATTGTCCTTTCTCACCTACTGCTGTTCCAAATATCATCTATCGTCCTTTGCTGCGTACCTATTCCTTGCACAGTACCAACTAGCACTTTATTTGGAGCAATTTCAAGGAGGGCTAGGAATGTCTTTGGTACAGCATAGGAGTTCTTACACAACTATTTTTTTGCTCATCCTAGCAGTGCAGTAGTTAGGAATGAGTTTTGGAATACATCAGAGGTAATTAGTCTTCCACATTTTATATCATCAATATTGTATTTTTGTTGATGTTAAATAGATTAATATGATTTTTAAAAATGCAATTATTGTACATGTTCATGCCCTTCCTTGAAAATCTGTATTTTAATTCTGAATGTTGCTAGTTTCAGCTTCCAGATGGGATTTTTTTTGTTTACTTGACTAAAGAATAAACACCACATTATTTTCTCTTCATATATGCATTTGGAGGTTTCAAATTAGGATAAATATCACATATGTAATGCAAACAGAGAAAATAGTATGTAAGAAAGAATAAACCTCACAGCAAAAAAGTTCACTTTTAATGTCTATATAAGTCTTCCACATTTAAAACATGATAAATCTATTACTGAATGAAAGAAATATCATATATAGTACCTGCTCCACAAATGCTTAGGTTTTATTGTGCTGATGGAAACAGCTGTCTTTTTCTCAGCAAGAACATGTGTCATGAAACATATATGCTGAAGTCACAGTAGGTAGCTGTCAAATTCATGCTCTCTTGAAATTTCACCACACATACTGTTATTGCATTTTGTAACATCACGTTAAACAAAAAAAAGCACTTCTACATTTTTCTTGGCTTTAGAATGTGTCTCATAGTGTACACATTCCATGCTTTTCTCCTGACATATTCATATTTCTGAAAATAAAATGAAGCCAACTCCTTTTTATTTCAGAATACTATATCATATCACGATAGACCACGACCAGTAGTTAAACAGGCACCAAACACAAAAAGTATTCTTATCTAAAGTTTACTATTCAAGACACTGGTTTTCTTATTCTAAGTTACTGTGTAGACTGCACATCTCCTAATCCTCCTTAGTTTATTCCAGCTATGTAGAAAACCCATACTGAAAAAGAAGGAAGACAACATGAAGGTATTTACTCCTTTTTTTTTAGTGCATTCCAGATCTTTCCTTTGTGACTCCTTCACATCCCAAGAGAAGCAGAGTGCATGTAAGAAAAAGATCTAGACACCTTTTGTTTGTACTTTGAAATAAGTAATTTCCATGTTTCAAAAATATGAGTGAAAGATCAATATGAACTACATTCTTTTTCTTGACATTAATAAATCAGGAAGATCTATTTAATCTCAAAAACTGCTAAGGTATTTGCAAAAGTATGCTGTCATTACCCATCATACCAAGAAGCATAGAATATAGATTACATGTAGACTATTTACTACATTTTCAGTTTTTCCAGTGTGTCCAAATGCATGGAGGAACTGCAGAAGATGAAAAATCAATCCTTTTATAATTCTACTGAGTTACAGTAGGATTTAACTTGAATCAATACACTGCACTTTTGCTGTAGTGATTATTACTGAGGCCATGTGGAGCTGGATACTCTCAAAAAGAGTAGGCAGCACAATGAAAGAACACTAGTTCTTTAATTAGTACTGGTTATAAACCTAAGTTAATTTTCAAATACACATCTTATTGATCAGAAGTCACTGTTTAGAGTGAGCTGAACTACTCAGAAAGAATTGCAACCCCATTAAGAGAAGATTTGCTTAAGAGTCTCAGAATGATAATGAAAGAAACTGAATAGTTATTATAGGTTTCTATACATTTAAAATGTGCATTTGTTTACATTATTATACTGTTTAGAGAAAGTCCAGAACTAAATCAGAGAAGAAAGAACAACAGAGGTGAAACAATCTTGTCTTGAGAGGAAAAATCTTCTTGGATGGACAGAGTGAGCAAATTTGCTTTGGCTGCATTGGTTTTGTCCTGAGCTGTGGAAGCCTCTGTGCATAATTTCAGGGGAGAATTACACTAAGACTGTAAGACAGCATACCAAACACTGACATAAATATTGGAGATGGATATACTTCCTATTTGCACAACTCAGTTCTCCCCCTGGGAACTACTTACATAAAAATTATTTGCTGACCTCCAGCAATAGGACAAGGAGCAATGGGTGCATCCTGCAACACAGGAGATTCCACAGAAATGTAAGAACAAACTTTCCACAGTGATGATAACAAATATTGGAATAGGCTGCCTAGAGAGGCTGTGGAGTCTCCTTCTCTGGAGACATTCAAAACCACCTGGACACCTTCCTGTGTGACCTGGTCTAGGTGTTCCTGCTCTGGCAGCGGGAGTGGACTAGATGATGTGCAGAAGCCCCTTCCAATCCCTGACATTTAGTGATATAGTTATGGATCTGTTTAATTAATGAGTACAGCACAGCAAGTCCAATGCACTTTATGCACAAGTGGTACACTCAGTGCAAGATACTCTTGATGTTTCTCAGAACAGAAGGTCAGCTTGCACTACTTTTCTTTACAGCGAGTCCTTGTGAGCAAATCAATATCTGCAAAGTATTTGAACACAAAGAAATGCATTTAAAAAAAATCACAGAAGAATAACTTGTTCTACATTCAGAATACCATGATTTATATTAATAATGGTACAGAACACTGACACAGCTTTTCAGCTTCTCACAATGTTATTGGTCCACCTTGAGTTTCCCCATATAAATGTCAAAGTTCTACTGAGAATAGGGGTTGTTCTTTTTTTTTAATTCTTTCCAGATCAAAATACAACTAATTGATATCATAGTTTGGGAACTAATTTTTTTCTAAACAAAAGAAGAGAATTTAACAATGAAAAATATAACATTCTGTATATAACCTTAGCTAACACAAAAGGGATCTGTTGCCATGAACAAAGTGGGAAAGAAGCTCTGTCACTCCATCAAGTTTTTAAATCATTTGTTCTCCTAGTCCATAAGGAGAAAGTTTATTTGGTCCTAGAATGAGAGCATTTACTGAGCAATTTACATAATGATAAAAACTTCTTAAATCAGATTTAAAATGTAATTAAAGAGCAAACTTATTGAGTTAAAAGCACTGTTGTGAAATGACTATACATCATCATGCCATGAAGCCTCCTATTCAGCTAGCCTATGGCATGACCCCAATTCCAGTCCGGTATGATTACATCTCTGAGTTTCATGCTAATGACTTGATTAAAAAGAAAGATAAAAAGGTCTTTTCTATTGGGAAGATAAGCTTATGAATATCATTAAAGCATTTCTTGGTTCCCAACACATTTTTCAAGATAACAACGGGTAAGGGCTAGTCCTCTATCAGAGAATCAAAAGTTGATGAGTGTGAGTAGAAGGTATAATTTTGCTCTGCAGAAAACAATCTGTGTGAGTTGCATCTATCCTATAAAACTGTATTTAAATTTTCAAACTCCACAATTCTCAGAATTAAGAAAGGACAAAAATTCACATGTGAAAGTTTCTGTCATCTAAGAGAAGAGACAAGAGCTTTATTTAGCAAGTTTGGCTCCATTTTCAGAAAAGACTACTCTTTAACAGGCAAAACAGCCTACAATTTAGCTTGTGTTCAAACTGAAAGAGATTACAAGGTACATCTAAGGATGTAGCCAACTCTTCTTGACAGATAGTAACTATGAAAACATATGGATTCCTTGATTTCATCAATGGTGAGCTGCCTCTGCTCTGGAGTAGTAACTCCAAGAGCACCAAACCAATACTTTCAAGTCTTTATCATGCAGACCTTCATTCAAAGGACTAGCTTTTCAGAGGTGTTTCTCTCTTGTCCAGAGGTAAACAAACAAATTTTTATTTTACCCTAACAACTAATTTGAATTCAATTATAAGTAAGTACAAATTATTACACAATTCCATGTATTTTCCATGCTTTTTTAAGACTGAGCAAAACCCCAAGTAACTATTTCCACTTAAATGAAATGAAAATACCAATACAAGAAACAAAATAAAGAAACCAGTCCTTAGATAGATGTAGCATTCTATATTTACAGTGGTAGTTCCACCTAAGATTTCACTCAGTCAAACCCTTGCCATTAGATTAGAGAAATATAATCTACTCTTGCAACACTAACAGTAATAGAAATTGTTGTTTTTACTGGTTTTCCATTTGTCATGTCAATATATCTAAGCTAGAAATCCTAATTAGAAAGAAATATTAAGTTAGTTTGAGATTACACTAGGTGGAGGAAAAAACTCCTGGTAGCCACATTAATGTCTAAATTTGCCATCTTCCTATTTGTGAAACAGTACTAGCATATGGGGAGCATCATCTCCTGCAGAAATACTTACTTCCACCCAGTCACTTAGGTTAGTTTTGAAAGTCCTGCTGGATAATCTGGAGCAGCATCTAGTTCTATTAGTTCTACTGATGTCTTTCAGATTAATACTGATTTTATCTTACAACACACAGCCAGAAAGATTTAACTACACAACTACCTCAAAACACAGAGAAACAAATCTGAAGAAAGGACAGCATTTTCTCTGTTACCAGCCCATGGTGAAATATATCGGAGATTTTTAAATTATAAATGATCATTCTTAGAAGAAAAAATATTTGTACATACAAGTATCTGTATTTGTTCAACAGAAAAGGATCTAAGGTTTCAGTGCACCAATGTTTAACACTGAGATATCTCAAATTTTACCATCTATGGAATTCATATATAATTTCAGTTTTCCTCAAATACACAAACTTATCCAATGCTCTTACAAATTTCATTAAATAAAAATTAACAGCATTTTATAATTAGAAGAAACTTCTTTTTTTCTATACATTATTCTGATTTTATCTCTCACAAATAATTTTTACCATCTTTTTCTCTTTTAAAAATAAATTCTGACATTTCTCATTTTTGTTGGTAACAACTTGGCTCCTGGGAAAAGAATAATTTCTATATATGTTTCATAATATGATGTTCATTTAATTAAAACAACATAAAACCTTATTGCAACCAAGGAGAGTAATGGAGAACGTAAAGCACAAACTAGAGGACTCATATATGACACATTTTATTAAAACTAGCTCAAGCAGAAAAATAACTCTAATGAGTTTAGGGCTCCTTTTTAGAAGTTTGCAATTAGGAGTTTATACTACTTCAGGTGTCATTCTCTGCTAAAGTGCAAGATAGGCAAGTTAGTTTTGCTCTTAATCAAGGACCTGTTAAGTGGTACCCAGTAGGCTCTATGCATGAGGCAATGCTGAAAAAGATCTAGTGCTTCTGAACATGTTTGTTTGTGTCAAACTTCAACACATGAGGTGCCCTGAGGAAAGCCCAGAATAGATAGAAACTTGACTGGCGTAAAGGGCAAAAGCAGTGAACATTTTCAGTGGGAAGACAGACCATGGCAGAGCTAGTGTGGCCTCAGGATCTTCTGACTTTCATATATAAAATGTCAGAAAAGTTACTACTGAGAAAACTGTGCTGCATTAAGTATTAGCAAAATTACTTCAATCCTTTCATATTAGCTTTTCCTGTCACCACAAAATATGATTCTCCAAGTGTTGGCTGGTTCACCTGTTAACAATGAACACAAGCTTGGTTTAGACTGTGTATGAGGCAAGTTAGTTTTGCCCTCCTGATGTTACAACCACAAATCCGTTTAGCATGAGGGATAACTGGTGAAAGCCAATGGGGCTGAAGCTACCATCTGTGGGATTATGGTACTAATTGTACAGTGTATGCTATCACATTGGAAAGTTGTACTGATGAGGAATTCAACATATGAAGAAAAGTTTAAGGTCAAAGAATTTCCATGACTCTCAGTTCTTCCAGGACAATCTAAATCACAGATACAGAAACATCCAGAAGTATGTTCTGCCACCAGTTACTTCATATGATGTGAAAATGTGTTTCAACTGCTTTAAAATAAGCAAATAACTGGTGGAAGTTCAGAACCTGAAAAAGGAAGACATTTTTAACAAAATTCTTCAAAATACTAACTAAAATATCATCTCCATTTGTGTCTCCATGGCAGAGCCTAATGATGTTTTGTTGCATCCAAAAAGCAAAAGCAAAATTGAACAGGATGTCTGTATTGAGGGGTCCATATAAGACCAACATCATGAAAATAATTATTTGATACTTTCTTAGATGCATGCAGTTCCACAGGAAGCACAGTTTCAGGTTAAAATGATAAATATCACAGAAAAAATGAGATCACCAGCAAATTCTGTCACAGATAAACTTGGTTTTTAACCTTAGCCCTTAAGACATACACTAGTCTGGGGAGAAAATCAAGTTCTGGTCATGTTTTTCAGTTTTTTATTAAAATAAAATTAATTGATTTGAAATCACTAACTTTCTGAAAACCAAAAATTGAAAACACCACACTCGTTCCCTCTATTTTTCCTTTAATTCTCGTAAAAGAAATAATTCAATTATCTTAAAAAATTAATCACTTTAATTTGGAGGCTGTATTGGGGAAGTGACATCAAGTGTTTTCATCTAGATCTACATAGGAACAATCAGCTACAAGTTCTGCACATCAAGACAGTTACCTGGAACCATTATTAATGCCTTTTTGAGGCATGTTTATAATTTGGTGGAGAAAAAATGAAAGCCTTCATGAATTTTTGATCAAAAGAAAGACTTTTAACACTAAGAAAGATCACAGACAGATAAATTTCAATATCATTACAGAAATAAAGATAAAAGTAGCTCATACACTAATCTACTCCATTTTCTGAGTCAAAAAAGAAAACATCCTAGTCAAAAAGCCAAGAAAAGTGAAATACACATTTTAAAAATTAAAGTGCACTTAGTATTAAAAGAGGAACTGAGGAGAGTCTGGTGAGTGTATAGTAAGAGAAATCATGCAGTAAATATGTATGGAATTTCAAAAGAAAATAACTCCTGCCTGGAATCAGATTCCTTCTCTTTAAACATAAAAAATAAATCTGGATTTAGATATGCTCTCTAGAGACAGACTATGCTCTTGACAGTGAGTCAATATATTATGCAGTTCACATGCTCCTACTTAAGTTCATAGACAGATCAAATGCCATCTTCTACTGTCTCTCCAAAGATTGCCATCTAGGCCCAAGTTTATGCCCTAGAATTGCTTTTATAGCTCTTCTGTCAAGATTACTTAAGAATTACTTCATAATTTGCTGACCCAGGACACTGCAAGTAATTGACTTCAATACAAATCATATCAAAGTTGCTCTTATAACCAGAAGTTTTTTAATATTTGCTCTCATTAGTCTTGAGAATACACTAAATGTGACACAAATGTGGAGCTGATAGACAATTTTTCAAAACCCAGTTCATAAACTCAGGGTGACAGATACTCAAAAAATTTATGAGTAGACTCAGAAATAGAACTTGAATATCTCAGAAAACTAAAGACTTCATGCAAACATGCAGTCCAGCCACAGCAGTAACACCATGTAAAGCTGGAAAAGTCTGACATGAGGTACCACGGGCCATCTTGGAAGAGATATTGGATATCTCCAATTATTTTTTAAATAAATGGTAACAACTAATTAAAAGGGAAGTAATAATTTCAATAAATAAATGGGAAAAAAAAGGCAGTGTTTATGGAAACCTAGCTTGCTGTACTTGTTCTCTTGCAGCAGCTTTTTGCAGCAACTATATGTACCAAAGGTTTCTGAATGATACGTAACACAGATGAAGACATGATAGTAGCTGCTTTTGTATGAACTCTGTCAACAGTGGATAGGAGACAGTGCAAGTTGGGCTTAAACACAGGAACTTCCGTTCAAGGAATGCAACAGACTGCTGATATCTGAAACTGGGTCTCCCAGTTTCACAGCCAGTGCATGTTAAAATAGACCCCAAAAAATGAACCAAACAAAGAAACTGAACCCCACATTCAATTTCATTCTGAAACACACTTCCCCCCATCTTTGTTTATACACAGAAATTAATTCTCACATCTATCCACATTAAGCTCAGAAAGGAGCACCGTTTTTAACAAAAGAGTATTTTGGAATTCATAGGAACATTCGCTTTCTACATCCAGTTTTCTTAGAATTCCTTGGAGATTAACATTCATTATTCCTACTTTGCAAAAAGCAACTTCATAGCTTCCTTCATCTATTTCTACACTTTTCCACAAAATTCGACTTCAAGATTTTAAATGAACTTTACTGGCTGCTACCTGCAGAAAGCTGATCTAATAGAATTACTACAATCATAAGACCTTTCCTTAAAAAGATTCTCTTCCAATTGTATTTTGGTTTATTATCCTCTTTCCCTAGAATTTGACTGACATATTTTATCTTACTGTTAATGATTTGGCAACATACTTGAAGTTCTTCATACTAGTGATAACAGAATTAACAGCATCTCTCTCATATTTAAGATGTTTGGGGTTGTTTCCCAAAGAAAAAGCAAAATTAGATAATTAAAAAATGTAAATCATAGTAGTATTGCAGTATGGAAACCCTGCAATATTCTGCATTTTATAAGTAGAATTGATCTACTCTCCATTTTAAAAAGTGCAGCCAAGTCATAAAGAAATGGGACTTTCAGCATATAGGAAAGTAGAATTCCAAACATGTAAGCCAGTAACCATGATCAAATATCAAAGGCTGAATAGCCTTAACAGTATGCAAAAGTACTGCATGATAGGTATCTCTGTTTAAAAGTAAAAATGTTCATGAAGCGATGATGGAAAACAGATGATTGATCAAAATGAAGTGTTGCCCTAAACAGTAAGGTGATACACTAATCAAACCCATAACAAGATACCTTAACCATTAAGAATCTCATTAGATAATATTTGGAGTTATAAAGAAAAATGCCACTTTGTACTATGTTGTAACAAAAAATTATTTAATACACATTGTATACACATTGAATGCAATAATGATTAGAAGAATGTGAAAACAAAGAGATGCTGCTTCAACTGTTCAATTTATAACATCTTAACAAAATAAAATTTACATCATACAAGTCCTGAAATGTCAGTGTCCAGTCACACCTGCTATAATATTACAATACAATACAATATTAGCCAATATTTAGAATTACAGCAGAACTTGGGAAGGAAGGGATCTCTGCAGGGCATTTGATGCAATCTCCTGCTCAAAGTATGTCTAGTGATAACAGGTTGGGGCCTTGCGTAATTGAGTGTTGAATCTCTTTGAAAATAGACACTCCATATCAGACTTCTTTTCCAGTGTTTGATCATTCTTACAGCAAAAAAAGAAGAAATCATTCTTTATATTATCAAAAATTCTTGTGTTCCAAGTTGACCAAATAGTTATTTTGTGACTGTCTGCCTCTGCCATCTCTCCAGTTTCTCATCAGGCAATTGTAGAGATGAGTAAGTTCTTCCCTGAGCCATCTCCTCCTCAGGCAAAGCAAGTATAGCTCTAACAGCTACTCCTTGTCTGTCAAGTGCTCTATTCCCCAATCACCTCAATTGGATGCCCTCTAGTATGATCATGACTTTCTTGTTTTGGGGAGCCCAAAACTGGACCCAGCACTCCAGTTTCAGACTCTGAGAAGTTGAGTAGAGAGGAAGAATCACTTCTCTTGTCTATATTCCAGCTATCAGGGCCCAGGATTCATTTGGTGGTTTGCTGGTTTTGTTTTAGGTTTTTTCATCCCCATAAAGCCTTGATACCTGTCTCACGTTCAATTTATTGTTGAAGAGGCCCTTCATATTCCCTACAAAGTTGATTTTTAGCCAGTTGGTTTCAGTCAAATGCATGACTTTCTACTCTGCGAAATGTTTCATTCTACAGACTTTATTAGTATGCCTGGGCCCTTAAAAAGTCACTCTACTGGGGAAACCTCAGATATGAAAGGCACTGAGAACCTCAGATACTTGCCTGTCCTTGGTCATCAGGTCTCCCATCCTACTGAGGAGTGGGACTGCATTTTCCATAGCCTTCCTTTTTGCAGACAGTGCACTTAGAAAAGCATCTCTCATTGTCCTTCATGTCCCTCCATGAATGCTCTGTTGACAGCCTGTTTGTATTTCTCAGATGGCACACAATCTATTCACCTCCTTCTGGAAACTCCTACAATTGGGAGCATATCTCTCACAAGTAAGGACATTGCTATCTTGAGGTCTAAAACTTTCAGGAAAAGGCAGATTTCTTATTTATGTCACTTTCTTTGCCAAAGTACTTTAAAAAAAAAGAAAACCATGTTGATCTAAAATTCAAATCTGATAATTTGGCTATATTTTTCAAACAGTTCCATACATTTGACTTGCTAATGGAGAAAATTCAGACGTCTCTTTTCACATCAGTGAGTTTTCTGAAATAAATACCTCTGCACACATAAAGCTTGATAATGTAACCATACCACTAAATGCTGATGCTCAGTTTCCCAGTGGACCTCTGTGTTCCCTTTGCAATCTTGCTGAAAGCCTAAAAACCAAACAATGACATTCAAAATTCTGATGCTTGCGTCTGTTTGCTAAGGGCATGAACAACTGAGGACAGACATGAGCTACTGCTTAAACAATTTCTCAAGAGGATGTAGCTTCATAAGAAACAAAATGAAATAAAGTAGTTTGTGGGAAGAAATTTTAGAAGCTGATAGAAAGAAATAATGGCAAATCTTTTACACTTCCTCTTTTAATATTCACTGACTTGCCAAAGGGCATGCTTGGCATGCTGAATTTATTTTCAAAGGAAATAAAAGAAGAAAATAATAGATAAATAAGATGATAAATGACTTTACCATTTTTACATTTGCATATTTGATTAAAAATTCATACTAGCACCTGAGGAAGGAAAAATCTGTTCCACAAACAAAGGTATGACAAACAGAAAATATACCAGCATCGTCAATCAAATATACCTATTCACATTCCACAGCAGCCATCTGTCACAATCATCTTACTGTCACAGTTAATTCCAAGAATCAAACACACACAGTCTATTCTGTGCAACATCAAACTGCATGCAGATGAGATGTGAGCTCTGAGTTCCCAGCCAACCACATCAGCTGATTGCTAAGACCCAATAACAGCAGAACCCCAAATTCAGGGATGGAAATGTAACCACAGCCCAGGATTAGCTTTCTATCAAGCAGTGTTGTTTTAATTTCCTTTCCTAAAACTAGTAAATCTGAAGAATTAAGAAAAAGGATATAACAACAGGAAGAAAAACATTTTATGAGCAGTCAAACCAAGGTTCTGCAGCAAAGAAAGTTCCTTGCAGTAATTGTAAAACTTGAATCATTTGAACTGGATGCACCAATGTTTCCCTGCTGCTAATACGTGTTCCCCCGGTTAAATTTAACAAACACTCCCTGCTCAAAAGGCTTGCTTTGGAAGAGAAAGAGTAATCTAACTGCCTATTGATATATTCTGCTTTTATAGTGACTCTGAAATTTGAACTCTCCTTGACTATGATAGCTACAAAGTGCCTACTATAGCAGCAGAATGCGACCAGAGTCTTTAAATCATCATTAAGGCTTCTTTTTTCAAAAGTTATTCCAATTTGATTTGCTTCTAATTAGAATAAATCCAGGGTGGGGTTTTTTTCTACTTTTTCCCTAAAAATTAGAAAGAGTATTGTGACAGCCAGCAAGCCAATGGCTCCTTCATGTCTTATGTAGAAAACCTAGGTTCATACAGCTTTCTCTTAAAAAAAAGAACCTAAAATTACTACTACTTTTTTCCAAACTGATATTTTAGTGAAATTGTCTGAAGTTATTACTGACTGCTATCATGTAGGAGAAAAAAAAGAAGAAAGTAAATTATTAGAATGCCATGCAACATTTAGTTCTTTTTAACAGTTGATTGAGGACTTAAGATCTGTAAACTACTTTTCTCAATGGATCACTTGAGTTTACACTCGGACATCACACTGAGAATGAGACCAGAATGTTTTATAGATGACTTACATACAGAAGATTTCCTTTTCTAATAATCTGGGGTTAAAGCCCTTCTGTTACCTAATCAAAGATTACATTTAATCAAAAAATGCTTCAGAACTGGTCAATTTTTACAACATCTTGTCATACAAAAACCCAACAAACAGCAAGAGATAGTTTGATTTCTTTCAAAAGTAGGATTTCTCTCACCAGTGTCTGAAAAAGTGTCAAAAATGCTCATTATATGCAAGTGGTTACTGAAGTGACATCTCCCTTTAACAGAGACCTGGACTTGAAATGTTTTATGGTTGATACCAGTAACGGCCAATTGTCTAGGGCTCACAGGATCCACTAGTTATTAATAACATTTTCTGGAATTTATAAAAACAGACAGTCAACATCACTGAATAAGTAACATCAGACAAGTAACATTACCATTTCACTAGTATGCCTTCAGGCAACTGCTCATGAAGATAAGTTTGGCAATCTCTGTCTCACTGAAACATGAAAATTCCTTTCAGAAAGCTGCAAGCAAAGATAGGAGCTGGATTTTCTGATAAACTGCTGTGAAGATGTCCTTAAGTTTACTGGCTTAGTTTCATGCTGACGTTCTAAGAAAATATAACTAAGACAGAAAATACCTTCTACCTTAAATATTTATCAACTCTTGGTTCTTAAATATGCAGAATTCATTCTTGGGAGCAGCATTTCTATTGTCTCCTAGCTATTCCTGTGGATTTCCTCATTACATTTCCTCCACTCTCTCACTTTTTCAATACTATCTGTTTCACCTTTCTTTACTTTGGCACCTCTTGTTTTGCAATTAAACCACTGCTATTTCAGCAGGCTGCTGCTAATCAATAATGCACTGCAGGCTAGAAACATTATTAGACACATTTCTCAAGCCTGCATAAAACTTATGAGCTTATTTTCTTGTGGTAAAGTATAAACTAGAGAACAGGAAAAAATTGCTCCCATTCTATTGCATCATGAAAAATGTAAATTCCAAGTGCTAATAAAGAAAAACTTCTGGAGACTGTTCTGCTCAGTCATGGGCAGAACACTGAAGATGCAACTTTAACCTTAAGCTTCATCATTAAAATAGGAAAAAATTAAATTTTAATAAATAGATGTGGGGGAATATTGGAGTGGACACAAAAACATAAAAAGGAAGCACTTCTAACATAGAAAAGTGGGATATGAAGAAATGCAGGATATGAAGAAAAGCAACAGAGAAGACAAAAGCAACAGCAATTATCTTAAATTTCTGATCCCTGCAACATGCAGGTTGCTATTGTCCATCTCCTTCTTGAGTGACTTTGATTCTCTGCTAAATACAATGCTTTGGCCACTGTCCTATTTTAAATTTATGATTTGTTGAGTTTTGGTTTGAAGCATTTTTTAAATGTGCCAAAATGCTGCTATATATATTTTTTTTCATTTTAAAATATCTATCTAGTCTATGTACTTCTGAGACTAGCTTCTGGCTACTTTCCAACACTCTAATATGAGATTTTGCCTTTATTTCATTTTGTCTAAGCTACTACTAAATAATACTATTAACAGATGCTCAAGACATTGAAGGAGAGATTAATTTCACTACATTTTAGACATTTACAGACAAGTCAACCATCAGTGCTCCAGAATGGAAAGCAAGTGACCCATCTAAGACATAATGTACTTGAGAGACACCTGATAGCAGGCTACCTCTTATGCATAAAGGCAAACTGCACAACCCTGATACAGTGTTAATGATTAGATTTGAAATTTTGTAATGTTTCCAACAGAATTAATGTAAAATACTCAGAAAAAAAATGTTTCACTAGAAGTAACTGATCTGTGATACTGGTCATCAAACAAGCTGATCTTCACTCCACCATCCCTTTCTTCCTTCCTAGTATATATACACACACACACAGAAACACACAGGTTGTCTGCATATAAGACAAATCCATCCTTCCATATTTCCACTGTAAAAAATATAACAAAACTAGAGTGTTTCACCACAAACATCGTAAAACTCTTTTTCAAAGCAGAGGCAACAATTGTAATCAGTAAGGCAGGACAGGAGGCTGCAGGATACTAGCATGTTGCCCAGTTTGAATCACTTTGAGTAGATAATGTAGCTGGTTTAAATTGTACAGTTTTAGACTACATCTCTGTATTTTACACCATTCTTAAACCTTTTGTATTTTTGCTTAAAAAAAGATAGTGAAGATGCAGGCCTATATCCTACTAATAAATAAGATGGAACTACCTACTCTCATCAATACCATATTCTCTGAATCAGAAACTAAAACTGGCTTCTGATTTTCTCTGCTTTAACCATCACAAACAATTCTCTTAAGGCAGGGCAGGATGACTACCTCCTTCTAAACAACTTGACTGACAAAAAGGTGATAAGGTTGATACAATATAAAGATTTTAGAAAATGATTTGCTGGGACCTTATGATTTTTTTTTTCCACAGTAATCAAAAGTAAACACTCACATGAGAAACCTAAAGCACAACGACTAAAAAGTATGTTTTAAAACAAAGTGTCCAAAAGCTAATCAAAGATATCTGTGGTGATGTAATTGATCTGAATGACAAAGGAAAGAGTGTGTTCATCACTGTCACAGGCACTAATGAATTAGGCAAGAGTACTATGCACAGCAATATGCAGGAAAAACAAAGGAATTTTGAAGAAAGCTCTATCTACACTAATGAATAGGAAGAAAGATAGTCTAAAACTCGAAGGTGGAAGAAATTAAGCATAACAATGAAACATCCAAACAGCCTCCTATGTACAACACCATCCACAGTAAACCCTCACAAGAGAGAAACACAGAAAGAAAAATGAAAACCAAAACAGATAGAGCTCGCGATGCTGTGTCACAGCATAAACCCAGCAATATTGCTGTGTTATACAAAACTACTCAACATTTGTAGAAAAAGATTTATTTAGAGACCATTTTTTTACTGGTATTTAACTTCTATTTCTCCATTATATAACCACTTAGCTCTACTGACCTCTTGTTTCACTGTAAATAATTTTCCTTCCATTTTCTTTCTTCATCTTCAGTGAACAGGTACTTCTTTTTGGCCCTTAACTATATAAAGTGGCAAAGACTGAATGATGTATAAAGTCTGCAAGCTGGTTTTAATCAAATAGCAATACATGTTCCCATCTTTGGAAAGTAGATACTTGCTGTGTTCTTTTTAATTAACAATTCTGTAACTGTCAAACAATCAAGTTCATCTTGTCAGGAACTGATCTTTTACAAGTCTACTGCTATAAATTTTTTTTCTATGTACACTTACTCAGACCATTCTATGGTCCATTCAGCTCCATTCTATGGCAACGGCAGTTACATACACACACAGACTAAGTAATACAACAGAAATTCTTCTTTCTTTCTTTCTCTTAGTACTACTTTGGGGGTGGAATTGAAATAAAAAAAGAATTAGGAGAAGAGAAAACCAATTCAAACTATTTTACTCAGGATAGGACAAGTGAGAAGAAAGTTACAAGATGTGACATTTGTTATTAGCCTCTGAGGTTTGTCATTTAAGGCGAAGAGGAACTGCACTCAAGATAAAAAAGACAAAATGCATCCAAAGCATCAAAAAAGCCAGTAACTGATGTGTAAATTAAAAGTAGAGTAGTGGAGGTCACAGATAATACATGGAGGTCAGCTTACTTCATTTCTAAGGAAAGCATACCTTCATATGACTAAAGATATAAAAAAAATTATTGCTTACAAGACACAATGTCTTCATAGACCTTTGGCCCTGCAGCATTACATGCTCCTCTGATAGCCTCAGTTAAATCTTCATCTATATGAATATGTGTATGAATGTATATAAAACTGCTTTGGAATGGTGTGGAGAAATTGCAGATGTACTGATGACAAAAGAGGGGACACGAAGGGCTGCAAACTCTGCATAGCATGTGTGGGTTCTTAAGTTTCAAAAAAAAAAATAAGGCAACCAACTACCAACTTCTTTTTTTAATTACTGACTTTTATTTGCTTCAGCAACCATTTTTATCTTACATTTACTTTTGGATGTTCTCCCTGCAGTATTTGGCAACTTATTGGAAATGTAAGATTTATTTTAAACTTGATTAAAACATTCAAAAGAACATTTAGCGGTCACGTTGGATCTTAGCAATCTGTCTTAAAGAACATTTGGAATATTTATTTAAAAAGAGAAAAATCTATACAGTTTCATACCCTGTAGCTGACAAGATAGAAAAAATAGTATCAAGAACACTTTTAGCAAGTACAGTCTTTAAAATATCAGCCTGCTAAAAGAAATTTAAGAAAACTTTCTGCTTTATAACTGGTATGTTCCTGCACTGCATGGAAGAGTTTCAGCTTGTTCAGTCTCATCCTCAACTGGGTATGTCTCTACAGGAATTATTTTTACAACATACAACTTAGAAAAAAATTCTGGTTATTTTCAAATAAATGTCTGTCAACTATCATGGACCCCTACCTGAAATTACCTTTTAGTTACTTTGCAAAACCTTATTACTAGTTTAGTTTTTTAATCAATTGACAGAATTTCCTAATAGTAAAACAATAGTAAAAAATAGTAAAAAAATAGTAAAACTCCTTGTCATCAGCAATAACAAGTTATACTCTGGCAACTTGAAAACTGCATGTTGTGAGCAATTAGGCACACCAGTATGACTTATTGATATAAGTTCTCCAACATAAAGCATAATTTTCTTTCCTTGCTGTAGCTGATTATAATTTGGATAATTAAAAAATATGGCATGCATGGCAAAAGCATTATTTGATACATTTTACATTTTACTTTTACTTCCACCTGCACCATGTCAAAGTACACTGCCATTATTAATGGTCCTAAGTTTTATTTGGATATGTTAGTCACAGAATAGCTGTCCTCACTCTACCACACCAAGACTAAATAGCTACCCATTTCAGCCTAGGCTATGCCTTCCACCTTTTTTCATCTCCATTTGATTAGATACCACATAGAGGTATTTTTAGACTTCTTTTTCCAAAACTTCCTTACCAATACAAAATCTTTATGTATAAATTATGTATATGAGTAGGAATTATAAATGTTTATTCTGTTAGTCTCTTGTTTTACGGAGTAGTTATGTCTTTCTGCATGTGGAAACAATGCCTGCTGACATAACCTACCGCTCTTAGCCTCAGAACAGAGCTCAGTTTGATTAGATTCATCCTCCTACTTAGTTTACTTACCCTGAAAGAGCTTCAGCACACTAACAGACAGATGTTATCATTCACAAGTTCAGACTCACATATTTGTAGTAAATGCAGACTCCCCCTTTGAAATCCTCCTTGAGGTATTTCAAAACCTCATTAAGGCTTTTCCTGTTCAGATGCCTGTACCCTGAGCGTGGTTTTGCAGGGCACTTAAACCACAGTAGTGCCTCCAAGAGCCCTTACAATGGTAGAAGTTCCTTTTTAAGTTGAAGTGGCAGTAAAACCAGAAACACTTAAGCTTTCTTGGTGTACACACACTATACTCTCTTCAAAATAACCCAAGGTCTCCCAACTCCAGCAAACTGGGTGAAACAGAGAATCACAGAATCACAGAATCACAGAATGACCCGGGTTGGAAGGGACCCCAAGGATCATGTAACTCCAACCCCCCTGTCGCACTTTTTATGCACCTGCAAAAAATAAAATCCGTGCAATATTTTCTCCCACAGCTGTCATTCCTGGCATAAATTTATGCATGTTTTGCTCCTGATTGTATTATAGCCACCTTTTCATGTGGTGCATTCTTTCTTTAAATAAGCCTCTGATCTTCCCTATACCCATGAGATTCAACCAAAAATTTCAAGTGCAAAGCCTCTAGAAACTTTACTAATGGACATATTGTTCAAAGTCACTCTGTATGTTGGCTTAGGCCAACCCATGCTCATTTTTATTCCACATGTTCTCCAGTTCCACTGTGAAATTTATCCTTGTAAACATGAGTATAGCACTTTTCTTGTCCATGATTTACCTTGGTCTTGATTAAATGTGTGATGTCACTATACATATAGTATACAGTCCAGTATGATTGTCTAAGCACTTTCAACAAGAGCAGCACAGATGCAAATTCTAAATAACCTCTCATCATGTGATGCATAGAACATATATGTACAGTAAGTCTGATGCAACTAAGAAATATAGGATTTACCCTATATTAGCTATTGAGATTATTCTGTTCATTGTGAAAAGTCTAAAATTTCCTGAAAATGCATGTGAATTGCAAATTAGAAATTCTCTGCTACACGTAATACTCTTACTCCTGCGGCACTTCAAAGAACTTAGTTCTGCCAACTCCTGTCAGTTGATCACAGAAAGTTTAGGCAAAACTTTTGGAGAAATCTGGCAAAATGACATTTGAAAAACAACATGTGTTTGCAATTTGACAAACAAAATCAGAAATTTGCAGAAGTACATGCAATTCACTAAATGGGAATTACATATGCTTCAGATGGTTAAATTCAGCTGATTTTAACAACAGTTATTAAAAAAATATACCTTCAGATAATTTATTTATAAAGCGATTATTTGGGTACTAACCTAAGAGCAGAATATGTAGAATAAACAACTGACCTCATCAAAATCCTTTCTCACTAAAGGAAGCTAAGAAACCAGAAATTTAGCCTCCAGGTCATGGAGCAGTAAAATCTTCTTATGCTGACCTCTTAAAAGCCATTCTGACTACATTTTCATAGGTCTTTTTTTCGTATAAATGCTATCTTTAAAATCTGCCACAAAGTACTGCTTTCTACAGGTTCTGTCTCTCAGAGATTTGCTTTATTTTGGTTTTTATTACTTGGACTCACCTTTTTTTGTCCAGCATTTAACCAAATTAATTAAAGGACAGAAAAGGGCAAGAAAAAAAAAAAATCATGACACCAAAGACTCCTCAAAACTCTAAAAGCATCTCTGTTAGGAGATTGTAACATTTAGATGGTACAGACAGATTTTACTATGACACATACTGGGTATCATCCTCCAAGCCACTCTTCTTCTTTGTAAAGCATAAAATTAAAATTAGCACAAATTTAAAAAGCAATATCCAAGCAATTTAGTACTTTGAAATTGAATCAATGTAATCGCATTTTACAAGGGCTAGATACACCCGTACTTCAAAGACGAATTTCCACAAATTATCCCTGCATTAAATGACTACCCCAAAGAGGAAATCTTCCAACCTCTACTTCTACACTTTAATTTATCAAAAATATTTTTTTTTTTAGATTCTGACTTTTATATGCAATCTTTTACACATCCAAACCTAAACACATAAAAATTTGGGATTTGAGTTCAAAACAAATTTTCATATAGAAGTACACAGAAATCTTAAACTCTTACTTCCATGTATTTAAGCACTACAGTGTTATATTTCCCTGACACATATTTTCATATTCAAATATACCACATTGAAACATGACACTTGCTATAAGTAAATACAACAGAACTTAGTGAAAGTAATTCAGAAATAGAAAATGTTTGGTGAGATCTATCCACAGTTGTTCAACCTTTGAAGTTTTATGTGCAATGCTAGAATAGTGAAAATAAAAAAGCTACAGCTTTAGATACTTTAAGTGAGCTATGCAATATAATTGAACAGTTAATAGAAGCATAATCATCTCAGCAGGAATTAAATAAACCAAATACAACTGCTGAGTTGTTTCTCAATATTATTATTTTCAAAGCATATTTTGCACATGCTGGTATATTTAGAGGAAGCAAGGCAACTTCAGATCACAACAGTATACAGTTTAAGAGCTTTCTTGTGATGATGCAGAATGTAATGAGAAACATTTGAAAAAAGTTTCCTCTAAACATTTTATGTACATTTAAAAAATAAATCTAAATCCCTTTATCTTTAATACTTCAACTGACTACATGTAAAAATATTTGTTACAAAAGAACAAAGAAATATACAGAATTAAGTCATCAGCTTTGCAAATTCTGCAAGGTGGATTTTTTCTTTCTCTTATTTCATGTTTCAAAAAATAAGGATAAACTTTCAAGACTTCAACACACAAAACTAGGAAAAGAGGAGAATACAATGAAAAGCATTTTTTTTCTACTTCAAAGGAAGTTTTTGCTGCTAAGACAAAATTGGAAAAAGTAACTAATAGTAATTATTAATTATATTCTTATTCTGTGTAAGAGAGTATTGCAAGTGCAGCTACTGCATAAGAAACAACAAAAAGCAGAAGGATAAAAATGTGGAGACAAACTCTTTCTCAAATACTGAGAAAAAAATATTAACAAGAGCAGTATCGTTTGATATAGACTCACTAGCTTTACATTAGAAATCTCTAAAAGGTCAGGTTAAAAGGTGATAGGCATTAACAGCTGTTTAAAACCTAACACCAGCAATGATATTAGCACTCCAGAACTGAGCATCCAGCAGTCTGGGAACAGATGGAAGAAAGGCTACTTCTTTAAATGTTACTAGAATATCTTCAAAATTCCAAGTCTTGTGCAGTCTTGAATTCTCAAGCATGGCATTAATGTAATCCTGAAAATCTATTTTACTTGGCACCTATCAGCAGCCCTTTCATCACTACTCCTGAATCAAGATGCCTTTATAAACCCTTTAGTCATTAAGAGATGTTACTTGATTCATAGAGAGATTAATAGATTAATAAAGATTAAAATATCCTGCTTGGCAAAGTACAAACTATGTTTGATGATCCAAAATTCTTCTATAGCATAAATTTTTCATTGTCATTTGCCAACTCATGATGCCAGAAATACTTTCTAGAAATGTCTCAATGAACTTTTGCCAGTTTCAAGATAATGTTACAATGGAGCCCTCCCTACGTTGCTAGCAAACTGCACATGAACACAAACTCCACCCTTCCAGTCCTCTAGGGCATCTTACCTACAGCATCTGCTACATCGAGATCACCCCAGAGTAAGAAGGATAAATGGTACAGCTAAGAGTTGGTGGGTTTCTTCTATGACTGAAAGCTCCTGAAATTGCAGTTTCTAGCCTTGCGGATACTCCTGGCAACTACTAAAAGATTTTGAAAGTAAGTAGGGAAACTGCGAAGCTCCTGAGCGTGTAAATGTAGATTGTTTTTCTTTCTGAATTGATTTTGTATCATAAACACCACATTTATACCTTTATTTCTGAATCAGAAATTCTGCTTTTTGGACAAAACTTGAAGCTAAATTGTATGAAATTTACATCCTTCTAGCCTTTTTTTTAGCTTTTAGTTCACCTTCAACCACTGCACTCGGAGATATAACAGAAAAAACAGCATTAACATAACCAACATTTATTTCATAGCCTGGTATAAGATTCTATACTATCTTTTCATTCTTCAGAAACCTAAAAGATCAGACTTATACTGACAGTCATTCCTCTAAAGCACTTTAGCAAAGTTAACATCATTATCCTTGACAAAATTCAGCTTCCAGCTAATACCAAGGAAACACTTTCTGTTACCTCATTAAATTTCTTCCTTGATTAAAAGAGAAAAAGATACTTTAATAGAAAGGATTTTTAGAGACACTTTTAGAGTTCTTTGAAATACCTGCTTTGATTCTAGACAGACAGTGGAAGACATGGAAACAAAAATTTGATTTCTAATCCATCTGCTACTGTTTCCTTTTCTCCTGACCACCAAAACTGCTGAAATCACAACAATTTCAAAATTAAGTTAAAGAGCACTAAAACTCAGCTTCTCTTTAGCTATCAAAGTGCAATTTTTAATAGAAGTTGCTTTATTCCAGTAGTTGTAAAAATAAGTGCCTGTCATAAAAATGACAGATGGCAAAACATATGGTGTATCACTTACAAAAACAACCAAACAAAACTTTGAAATCCTCTCAAGAAACAGGAGTGACCCAAATAGCCATGGGTCAACTGAACAAACACAACTCAACAGCAACCTTGCAGGACAGAAGAGCAGCAACTGTTCAGACATTTATAAGTGACACTGATTCATGTCCACAAACTGAAGTTGGATGGCCTCTTCTAAACACCATCAGAGCCAATGAGGCTTGACAGTGCTCAGACTCTTGGCATCAGCTTCAACTGCCAGGAATACAAACAGTGGCAGGATCAAGTAACGGATGGCACAGTAAAAGTCTATTTGGCTTGCACTGCATTTAATTATTAATTAGACATCTGCAACTCCACAACATCTGCAATGGTATTATGCGGAGTAAAGAGGATAATTAAACCGGGAGTACTGTAAAAAAGAGAGGAAGAGTCTTACCTCCATTATTAAATGTGACACAGAAGGTATGAACATGCTTTACAGCAATATTTTTTGAATTATTTGATTTTATTAAATTTTGCTGGTTTTGACTGTGACAGAGTTAATTTTCTCAAGAGCATTTTCCATGGGACTGTTTCAGGTTTGGGCTGAAAACAAAGCTGAAAATATAGGGATGTTTCAGTTACTGCTAAGTACTGCTCACACGGCATCAAGGCCTTTTCTGCACCTCACACCAGCCCATCAGTGAATAGGCCAGGGGTATACAACAAACTAGGAGGAGACACAGCTGGGATAACTGACTCAAACTGATCAAAGGGATATTTCATACCATATGGCATCATGCTCAGCAACAAAAGCTAGGGAAAGAAGGATAGGGGCAACTTCATGGTGTTTTGACTTCCCAAGTAACCACTACATATGAGTCCTGCTTTCCTAGAGATTGCTGAACACCTGCCTGCCAATGGGAAGCAATTAATCCATTGTTTTGTCTTGCCTGTGTGTATGGCTTTTGCTCTTATTAAATTGTGATTATCTCAACCCCTGAGTTTTGTCTTTGTCTCCCAAATCTCTCCCAACTTGGAAGGAGTGACCAAGTGGCTGCAATCATATGGTACCTAGGAGTTAAATCAGACAGCTGACTAAATTAAGAACAATATTCTTAGTGTTACCCTGTGCAGAAGCATATGCTTTTTATTTTAAAATAAAAAAAGAATTCTCTGCCAAATTCAGAATTTGATTTTGTTTAGTTCGCTTCTGGTGTTATATACCTAAGGAGTTTCTGGTTTGATAAGGCATTGCCTATGCCCCTAAAACTTGGAGCTGATGACCTGTTGTCACAGGAAATATACTATCAAATAATCAAAGACTTTCTTTCCATGCTTCTTAGTTTACTTGACATAATAGCATCAGTTGTTGAAAGCAGGCAGATTATATAGACTAGAAATGTTTTATTTTCACTCCCCAAGGCAGAGAGTCAGCTTTTGACCTCAGATCTAACTCAAACTAACTGAGAATGAGGAAATGAACATAGATTTTCAGAAAAGTCATATGCCAAGCCTATGTGGAATATAAACTCGGAAAACTGTAAGTCTGAAAGACATAGGCTTTAGCAAAAAGAGTAATACTGAAGAATCTGGACTAAGAGCTAGCTGAGGTCTAGCAGAATTCAGAATAGAAAACTTTTCAAAAGAAGGAACATTTTTATGGCTAAGAAACAAGGATTCTTAGTGGACAGGTGAGCAGGTTCTGTCTGCTGTTTAGAATAAATACAAAAGTGTTTCTCATCATGGAATTCCCCTTTGCATGTACTTCTAAAAAAATAATGAAAAATTCTACTAAAGAGAATGTTAATACTATTTTTTCAGGTTATGAGAGCCTTTCTACTTTAATATTGGTGTTGTGCCTAAAAGAACATTAAAGTTGTGAAGAAACTTATTTATCCTGCATGAGACATACAAAACAAATTAGTTTACTCATAGGCAAATATTCTCAATGTATGCTGAGTCAATTCTTTTTTTAAGTGCTAAATAAATTAGACAACAAAATGACAAAATTTTCTTTTTGTTTCCTGTCTCTTTAAACATAAAATAGTAATTAAATGAAGAAAGTAATATCCTTTTGTCTCCAACAAATCATAAAGGGAGGTGTACCCCTGGAGACTAAGTACATTAAATAATTTAAAATCCAACAATTAGGGCACTTGCATGAAAAATCTTACCCTACCTTTTCTCTGCTGCATTACCACTATTTTTATTCAGAGATGTGTTGTCTCTGAAAAGCTTAGAGTTGGCATTTCATGGATTTTCACATAAATTCCTTTGAGCTAAATATTTTAATTTGGTCATATTAGAATCAGCACACATTTATGGCACCCCTTCAACATCACAAAATACAGAAAATTCATGATTTAAAAAAAATTCTTAAAATGGAAGTATAATAATGAAAATACACAGTGTTTTTTCCTTTCTGAAACAGCACTGTTGTTGCTATGTCAATTTTCAAATGAGATTTTCCTGAGAAAGCTCTCTTTATTGACAGAGCCTGAATTTTTATCTACCCTCATTTCTGTATGCTCAATTACACTTTAGAAACAGTACATGAAAGGTTTAGTTCTGCTTCTCTAACTTTTAGTCCCTTTTCTAAATAGATGTTTCTTAATCTTTAGTTCCATATTCTACAACTATGAGCATCAAATTAAGTTCCATTTTTTTTCTTCAGGAAATGAGTTAATATTTTCTTGACATCTTATAGAGCAGTCTATAAACTCTTCCACATGGAAATAAATATGAATGAATGAAATAGATTTGTTCCATCAGTTGAAAAAAAATCAAAATGGAAACTTTAATACACTGAAATTATTTTGACAGAAGAATATGTATATTCACAACAGCAAAGAATGCACATGCTAAAACTCTCCTGAGGTGCTGTAATTACAGTACATGTATCTCATCACACAGATATACTAAAAAGTGGCTAATCATTATTAATCTGTTTATAATAGACTACAATAATATAATGCAAAAAGCTTCATATCACTGTATGTATTTATAATAAATAGTTGATTGGAAATTCCACTGTGGTTAATTATTTTCTACTTGTTGTAAAGAGTTACAGGTTTCTAACTGGCTGCATGACAGTTATACTGTAATGGAAATGCAACATCTTTCTTAATTTCAGTGGTATTAATAATAACAACATTGGAAAATAACCATTTGCTTTTTCTGTGAGTACATTTGTAACTCTATTTTGATTAGTGACTAATAGCAACCCACCAAAAAGTCCTAGGGAAGATGTGTGCAGTGTTGGAAAGTGTTTGATAGGTATAATACAAAAACCATCTTCCATCATTTTGCCAAGTGCAGAAGATAAGAAGTGTCACTATAGGTCAGAAAGACACCTCAGTCTTATCTTTCCTTTTCTGCAAAGGTGTAGCAAGCAAGCAATATGGCAATTCAAAGAACTGATCACACACTTGAAACAACTCTCTTATACCAACAGTTTGAAATTTGACAGTGCAAACAGCCACTCAAGAAGACTGTAATCAAAATTATGAAAACACAAATGAATGGACATGTCACGGAGGCCAACAACATAGAATGGCAGGGTCATGCCCATTAGGCAACTTCTCTACATTAAGTTTAAGGTAAAAAAATACCACTTCTCAGAGTGAAATTTCATGCATTTTTCCTATTAGGTAAAATAGAATTATTCCTAACAGCCACACTTCCCCAAGGGATTATAAAGCAGAAGTTTAAGAACAGTAAGTATAGTACACATAACAGGTAAACAGAGAAAGGATTGCTAAAAGACGCATTAAAAAGTTCTGCTTAGTGCTGCCTCTGCTTTGGATTTCAGAAGTGTCCAAAAGAAGCAGGCATGGTTACTGCTTGCAACTGGAAACTTGAAGAAATATATAGAAAAACCAGAAAAAAATAAGGTAAGTGGACTTCCTTTATACTTTAAAAGACAGTATTTTGATTTGTCTAGCTATTTACCATATGCTTAAAAACTAGTATTTGTATTCTAGACTAAGGATTATTTTGAGAGATGTTTTTATGATTGACTTCCTATTGAAGACAACTCACAAAATGGCAATTCTACATCTCTAAGAGTCAGCACTTAGTGATAAAACTGCACACTGGTGTTCATGTTAGTTCTGTGTATTCACAGTACTACGACATTTTTGGGATTTCAATTAAAATGTGACTAAAAGAGTGGCTTCTCTATCACTGCTATGCTAAAGATGGGATAATAACTTAATATAAAAAATAATGAATATTCCTGCATGTATGCATACAAACCTATTTTAACTTCATTATTAAGTACAGTTGACATGTATTCTTTTTCAAGTCCTTTTTTCAGATAGTTTCAGCAAAGAAGACATAAAAGATAATGCCATTCCAATTATTACAGAAAGATTAAGCACAACAGACAGATGGGAAGTATTCATTTATTTAGCATCTCCACCACTCTCTTTTCCTCTGCTTTTATGTCTACTGAGTTAACTGCTATTTATTCCATCTTCATTCATCTGCCACTCCACCTTAGTTTTCTGAGCTTATGGAAGTACACATAAATAATAAGATATCAAACTCTGCTTGTGGTCTGTTGTGACTTTCCTTTCATGTAAAGTACATTCTGTGACTTTCAAGAAGACTCCTGCTTTCTGAATAAGACTTCAGAGTATCTGAGTACTGAATTATTGAAACCTTGAAAGTGCAGTATCACTCCTATTGAGGTTCGGACTCAAAACTATGGTAACTATGATAGAATTTTTTATTTTGGAAAGGAAGTCAACCAGCTCTACAACTAACCCCAGCTGACACATTTTGGGACTGGATGAAACCTTATTAAGTCTGGAGAAGTAAAAATCTGGATTTTTATATTCATTAAATCAAATGAGCTTTACATGCTTAAAAAATCAATTTGCTAAAGTCATGATAATTCTCTATTGCCTAATGTTAGATGCATGTTCTAGCAGTTCATATTCTGTTATTTGATCTCATAAGATTAAACAATACGACACTAACTTGTTCATTTAATTTTTCAAAAATTTGAGGAGGCTACAGCTAAAAAGCCTCAGTAATCATGCCAAACATCTCACACCATGTGCAGCCATCCTGTACAAATGTGATATTCATACAAAGACATTTCCTCAGTGCTTAAAAAAAGTTATGATACTGCTACTATGCTCACTCTTCATCCTCTTTCTGTAGCAATTTTCCTGCTACATTAATAACAAGTACAATTATCTCTCTTCACCTTCATCTGGAACAACACTGAACAACCCTTAATCTAATTGCATCTCTAAATTCACAGGAAAATAGTCATGGTAAAGACTTGTTTGACTGCAAACGCAGTAATGATTCAAAAAATTAAGTTATCACCACCTATGTAATTCACAGATTCAGGATAGCACCATCACTATGTTATGAAACACTTCAGCACTTTCTGGACAGCAGCAGGAGTTTTTAATCTCTGCTTCCCTTGGTTTTGTCAACTTTTCCAGCCCATTAAAATTAAAATAACTGCTAACATCTGCTTCAAGGCTAGGTACCACTTCTCTGGAAAGCTTCACATTTCTCAGAAATGTCAGAAGACTGGTTTAGAAGTTATGGAACATCAATTTGTTCTGTTTCACCTACTCACCTGGCAGCCCAATTATATTCTTTAAAATGGTAATACAATTAATCAGTACGATGCCTTGGGAATGTAATATAAAATTAATTTTAACAATCTAATTTCAGAACTGTCAAATTCAGTTAGAACAAGTAGCTTAAGTCCACAGAACTCCAGTTCTAACAGGAGGTTTCCTCAAACCTACTGAAGCATATCCAGAGCAAAACAAAAGTATAGCTTATTTACAGAACATTAAGCATTTCATAACAACAGAATTTCAAAAGTACAGCTTAGGGTTAAGCTGTCAAGAACACTTGATTTGCAAAGTAACCCCTCTAATGAACTAGCATATCTATCCTTATATCCACTGTAGCCAAACAAAATCAGTCCTGGGTACTTGAAGTTTGGAGCTTGGAATAGTCCAATCTTAAAAAAAAAAAGAATAGATTTTTAATTTGAAAGGGTACTTTTATTTTTAGGAATTCAAGCTCTCACACATACCTAAATGTCTGTCTTTCTGCAATACTGCTGAATCTATTACCTATGTTAATGTACAAATATCACAGACATTCCCTCTCCCTGCAGATGCTAATGCACTACCAGTAGCTAAACAATTATACAGAAAATAAAGGGTAATATCAACTACTTGTTCCATGAATTTAGAACAAGGACACACATCCATCTGTATATACTGGATTACTTTAAGAGGACTAATGTACTCTCATAAAAGCTACATCCTCTTCAGCAAAAGACTAATACAAAATGAGATTTAGAATCTTGCTTCAGTATCTTTTCTTTCTGTGATACAATTGCAAGGACAAAGGAGAGAAAAAAGAAAGAAGAAAAACCCCACTTTTACAATTGTTTTAACTCAGACGCTGTAAGTGTACTGCAGAATAATTTAAAATACACAGTATTTCTCTGTCTCTTAAAAGGGTGACGAAAAGGGAATTAAATTTAGCTCCTCTTCATTCATAAATATTACATGAGACAATTAAGATAGTCTCAAAATAATTTATTTAAATTATAATAAAATTTTAGCAAATAATTTTGCTCTGTAGAATATGCTGAAGAAATTTATTAACAGTATTTATTATCACTAACAAGAGCAACATCACTTAGTTTGATACAGAGGACATAGATCACTGCTTCTTTTTTGTTTACAGATCCTAAAGTAAGATTTTCCAGCTGTACACAATTTTAACGTTTCTGGATTTAATGTTGAAAATGCAATTTTGAAGATAGCCAAGTATCAGAGAAAGACAAGGGCAGATGTGGGCCTGTTCTGAAAGGACACTGAAATGCTGGTCACAGGGGGATGAGGAGAAGGCAGATGTGCTCAATAACTTTGCCTCAGCCTTCACTGGCAAGGCTTCTGCTTGCACCACTACCTGAAGAACTTGGAGGTGCACAAGTCCATGGGATCTGGTGAGATACACTCACAGGTCCTTAGGGAACTGGCAGATGAAGTTGCCAAACAACTGGCCATCATATTTGAAAGGGCATGGCAGACTGATAAGTTCCTACTGACTGGAAAAGGGGGAACATAATCCCCATTTTCAAAAACGGAAAAAAGAAGATCCAGGAAACTATAGGCCAGTCAGTCTCACCTCTGTGCCTGGCAAAGTCATGGAGAAGAACCTCCTGAAGGTGCTGCAAAAACACATGGAGAATGATACTGAGGTGATTGGAGGTAACCAACATGTGAATAAGTGAATAGAGGATGCAATGGGGTTGCTAAAAGCTGTCTGTTCAGATAGTGCTGCAGTTTTCTGGGCCAAGCAAAGGAATCAAGAGTTTTGTGCAGCTTTGTAAATCACCTCTTCAGTGCTGAAAGTCTTGGACAAAGTCCTTTAATGGTGTTTATTTTTTACATGCACTTAGTTAGCAGAAAAGGAGCCTTTCAGTGCAGATAAAACTGCCT
>VZTY01034089.1:412995-426855 GCA_013400935.1 Turnix velox
TAGTGGGAGGTGTCCATGCCTATGGCAGGGGGGTTGGAACTTGATGATCTTTAAGGTCCCTTCCAACCCAAACTATTCTATGATTCTATGTAGTCTCAAGTGCAATGGTTATAAATGAATGCTATAACCAGGATGCAGTCACTACACACGGAAGAGTTTTTTCTCTGATCAGGAATTCTACACCTGCCAAAGCTGTAAGTGTAGGTTCAGGGAGGTTTTGTTTGGTCAGTTTGGCGCTTGCTGTTACCAGTAAAAATATCATTATTTCTCTTTCTCATGACCATAAATAATAATACTGAAAAATTCTTGACCAGGTATTTTCAAAGTTATATCTTCCAAAATTTAACAAAATTCCTATGGTAACTTTTCACTCTGGGATATCTTGCCCTGCCCTAGGTTAGGATTTGACATTTACTCCATTTCAGGTACTATGGAACAGATTTCAATTCAGAATTGGTAACAGGTTAGTGTAAAAGGCAAATTTGGAGGATTAATCTTCTACAAATTAGGGGAGGGAAGATTATATTTGATTCATGAAGCTTGCAGAGAACAATATGGAGCAGAAGTGAGTGCTTCAGAATTGAGACTGTAAGGATGGAAAATTAATTGCTATTAAGTATTTTTTGTAAAGTCATTTAAACAAAGCAAGGATACTCTTTCTCGCTTCCCTGTTAGTCAGGTTCATTATCTAATCCATACATCATGTCAGAAAAGTAATTGTGCTGGTCAATTTTATGTAAATTAATTTTAAAATAAAGATGGAGAGAATTTTGTTCTCTCAAAGAGACTGCACTGCTAAATGATCAAGAAAAGTCAGGAAAATATCACTAACTCAATCTCCATGTCCTACTATTGAAAAGAAGGCCCTTAAACAACTTAAAAACAACCAAGCACCCTTGAAGCATTGATAAAAAAAGTGCCTTGCCTGGTGTTCAAGTTCCTTGTTTCAGGTAAAAAAAATATGGTGAGAAAATACGGGTATGTTGAGAATACTTTAAGGCAGTGCATGTTTTGGAAAAGTACTTAGGTTATAAGCTAAGTGAGCATGAAGATGGTAATGAAAATAAATATGCTACATATTTCACGCCAAAGTTATTATCTTTGCTTCATTTATCATATACTGTCATAATTTCAGCTTGTACTACCAATAATGCATCATTCAATCATATACTGTTTCAGATACATTTAGTAACCTGTGTACATAATGTAGAAGTTTTCTCCAGTTATTGCAGAAGCATTCTTCAGCCACCTGCTGCATCGGTATCACTGTGCATCTATGACCCCTGATAGTTAATTTTTCATTCTAAAATCCTCCAACTCTTCATGAGATGAATCCAAAACCTAACAGAACAAGTCTCTTTCTAGGGATTCAAACCACGCTCATGGCAGGGGACTTGAATTAGTTGACCTTTAAATGTCCCTTCCAACTCAACACATCCTGTGATTCTTCTGTTGTGCAGGTAGATTTCACATGCAGTATTCTCTGTCAAATTTCAGTTAAAAAAAACTTCATGATTAAACTCATCTACAGGATTAATATGAAATGACTGCATCATGAAATAATAGGTTAAATCTACACTAGCTTCAAAATGATAACTAATATTGCATAAGTTGTGTAAAATGTCACATACAATTATGGCTAAAGAGACAAACCAGAAGAGTAATTAACTGAGATGAGGGTTCATATCACTAAAAGTAAAACTAATTATTTTCATTTCTCTCATATGGTTACTTATCAGATCAAGTCTCATAGGGACACAAGATGTATTTCAGCCAGGCAATAAAAAGCAGCACATAATTACACAACTCCTTGGAGTAACTGCTTTATATCCTTCAAAATTCTCCAGGAACTGTGCGAATAACCTCAAATATTACTTTGGTGTCAGTTCAGATGAATGATGAGTGCAAATGCATGGTTATATAAACAAATAGCATGTTTATAATGCAACCTCTTAATATAATTATACCATCAGGAAATTAGAATGTGCGGTTATATAAGTCTCACCCTTTGCCTTCTGCTACTGAATGAACTGCTAAGTACTAAGGGAAGATTAATCTTCACTAGTGACATTTAAGAGAATGGTTTCTGAATATAAAAAAGCAAAAGAAACACCTAAAAATGTGTTATTTATCTTGATAAGCTACTTCTACTGTATAAATCACTTTTGCACAACAAGACATTATTTTAGCAAGATGTTGAGAGAGTAAAGAAGGGAAAGTACTGAATCACTCCAGGCAAAAGAAACATTTCCTGTGACAAAGAGAGAAATTTGCTACTGAACTTAGCAATTTAGGGTTTTCATTATTCAGGTAGAGATAATTTACAGAAACACTGATTTAAAACTACTGCTTAAAAGTAGCACAGTAAAACTGGACACTGTAACATTTCAGGACTCCTAATAACTATTTTCACTTATCCACATCCAAGCAACTGTATAAAGAACAAGATGGAGACTAGAGATCTAAGTCCATATGTTGTATTATACTATAACATTCTATGAGCTTTATAAACCTAAGTAGTGAAATATTCTTCAGTCAGAAAGTACCGTTTTGGTTAAGCTCCTTTGAGTTGGCTCCAGTTTGGCTGATGACAGAAAAAATTGACTTCATGTAGCAACAAAAATATCTAGTAGAAAACTGCAAGCCTTGCTGAAAGGTTTTATGATGGTTGTGCAGAGCTTGTGGTTATACTACATATACTGGGTGTTAAAAAACATGCTAAGGACATAGACCACATTTGAATATATCCATTTTTACACATGTACAATTTACACATCAAGTCTCTTAGGATGTAAGTCATTGCCTGATGTGTTTTATAGGGTAAATGCATTTCTGGCCTATAGTACAGAATGGAAAAGAAAAAATCATTTTTAATGTTTTATGTGGCTAATGATATGGATTAGTGAGCAATAACCCACTTCCACAAAGGACATAAATGCATATTACTGAGACATCAGTGAGTCATTAAAGCTCCTTTTTGTCTGAATCTTTTGTATGCATAAGCTGTGCACAAATGGCCACACTTAGTCATGTTCTTACTTTTCATCTTTATGCATCAAAGTGAACTGTGGAAGGGAACTCATAGATGTAGGGTATGAAGACTGGAAGGATCAATGAAGCAATAACTGAGGAACAGATGAAAGGCCATACTCTCTTTTTTGACCATTTAGCTGACATGAATAGAATTATTTAATTGGCAAAATCGTGTTTTAAGAAGCAAAAGTCCTTAATTTTTACTCCATTCTCTAGCTTTAGAGCAAAGTAGATGGGCAATAATTGGCAGAACTACCAGGAAACTGTACTTATTGTGAACAAAGACTACTTATTAATATATGCAGCCCTGCATTATAACTACTGCATATATTGCCCAGCTTCATGAACTGATGAATTTTACAGTTGAAACTCAGATTATCACAAAAATTAACTTTTTTCTTTTGAATAATTTCCTTAATTCATTCAAATTGCTAATTCCCTAATGACTTTTTTCCAACTATAGCATAATATTTGACATTCTGTAGGACAGAACTATATGGCCATTCGCAAAGATTAAAATAGCTTTTTGCTTACAGGTGTCCACAGTGTCAAAGAAGTCCCAAGGACAAATTTTAATGACTAATACATTTGTAACACAGCCACCACAAATTTAATCCCATACATTGTTTCCTTCAGATTTATACTGGTATTGTCAATGCACTTCTTATGAAACTCACACACACATACATCATCATAAAAAAAAAAAATCAGTTAGTAGAGCGGGAAAGAAGCCTATTGAAGTTCATCCTTTTTTTCTTCAACTATATCCCTGGAGTAATGACAAATTATTACAAATAATTTTGTCTTTCCCAGTTGTGATATTAAAAAAAAAAATTCCATTTCATCAAATATCTTTCATGAGAAGAGCATTTGAAAATCGACTTGTGTTTGTGAGTTATGAGATTTCTTCCAGAGGCTTAAAAATGGTGTTAATAGGCTTTTGCAGTGACAGGCCCAGGAAGAAAACTAGGTCACAGGTGTCCACCAACAGCACAGTAAGTTTAGACTTCAGTTAGAATTGATTGCAGAAGGTAATGTTTTGATGGTATGGTGGACACATATATATCAATCTTTTGGAAGTAAAAAAATAGAACAATTTTTCTGCCTTGGCATACTAATATTTCTTCTTAAGATGCAAGAATAATTTCTCTTCTGCAGACAGGACTCTGACCATAGGAATGTTTGCTTTTTATGAGTGAAACCAATAGCTACTCTTCAAGATTTTACCACCACTATTGAAGAAGATCTGATAATTAAATATCAAAATCCCATAGAAGAAACCTGAAAATCTAATTATCGTCTCAATTTAAGTGCATAAAAATCTTCAGAGGAAAGCATACAGTTCAGGGCACTTGGTCATATGGTAGATATTTTTATGTACTTAATTATTTGCGGAGGGAAGGACTTGTATTTTTTTATTTTTCCTTTTGTCTATCGATCTGGAGGTTTCTTATGTGGAAATTAAAAAAAAAACCCTCTACAAAACACTTGTTGAAAAGTTAAGAGTACAGAATACCATTACAGTTAAGAATAAAGGATTTGACCTCTAGTTTTAGGTATCTCTGTTTTTCAGTGATCACACACAAAACTAAACATCCATAAAGATTTGTTAATTCAACTGTTTTAAACATTGTGATGACCAAAACCCTAATATATAGAATATTAAAATATTAATATATTGAAAAATAAAGAAAAATGCTCTAGAGGGAAATGTCTTACACTCAGATCTGCTCTCCAGGATTTGCAAAACAAACTGAGAAACACCTGCATTTAAAATACACTACTATAAAATCAAATTAGCATAGAGACAGATCACTATTGAAAACACAGTTCAGACTCAATTTTTCCCTAGCGCAACAACTGTAGATTTCAGAGTAAGTGCAATTTAGCAAAGTTCAGTCAAAAAAATAAAGCCATGTATTATGACATTACTTAATCAGCATATCACCTATAACTAAAATTTTCAATAGTATGTTTTTTTCATAAATACATTAAAGCATAGAGCCTTCAGTGCCAGGAACATACAGTTTTGAATTTCCATCAACATGAAAACCATGGCCTATCAAGGAATATTAGGCTGTGTCCTACAAACAGCCAACCAACCCCATAATTAGGAAATACAAGAGCTCGCACAGACATACATGCATTCCTCTCAATTACTGCAGTGAAGAAAGAACAATGAAAGCATAACATATTTCAAAAGTATCACATCAAGTAATTATTTTTTATTCACCTCAAGATTCTCCAGAACATCAAATGTGACATTGTCCTCTTTATTAAAAGATTTTTTTTCTAGATGAAAACAACGGTTTGAAAGCCATCCAGCCATTAACTATGAAAATTTTAAATCATTCTCTCTTTTTATTTTGGCTAGAGAGCAAGTTGACAATAAAAGCCAAATACCAAATTAACATTCTTTCATTTATTTGAAAGTATGGCAGAAAAATTAATTCAGTTAAGCTACAGAAAATTAACTTGATGCAATTTATATAACTTCTATAAATATCAGAAAGGTCTAATAGACTCTCATTTCTGTCAAGTGCTCAATTTAGGCATGTAGCTTGTCAGAATAATTCATTTTCACATCATAAAAAGAAAATTTATATTCCTGTTCCATCAACATTTCCTGTATCAACTTTTTAAAGCTGCACTTCAAGACAATTTTTCTAATGTGTTATATGCTGCAAGATGTCAGACACAATCACGATATGACTCACATAACATCCCTGCAACAATTCCCAAAGTAGCATTTAAAGACTACTAGTAGAACCAGTTCTCTTTTTTTTTTTTTTTTTTTTTCAGTTTTGTTGAGCAGCTGCACACTGGAAAAAAAAAAAAAAACAAAACACCATTCTGGATATAAGACATGTTTCTAAACTGAAGCACTTGACTTACCTGCCATTGTTTCATGAGCTCCCGAACTGTTTTGGCATCCTCCAGTATCTTTTCTTTGTGTGTAGCATCCTGCAGGACATTTGCAGTTGTTTCAGCTTCTGTAAGCCAAGCAAGGAACTTTTCAAGATCCAGGTAGAATTGCTGCAACATTCTTAGGGCTGATTCCAGTGCAGCTTCACGCTCAAAAACCCTGCACAAGTACAAACAGTCAAATGCAGCACTTTTAGGAAGAAAATATAAAGTAATTTAATCAAAGCATAACAAAGACAAATTATAAATGTTTCAGGCACCAGCCAAGGTAAATTTGCAGAATGTGTAATGTATGTTAGGCAGGTAGGATTCCCTATTTTATCTTTTCCCCCGAGAAGTACTGATTGGAATTCATCTGGTAGAAAATGAAGCAAAATTACTTCTTTGAAAGTAGTATGTCTGAAAAATGCATAATTAAAAAAAAATAAATCAGAAGTAATTCCCTGACTTGTTTTAATCAAAGATTGTTTTCTTACTTGTCATCAACACTACAATGGGAAAACTTAGCTATTTTCACAGACAATGAAATATCACCTGGACAATGCATACTATGATAATTTAATGCTTTTTATGACTTGAAATCTTTGGAAATCGCATTCAACACCTTCAGCTCAAAAAACACTGAGTTGCTTTGTTTTTCTTGTTTTTTTTAATATAAATGTTATAAACTACTCTCTATCAGTTACATGATAGAACATATTTTTAAATACAAAAACTCTCTTATCCTTGGGGATGATCTAAAACAGAAATTGAGAAAGAACACTAAAGGCTTCAGTAATTCAGATGCTGAAAATCTTTAAGGCATATCTTTGTTCTATCAGTGTTCATATAAAACATAGGCATCATGTGCTTACTGAATTTTTACATTGAATTTTACCTAAATAGAGATTCAGAAATGTGAGGATTTAAGCATGACACATTGTTCAGTAAGAAATCTGTCAAGTCTTTTTAGTTATTGTATGACATGCGCACTTGTTTAACATCAGCACAACTGAGTTATTTCTTCATATCAGAAAATATGTAGTAATTTGATGATTTATGTTACTTCAATAGTAAGGAAAGCAATTTGATGTGCATCTATGTGTAGTCTACAAACCTTGATGCTCTGGATATTCCTAGATGGATTTTCTGTCTAGTTTGACAGTTTTTTAGACAGACATTAAGATATTACACTTGAGCAGATATAATTTCTCTAGTTGGAATTTATCATATCTTAACCAGAGGCGGCCATGAAGTTTCTAAGCACTAATCTCTATTTCAAATCCTGTTTCCTATCATGAAGAGGTTGTTCTTCTTGACAAGTAATACCCTAAAACCTGGTACACTAGTTGAAGTAAGAAAAGAAAAAAATCAACAAATACAAATTTTGCCAAGTGGCACTGATTTCTAGACAAACATATAAGCAAATTGCAGCAGAAGACAGTAAGAACAAAAAAATGTAGTCAAAGTATTTTTATTCTGTAACAAATAAGAATACAAACACAGATCTGAACAATGTGTTCAGAGGGAATAGCTACTAGAGCTATTACTTGAAATCAGGATTTATCATTTAGAGGGACCTCCAGACTACATGAACCAAGTACCTTATTGATCCCAGTAAAAAATGAAGTTTCAGTTGTGAAAAATCTGTCATTTCTATTCTACGATGCACAGAAATCTTACAGCACATATTTTTTTCATCCTACTAAAATGTGTTTATCAGCATACTAATACAAAAAGTAGAACACATACAGTGCTTTACACAATAAATTTTGATAGATCTAACATACAAAAAATTTTCAACTACATTGAGAGGTCTGCAACATATCAATAAACTTCACTCTACTTAGCTTTCTAATTAGTTCAAAATTAAGAGGTTAGAATAGAAAAAAGGAGGTCTAAAAATGAAGAATCCAGCCTGTGATAAGCTAAATGGCACAAAATTATAGGGAAGACAAAAGTGCTTATAGTGCACAAGAAATTATTGGGAAGACAAAACCAAACTAAAGATGCTTTATTTTTCTTCCATATAATCCAAATCTATTTAATACCTTAGTGAGTAACAAAAGAACATGAATGAAGCAGAAATATATTTTAGTGTAACTGCAAAACTGCACAGTAGGACCACTACAAAACACTGATGAAATGGTAAAAGACAATAATAACGAAAATTATATTAGGTGGAATGATCTTGTTTTTCTCTGTTTTATTATGATATAAAATAAGGATGCAGTGGTATAACCAAAAGTTTCTTATTCATGGGAAAAAACACTAAAGCTAGGATTCATATTATTACCATTCAGACACCTAGAATTTAGACAACTACATTCCCTCTGCATAACATGGAAACAAGCCCTTTGGAAATTAATTCCTCCTCCCTTGTCCATAGGCATCAGTAGAATCACATTCAAGGTCAGAGTCAATCTTTCTCTTGACTACAAGAGTATTTTACCTAAAGCTTACACAATTTTAATTTTACAAAATCCTGAATTCTACAAAATTAAGGGTAGTTAAGTAAAATTTTCCCCAGTCTAGATTGGACAATGATATTTAGGAATGACAGGCATCAGTGATAGTGGATAGATCAACTCTATTTGTCATATGAGCTTTGTACCCACTTAAGCTGGAGGCTTGAAGTTGAAGGAAAATGGAAGCACTCAGATGCATGAGTCACACATGCAATATACAATGAGTAAAAGCATGAATAATTACACTCACAGGAAGAAGGTTTTAAGGGTTTCTTAAAAAATATTTTTAAAAATGATCAGTTTCTGATACATAAATTTGCTGTGATCTGACAAGTTCTAAAGATAATATTTTTTTAATGTAGCAGTTTACAAATATTTGGTAAGCAAAGCAGGGGAAAATAAAGTTATCTGAAATCTCAAATCTCTGTAATCTTTCTGGTAATAAGCAAGGTTCTGTATTATTAATTAAAAGTCAGAGCCTACATACATCCTGACATACACACAAAATAAACATGCATGACCAAACACAAAATATATAGAACTGAACATCTTGAAATGAAATCTAACAAGGAGTAAGCATTGAGGTATGGGAACTATGGTAACATCAAATGTATCACAAGAATTTTTCATTCATCAATCCTCAATCACGTACAGGACAAAACATGGTGCCTGTAGAAGCTCTGTAAATGTGAATCATAGATTGTAGTTCAGCTATAGTGTTTGCACTTAACTCAGAATGAATCACTTGCTCATCTAATAAAACTGAAAAGCTTATCCACATTACAGATATATTGTGATGGTCAGTATTTAAAAAATCCTTTGAGATGCTCAGATAACAGGAAACACAGTAAGCACAGAGCATTATGAGACAGTATGTTACAGAATACAAAATATATAAGGAAATATACTAAGGAGTGGGCATACAAACTATTCATAATGGACTGAATTTTTGTTCCATGGGTATGTCATTGAGCACTACAACACTAGAGAAATTCTGCATCTTTCAATATTCACACACATCCACCTGCAGACTGTACTAATCTAATGTTATCATACTGAGATGGAAAATAAAATAACCTGGGTTACTGACTGACAAATATCAGTGAATATTTCATCTCTGTTTTTAATGTGATTTTCTCTGCATAATTGTATTTTCTCTTTTCTGTCATTACAATTCCATACAACAGAAAAAAACCCAAAAAAACAAAAGAAGAGATACCTGAATTTCCCTTTTCTGAAGCCAACTATCACAGGCATTTGAACTATATGAATCTTCCTACTAATGCTGGAAGCAGTTTGCACTTTTTCATGAGGATCACATCCCTTCTGTTAGCATGAAAAAGGAACAATTGCAAAACTTTATTGGAACATTTAATTTTTACTACTAAATAACTTAAGATCTTACTGGCAACTCTTGTTAAGTTGCTTTATTTAGGACTAATAAAGAGCCTATCAAAGAAGTAGAATAATTTAACCTCAAATAAAGCAGGAAAATGAGTACACATCATAGGTAAAAAGAAGAAGAAATTTGTAAAATAAGAATAAAATTGTTAAAAAACCTGTTATTGATAGAGTTTTAAATGCAAATTCAAAATGAAGTATATTAAATAAATTATAATTGATTTTGGAAATCAATTATTTATTTCCTTAGATGAACTTTATTCTGGAATTCAGGATCTCTATTCTGTGGTGTCAGTTTAAGTTACTAATATATATTAGCAATTGATTAATCTACTGATTAATCAGGAACCACTGAGACAGCATGAAAATATTGTCATGTTTTCTGGACCTCAAACTTCTTGACACTTCACTCAGGGACACAAAGAAGGAAATGATCACTATTCAGTTTAAATCCTTCTCATACTTCATTGTCTACAGTAGTAGAATTAAGATTTTCATTACATTTCAAAACATACTACTCTTTTGAGATTCCAAGGCAGTCAATAGTGCCATCTAATAAACAGTATATTAATTACTCAGATACAATTTATTAAGATAAAATCTTTGCTAAGACAATGAAGAGCAATTAAAACTGATTATGAAAATAATTATATTCTAAAGGCACTTGTTTTCTTACCCTTAATTACTGTAGAAACAACTAAACTTAATAAGAATGTGAAATGCACTGATAGCATTACATGAAATCCATTAGGGCTCACAAAGGATACTATTAAACCATTAGTGTAGTTTTCATTTAAAGTTGCAGCCTCTGAGGGCTGACCTCAGTGGCCTTGCAGAACAGTGATTTGCTACCACGTAACAGAAAGAAGCCTTCGTTTCCACAATGGAGAGCTCTTGCAGTGCTCACATTTCTTATTTTAGCATATGTCATCTTAATTTAAGTGAGAATAACACTAAATAAACACACAATCACAGACACTATTTTATCCTGCTCTAAAATATGGGGCTTAAGTAGTATTTCTATTGGAGTTTGTGTCCCTGCCTATGGCAGGGGGGTTGGAGCTCGATGATCTTTGAGGTCCCTTCCAACCTAAACTATTCTATGATTCTATGATTCTATTACACAAAGATACTGCCAGATCTGATTGGCTCAGAATGCTTCAAAACAACTATTTCAATATGTCAATATATTTAAGCATACAACTGCTAAAAAAGGGTGATAAATGCGATGGTCAAGCTCCAAATCTGTAACATTCAGCTCAGAATCAAAACTGGTTAGTATCTATGTAAAATGGCAAGATGGCAAACTGCCCTGTCTACTTCTTCTTATATTTGATATAATGCAATAATGGAATATTAGTTGTAAAGAACCATTCCATGTCTTATATAGTTATTCTTTACTTTCCTGGAGGTTTCCTTACTTCTGCAGGAAGACTGTTACACAAAAGGAAATATAAGGGGAGGTAGTTCTCAATCCACCCCAGTGTCAACTTATCTAGCCCACACTTCCTAAGCTTAACTATGAGGATGGTACCGAAGACACTGCCAAAAGCTTTGCTGAAGACAGCATACACAACATCCTCTTCTTTCCTGTCTTCTACCCAGTCAGTCTTGCCATCACCAAAAGCTATCAGTTTGGTTAAGCATCATTTACCCTTGCTGAATCTCAGCTGACCACTCCCAATAACTCTCTCTTCTTCTACATGCCTAATGATGACATCCAGAATTAGTTGTTCCATACCTTCCCAGGCATGGGGCAGTGAGTCTGACTGGCCTGTAGCTTCCCACGTCCTCCTTATTTTTAAAGATGTGTGTGAAGATCCAGAATATCTCTCACACAGTTCAACAGAACTCAGTATGTGTTTCATATAAAAGCTTTACAAAGAATATCCAAACTCCACTGAGATAAATGGTTACCCTTCAAGTCACTTCAAAGGGAACAGGATGTTCTGCAATAGTTTCACCTCAGCTGTTGTTTTGACAAATCTCAAAGATAAAAAACTTTTAGCAAAAGAAAACTCTCTGAATAACAATTGTGGACAATTTAACAGAGTGGAGACAGGAAAAAACACACCGTAAAATAGTCTGTGAGAATGTTTGGCTATTTTGCTCAGAAAAACCAAAGTCAGTATACCTGAAACTGTAGATACAATTGTGTGCTTACAAATGCAATTCTGGTAGTCTGATCAAAAACTAACTCTGAAACACTGCATAATTTTAATTTTTTTCTTCCTCCTTTGTAAACTTTGAAGTAATTACCAATTTATTTTCACTAAAACAGGACTTAATTGTGACTTATCCTTTTGTAATCACTGTCTTGCAAGTATCACTACATTTTCTAGTTAATTTATCCAAGGTTTTGGAATAAACATACTTATTCCTTAACATATGTATCCTTGTTCTTACATCACCTTCCACATCTTAGTCATGGTAATGAATGGATAAGTGAGGTATTCATCAATTTAACTGATGACTCGACTTCAGCTCATGCAAATAAATGCATAAAGTACACATTCAGGTATTTAAAGGAAACATACCTCTTTATTTTCTGGTTTTTTTACCGAAAGATACATTTATAACAGTCTTGTAGGAACAAATGAGTTGATGAATACTGAATTGGCCTGTATTTGACAATGTTATGGGTACATGGCAACACCATGAGATTTTGGAACATCAAGATTCTTCAATCCTATTCTTTTTGCAGAAGGAACAAATCCTACTTTTGCAAATCACTCCTTCCCACCTAGCTCCTATTAATGCTGTATAGGAGGCCTAAATCCAAGTAAAAACCTGATTAAAAACAACTTGAACTCTTCTCAGCTCAAAGCTCACATTCATGATTGCATTTGACACAATAATCATACAGAATCATAGAATCATAGAANCTACAGATTTTTCCATATGAACACTTCTGAGAAGAATTTAAAAAAAATAATAATTCCAGCCTCTGCTTTTCATATCTATTTATCAGCAAGAAAATAATTTAACTTTTGATTATGGTATGGTTAAAGAAACGATATTAAATTCTGATCCTAAGAGAAGTCAGTAGAAAGCATGAAAAGATATCAGTCATTTCAACAGATGGCCACAGAGTCACAAAACAGTTGAGCTTGGAATGGCAACATTCAAGCAGAGTCCCTAGAACCATTTACCTGGACCATGTGCAGACAGCTTTTGAGTATCTCCAAGGATGGAGCGGAGACTCCACAGCCTACCTGCACAGCTGGTGCCACCACTCACAGACAAATGTGTTTCTTGATATTCAGAGAGAATCTCCTGTGTTTCAGTTTGTGCCCATCACCTCTCATTCCATAACTGGGCATCACTGGAAACAGCTTCCCTCTGTCCTCTCTGCACTCTCCAGAGTCCTGGGGGCATCCTAATACTGCCTATAGACATGTCCAGTCTGTTCAGACTCAACAAGGCAAGAGCCAGCAAACAAAATTAGTCGTATTTCTTAGAGTCTTATATCATTTACCAGGTTCACAGGAGGAACATCCCTAAAATTCAGCATACTGTTAATCATCTAAGAACACAAGAGGTCTGAAGTCAAATCATTAGGTGATGTCTCCTCTGGTTTTTGTGTTATCCCAAGGAATTCCTGTGGATGAAACACTTAAACACAAATATCCTGGTGCTTAAATGCTGGACAGACTTCTTGCTAGAACAAAAGCCTTAAAGGGAAAATGGCTGTATCAGACTGTTCAAAATAAGAATCCTTTTTCTGTTTCATAAGATGTGGTATTGCGCTCTGTTAGTCTGTCACTAAAGCACTGCATTACTATCTCTTGCAAAAATACCCAAATCACTCAGGGACTCTCAATTTTAAGTTCTCTGCTCTGCTCAGAGAAGTCTTAGCTTTGGTTTTCTAACAAGGAGTATAAGAACAACAGAAAAAGTTTCAGACAGAAAAGTTTCTATTTTATCCAAGACCTGTCAAAGTTGACTATAAATGTGAAACCCAATCTATATCCATGATGGAAATAACAAGAAAATAGCTCAATAACAAGAAGTAGTACTGATACAGATTATGCAGAAAATGTCCCATTATTTG
>VZTY01034089.1:427695-473029 GCA_013400935.1 Turnix velox
CTTCTCTTCTTCAGGCTGAACAACCCCAACTCCTTCAGCCTGTCTTCATAGGCCAGTTGCTCCAGCCCTTTGAAATCTGTTTACATCTATACTTTTTCACAAGTTAAGTAGCATGGCAATAAATTCTAAAAGATTTAAGGAAAAAGTATCTGTGCACACAGTCAAGTGATTTTGCCATGAATAACTTACACATTACATGGAATGGGAAAAGTCTTCAGATATGTGAAGTCATAACTACAGATTTTTCTATATGAACACTTCTGAGAAGAATTTAAAAAAAATAATAATTCCAGCCTCTGCTTTTCATATCTATTTATCAGCAAGAAAATAATTTAACTTTTGATTATGGTATGGTTAAAGAAACGATATTAAATTCTGATCCTAAGAGAAGTCAGTAGAAAGCATGAAAAGATATCAGTCATTTCAACAGATGGCCACAGAGTCACAAAACAGTTGAGCTTGGAATGGCAACATTCAAGCAGAGTCCCTAGAACCATTTACCTGGACCATGTGCAGACAGCTTTTGAGTATCTCCAAGGATGGAGCGGAGACTCCACAGCCTACCTGCACAGCTGGTGCCACCACTCACAGACAAATGTGTTTCTTGATATTCAGAGAGAATCTCCTGTGTTTCAGTTTGTGCCCATCACCTCTCATTCCATAACTGGGCATCACTGGAAACAGCTTCCCACTGTCCTCTCTGCACTCTCCAGAGTCCTGGGGGCATCCTATTACTGCCTACAGACATGTCCAGTCTGTTCAGACTCAACAAGGCAAGAGCCAGCAAACAAAATTAGTCGTATTTCTTAGAGTCTTATATCATTTACCAGGTTCACAGGAGGAACATCCCTAAAATTCAGCATACTGTTAATCATCTAAGAACACAAGAGGTCTGAAGTCAAATCATTAGGTGATGTCTCCTCTGGTTTTTGTGTTATCCCAAGGAATTCCTGTGGATGAAACACTTAAAAACAAATATCCTGGTGCCTAAATGCTGGACAGACTTCTTGCTAGAACAAAAGCCTTCAAGGGAAAACGGCTGTATCAGACTGTTCAAAATAAGAATCCTTTTTCTGTTTCATAAGATGTGGTATTGCGCTCTGTTAGTCTGTCACTAAAGCACTGCATTACTATCTCTTGCAAAAATACCCAAATCACTCAGGGACTCTCAATTTTAAGTTCTCTGCTCTGCTCAGAGAAGTCTTAGCTTTGGTTTTCTAACAAGGAGTATAAGAACAACAGAAAAAGTTTCAGACAGAAAAGTTTCTATTTTATCCAAGACCTGTCAAAGTTGACTATAAATGTGAAACCCAATCTATATCCATGATGGAAATAACAAGAAAATAGCTCAATAACAAGAAGTAGTACTGATACAGATTATGCAGAAAATGTCCCATTATTTGTCTTGGATATTGATGTTTTTCAGATGGTAGTTGTCGTGATTTTTCAAGCTATACGCTAGTGCTACAAAGGATTCCTAACAATTGAACTAGAATACTTATGTTAAGAATTCATAGAGGTAGAAATAATGTAAACCACTAAATACACAAGGCAGATTTACTCAAAAGAATCATAGGAAAGCATGAAATGAAGGTGATGAGACACTGGACCAGGCTGACCAGAGAGGTGGTGGAGGCTCCAGCCCTTATGACATTCAAGGCCAGGTTTGATGAGGTCTGAGCAACCTGATCTAGTGCAAGATGTCCCTACTCACTGCAGGAGGCTTGAACTAGATGGCCTTTGAAGGTCCCTTCCAACTCAACACATTTTATGATTCTACAAAAATAGAAAAAACTTTAAACATTCTTAAGCTCAAGTAAAAACTGGAGGTGACTGTCTTGTGTTGCAGTTGACAAAAATTAAGTTCAACTTATATGAACTCATTTATTATGTATGCATGAGTGGACTGCAGACAACTCATTTAACTTTTCTATTAAAAATGCAAACAAGTAAGTGTATAAATGCATTAGTTAAAAAAGGATATTGTAGCATTACTTACTTGATTTCCTTCACCTCATTTTGCTCTTGCAGTGTGAGGTACAAAACTACAAATACATTATTCATAAAAGTGTTCTGAAGAAAGGCAATATTAAAATAGTCTTTCTCACAAATGCCATGTTTTACAGTAGCCATGGTTATCTAAATTTCCATACTTTACTGACTAATTTATATACACTCTACAATCTCCCCTTATCTAAAGCATAATAATACTGAACAGTCAAGGGAAAAATAGGTTCTTTTAAATCACCATGGCACTACCAGTACACATTGTTTTTACAGGTCTTTAAAATATTTGTAAGCTATTTTGATTTCTTAACTTCTGTAATTCTTTATTATCTATACTGATCTAAAAGGGTCATCTGCTATTCAATATGGTTTGTCCCAATTACTTGAAATCGTTAACTACTTTTAATGACAATTATATATTCAAAATTGATCCCAACATAACTGTTTAATTTGCTGCAGTTCATTCAGAATGACAGTCACAAAAAGAATGCCTTATTTTTCTTAATAATTTTAGTAGTCCCAAATATCAAATACCAAATATCCAAGCTTTTACTTTCCCCACCATGAAAAAGTAACAAGTGACAGATGTCCAGAGCACCAAGGGGACAGCTCAATATAAAAGGGGAGATGTTACTAAAGGCAGACCTGAACTATAAATTCTTAGTACCATATTATTTGAACAAGTCTCTTCTATTGGTGCTTCCATATGAGGAAACAGAGAGAACACTCCTGGAAGAATTGCCTTCTGGACCTCGGAGTAAAATCCTACTACAAAACTTAGTCATAGTCATACTCATCTAGGTTGGAAGGGACCTTTCAGCTTAGAGGTCAACTACTGTAAAAATGTGCCTACTCTTTTGGAATCAGTTAAGGGATATGGCTCAGAGCAACTGAAGTTATAAGTAATTAATTAACACAGCTAAAGCATCAAGCTCAGACATGGTATAAGTATTAAGAGCTTAGGGAAATTTCTGAACAATTTACCATTATTGATAATAAAGAGTAGCATCATTTTCTAAATGAAAAAAAATAACAATAACCAAAATCAGTGCATATAAGGCACATTGTGGGTATGGAAAATGCATCTAAATTAGATTTTTAAAAAATAACTACTAAATTAGACTGAAGTCTAGATGACAGTATTAAAAAATAAGAAAACTTACAAATATCTGGAAAGAAAATCTGAAAAACAAAATAAGCATGACCTACTAATATGAGAAAATCCAGAAAGTAGGAAATGCATGTTGCAAGCTAGACACTTCTTGTCAATTCAAAGAATTTTGGTTTTACCACACACTGCGGCAAGTGAAAAAATGGAACCTTAAAAATATTTAGCACATTTTAAAAAGATAAAAATAATGTGCCACAAGGCACTGTTGTGATGAAGCAGATAGATATCAGATACATAACTAATCACGTAACTGATATAAAGGAGAATCTGACATATGCCAGCTAGAGTGATAATTCCAAGAGCTATTATTTCTTAATATTTGCAGGAGAGAATATTTCTTATAGCTTGTAGGAGATAAAATGTTTAGAAGCTGGAGAAGAGTTCAACATTTTTAAAGTTTGTCAGAGAATGTAGCACAGTACAGTTAAAGTTGAGGTCAAGATGTGACTGATACTGAGTGTTAAGCAACATGAACATATCCATCTTTTCACAAATTCCTTCCTTGATTACTGTTTCCCCTGCTACATACCTGTACCAGATACATTTTTAAGGCCCTTTTCTTAAGATTTACCAGTTTAATTTCAATTATTTCTCACACCTCTGTTTTAGGACACAGAAGAAAATGGCATTGGTAATTCTGCTCCAATTGCCCTCAGTATCGCCACTTCCCCAGGTCTCTTTCTTGCTCAATAAAAGTCATAGCCATCAAGCTCTCATGCCACAGATCCTTATCCAGAATGATAACAACCTCTTACAATTTGTCAAATTCTTTTTGAGTTAATAAATAAACTACACATGGTTGAAATATTATTCATAGCTAAAACACAATCACATAACAAAAAGCAGTCACCACTGTTATAAAATTGACTCATTTGGTAGTAAAATCCAACTTTAATAGGCAGACTGAATTATCCTCTGAGATTCAAGTGATACTGAAAAGCCAGGAAATAGGAAGCTTATACTGCTTGCAGAGTAGCTGATCAGAAGGTAAACAACCATGAAACACCAAAGCTTTCAATAGCATGAAATGTTCTAAGAAAAAAAAAAATCCAAAGAAAACACCAGGGAAAACAAAACAAGTCTGTCACAAAAATAAGAATGCAAACAAAAAGCGAGAACTAAGGTCAAATTTCTTTGTGCTGGCACTCTGCTAGTTCATCAGATTTATTAATTTCAGTTGAGTTGTTTGTTTTAAAGGACACAAAGCTTGATAAGAAGTCTATTGAGGGGAAAGACATTTATCCATCGCAATAAGCTTTCTCTGCAAGTATTACTAAGTTCGTTACAGTTTGTTAATTTATCTGCAGACTAATAAGAAATAGATTTAGGGTTGGATTTCCAAGGCACAGAGTATTAGCTTCTGTTCTTGTTCAAATAGAGATTAAAACTCTCTAATTACTTCAGAAAATCTAACCTTTAAGAGAAAGACACATTTCTCTTTATCTTCTAATGGAGTAAGAAAAGAATGGACATTTCTGCTTTTTCTCTCACAAAACCAGGTTACTTATGTCCTCCTTGGCACCTTCCTCCTTCTGCACCTCCTTCAGATGCAAACAAGTGAGGTTTTTCAAGTGCATTGTGCTCTGGATTTGGCTGTGATAGAACTAATTTTCTTCACAGTAGCTTGTAAGGGGCTATGTATTGGATCTGTGCTGAAACAGTGACAATAGCACAGGATGTTTTAGTCTGTGCTGAGCAGTGCTTACACATGGCCAAGTCTTTTCTGCTCCTCACACTACCCCCTGTGAGTAGGCTGGAGGTGCTCAAGCTGCAAGGGAACACAAACAAGACCCCAACTGCCTACTGATGGCTATTCCATACCATATGATGTCATACTCAGGAATAAAAGCTGGAGGAAAGAGAACAGGGCAAATGTTATGGTGCTTTGTAACCACTCCATATGACATTTCTTTCCTGGAAATGTCCAATAACATCCATATTTCCCTGACAATGGCAAGTAGTGAATAAAGTCCTTGTTTGGCTTTGCTTGTATGACTGACTTTTGCTTTTATTGAGTTGTCCTGATCTCAACTCATGAGCTTTCCCACTTTTATTCTTCCAGTTTTCTCCCCCCTCCAGTCACAGAAGTGAGTGAACTTAGTGATATTTAGTTGCTAGCTAGGATTTAACCACAACAGAATGTTTCTTTGAAGTGTCCATATTAAGATCTGACTATGACTCAAGTCAGTCCATGAAACCACTCTCCCTCTAGATCTCCAGGCCATAAACTCTTTAGTGATTCTTTGCAGTTTGGTTTCTCTCTAAGATGAGTACTGTTCTCACTGTCAGAAGAAAGGGATAAACAGCATTTAACACATAGTAAATACAAACATGGCAGCAGAATTCTTATTTTGGTCAAGACCAAAATATAAACTAAGAAAAAAAAGGAAAAACTGTCTGAGCCATAAGGAATAGTCTTCCAGTTGTCTTACTATCCTCCTTTGTTTTAATTATTAACTTCCTCTGAGTATTCAAAGCTAAAGGTCTCTGCGCAAAATGCCAGTGCTGTCATTGTCTATAATGAAATCATTACCATTAGACCACAGTTAACAATCAAACCCACTAAACTATCATTCATCTGAATTCACAGTGCCCAAAAAACCTCAGCATGCCACTTGGGCGACAGAAAAGTTGAAAAAACCCAATTAATTTCAGAGCAACATTTTTCTCTTGGAGGTCATTTATATTTGACAACACAAGGACTTAGCAGACATACAGGTGGACTACTGACTTCCAAGAACTGATAAAAGTACAAGCCTATTGATGTACCTATTCAAGTGATGGGAACATTAAGTTTATTGATACCAATATTAAGAGCTTAAAGAAACATGTCCCTGAAGTCATGAGGATCCAAAGACTGAGTACTGTCTAACTGACGCTATACTCTCCTGAAATAACACAGAAACTTCTTCCTTTTTTTAGTTCTAAAAGAATTTCCCAAAAATCACAAGAATATGCTCACAAAGGTGGAAACAATGAATCACACTATATTCTGGGTAACATTTCTTTTTCAGCTCATCCTACCAGCATTCTGAAAACATCGCATATCCAAGACAAAAAGTGTATCTCACAATGTATAGACCACAAATATTCGGTACCCTTGGCTGACTTCACATAGGTTTCTATACTCCACAAAAAGTACAGTCAGCTGAGTGGAGAACAAAGCTGAATACTAAAATGATAGCAGCTAAGAGCTCCAATTTATGTCTTTCTATATTTTTTCCTATATGTGACTGAAATGTCATCATCCCTAGGGGTGCCAGAAAAAAATACAAAAGCTATTTTAATCAATGTCATTGCAAATAAGTTTGAGGTTGCAGTTTCTACACAAACATTAATTTCAGAGTTAAGCAGTTTGTAGAATGTCATTCAAAGAAGTATCCTATCTTTAATATGTCATCTTAAAACAATCCCTCTTCCCTGAGTGGTGTTTTAGGTGTACAGATATGGATTCATTGAGAGATGATATTTGACCAAGTAAAACATGAAATAACAAATTATGCTAAACCTTGACAGAGTACTACTCATACCCTCTTTATAGTTCTTCTGAAGGTGCACTTTCTTGTTTAAAACAATAGCAACAGAATGGAATAAAAACAAAAATTGCTTCAATCTTTTCCCTGAAAAAAACTTCTAAGAAAATTCAAATATATTCATAAGATATTCAAAAGTCCTAATGTTCCTGCATCATAAACAGGTAATAAAGAGTCTTTCTTTAAAGTTTGTAAATGTTACTAACTCTACAGGAGAGTAACCTTCAAGAAGCAGAGTGCTGTATTGATGAAGTGAGACAAATTAGTTCATTAGTTCCACGAAAATGAAAGGGTTCTTGTACACTTTTGTCTACTGGGAAAAACATTAGTAGCCCATATCAATTTCAGACTTTCCAGAAGATCTCTTCTTTAAACGCTCTTTTTGAAAACTTGGTTTCTCCTGCCATTTGAAAGGAGAGTTTGCAAGGCTGCATTATATCTTCAGAAAACCATGCTGACACTTAAAATTATTTGCTCTTCAACGTAATCTTTGGTGTGATAACTGAGAATGCAGAGAATCACTTTCATTTGACTGAAATAGGTTTACTAAGTAGAGGTACTTAAGTCTTCATATAAATAAAACCAAGGATATTTCTCAAAGACAGCATGTGATACACTGCTAGAATGAAAATTTACTTTAAAAATAATACACTCAATAAAAAATGTTTTATCAACATTCCTCAAAACAGAATAATTACCCAACAATAGCAATGTTGCAGTCATTGCAATTTTCAATTAGTACCAATTGTTGAGCTGGTTTAAATAACAAGCTTTAGTGTGGCTTCTGGGTTGTAAAAACAGTCAACCTACATACCTACTTTTTTGAGTTAAATAAAATTATTTCAAAGAAGTATCAATAAATCACCCATGTATGACAAAAAAAAAGGTTATCATCCTATGGTTTCTTTCCTACAAGAAAAATAAAATTGCATCATAAAATGACATTTGCCCATTGTCATCATCTAACGAAGTCTTAGTTTTGCTATGATTTCTTGCTCACACACACAGAAATGTGGTTCTGTAGCCAGGACAACAACTGCAGGCACAGACATATAAACAAGCTTCTCATATAAACAAGGTTCCCATGGCCACTTACATTTTTAATTTAGTTCTTCCACTATGCTCAAATAAAGTGTGCCTGCAGAAAGAACTATAATAGCCTGCAATTAAACCAATGCTAGGAATGGTGACCAAGATTCACAGCAACAGAAGATTGAAAAGACAAAGTCTGAGTTTGATTTGGAAGATCTAGAAGATGGGAATATTCCTTAACATAAATGTATTGTGAATTCTTTCCTCCTTCATTTCAGCAGTATGTGCTCATAGGAGCAATTATGCTCTTCGGAGACAGCTTCCAGAAATGTGTACCTACTGAAACCACTGTGAATCCAGTATGACTTAACACACTTCATACTACTGGTTATTGCTGATATGAAAATACAGGTTTTGTTACCCAGAAAGCAATTCAAATGTAACACAAATGTGCTTACTTCTACAAGTGCCATAAAAATCAAAGCAGGATTACACCAGGTGCAGTATATTAAGAAAACCAGTCTCCAGCAGAATGGTCAAGCTTTTTCTGTGCAGACAATGGTATTTTAGTTACAAATGTTATGTATAGATAAAGCAAACATTCCCTTCTTATAACAAACACCATCTGATAAAAGTTTTCTCCTCAAAGTCCAAAACACGATTATGAGCTCTTTCACATTTAAAATTGCTGCTATGTTATGCATTGTCACAGGAAAAAGACACGCATCATTCTGTTGTAATGTTCATGTTTTTAGTCTGTTTGTCTGTTTGCATGTCAGCTGACATGCAATATTAAGATGTTAAGGGAATTAACATTATTCTTGGTTAAATATGTAAGGTGGTATCACAGACCTTACTAGTAGGTTGTCTAGAAACTAAATCCTTGCTACTCCCTTTTTAACTCCTTACAAGTTAAAGTAATAACAACAACATAAATGTAATTATATACTGATTCTTTACTTCACTGCCTATCTCCTGTAGTGTAATGAGGTAAAAAAGTTATCTTTTATGGTTTGACTGACATATGGCTTGACTGACATCTGCTTTGACTGGCTTAGAATCCAAAAATGCATACTGAGTAGCAAAAGCTCTTTACACCTACTATGCAGCCCAAGTTCCATTAAACTTAACCACAGGAACTAGTGGGCAATGCAAATATTTTAAGATGTCCATTATACAGGGATGGTTTGGAGTACATTATGTAATTATTGTCATAATATATGCTTCACTAAGAAAGATCTAAGTTCCTCTTTAGCTTAATATTTAAGTCGGTTAAATTTAAACACAATTGTTGAATTCCCAGGATGGGAACAAGTTTAAGCAAGTGTTTATGCTATATGAAATAATTCACATAAAATATGAGTGCCCAGAAAAGGAGGGATTAACATAATACTGCCATGACAAACATGCAGTAAATATCTAATTGTTGTTTTCTTCTTTCTATCTTTCTCTTAACAACACTTTAGTTCATCTGTTAGATTTCTTTTTATTAATACAAGCAAAATTGTCCCAGCTTTAATAATACAGTTATTTATTGGAAAGTCAGTGTTTCTAGAGAAAAGTAGAAGAGACCTGTTTACAAATTACTCTGGCTTTTGTACAACTGATCAGTCCATGTGCTTTTTAGTGTTTCTTTGTAATAACAACAAAAAATTAACAAAATGTTGTGAGTGAAAGAAGTGAAGCACCCATTAAGCACTCACCAACTTGTCTAATAAAGGAGCTAGAATGCTATTCAATATAGTTCAGTGTTATAAAACAGAATAGTAAGGCAAAGGGTAAACACACAGCAATCAGCTGCAAATCCACTTAAGCAAAACAAAACACAAGCTGGCAGATGTTGCCTTAATGACTAAAGTACTTGCTTTGGCTGAATATTACCAACAGGCAAAGTGGAATTTTACTGCTGCTTGTCTGCCTGTTGTTTTACTAATCCGGTTCATGGAATAGAAAATTTCACACTGGCAAACAATTCTGTTATTAACGGCAGGTTAGAGGAAAAGCAGTTGAAACCAATGCAAACCACTCAATTTTTCAAAAGAATCCAAAATCTTCAGAAGAGCATTTTCTTCAGGTAACCCAAGACATATAAACACCAATAAAACTACTTCTAAAATACTGTCAAAATGGTCAAAACCATTATTTGAAATATATTTCTACATCACTGCAAAGTCAGTAAGTCACAAGAGCGCTATTCACCGCTGGTTTACATGAAAATAATACACATGGATGTATATGAAATCACTGCATATACACTTGGAGTATTAAACTTTTTGGGAGCCTGTTACAAACAGTTCATGTGTCTCCTTTCAACAGCACAAATATTCTCTATGATTTAAAAGATTCCCTAAAGCCATAAAGAAACAATTTGTTTTGCCATAACCTGAAAACTGAAGCATAGAGGGAAGGCAAAACAAAGCAAAACACCCCCCCTGGGACCCAGAACAAATTGGTGTTTCAGTCACACAAAGGCCCGTGGACTCCACCTTCTCCTTCCACAGAGCTGCTTAACAAAATAAATCTAGAAGGCTCTTTCAAGACCTCATTCAGGAGCTGCTCCTTGAGCAAGAGGCCTGGCTACTACTTCAAATAAACCTGAAAGATCTACAGGTACAGAAAATCTTTGAAATACAGCCTTTTGCTCACTTGATGCCTAAGTATAACTATCAGTCTCACAAAACATGGATAAAGCAACATCAGGAAGACCTGGGTTTGTGGCTAAAGTATTAACAGATTCAAAGACGCACTCTTAGCTACAACCGATTCTACAGAAATATTCTGGACTTCAGGATTACAAAGCCATCTCACCAAGTGGGAACTGTAGGTCTACACACAGCCAAAAGCAATTTCTTCTGGTTCTCTCATTCCACCCTACAGATAAAAGTAACTTCTTTCAGTTTGTCCATCTAACAATTTGAGCTAATCATTTTACTGACTCATGGAGAGCCAGAAACAGATGTTCCCCCTCAGTCTATTTCTCAGATCATTGGAAGTAAAACATTTTTTCTTAAAAATACTGCTACTACTAATAAATCTAAAAAGGCTACTATTGTAAGAGGAGAAATAGAAGCAGAGACTAACTGAAATTTTATACTTTTTTCTCAGTTGAGTTGTTACTCTTGCTGAAAACAAAGAGCTTTTGAAGTATTGCATGGCTTTCTTTCTCTTACTCAGCATCAATAACATCTCTTATTTGAACAGAATCTTAAGTCAGTGGAAAGTCTGCTTCAGAAAAAATGCTATTAAAGTGAATTTCTCAAATGAATATCAACTTCATAAAAAATATTAAACAAAGAGTGGGGATAAATTTTTGTAGTCATCAGTGATTTAAGTAACTTCCATTATGCAAGTCACTAAGTGACTTTTCTGCCCTTGTTCATAACTTCAATTAAAAACATATTAAGATCTAATTCAGTTCTAGTTTCAGTTTTAAAGTATAAAACTTATTCTAAGACACTAATTTAAACAACTTTGATTTACTACTGTAAAAAAAGTAATTTTTATTCTGCAATGTGTTCTGATCTCATACATTGCATATTGGATTGATTCACAGTGTAGTGGAAAGCTGCAAAAATTGCTTTTAGTGAGGAAATGTTATCTAAACCTAATACTGCAAGGCTGGAATGTAATCAAGAACATGATCAAGGATCTAATAAAAACTTTCTTAACTAGAGATTTGCTTCAAAGGCATGGGATAACATTTCTCCTTTGAGCCTGCTTCAATAGGATATGTAATTTTCAGATTCAGTTTATGACTTAGAATCACTACAATGATTATGATATGTAGACAAAACATAGAAATACGATAAACTTCATTTAAAATATCTTATTGAATGAAGGTAGCTGGCAATTTGTTACATTAGAGGAAAACTGTCAGGAGGCGAGGCAGTCCAAAGACACATTTCCAAAAACTATGACAGAAAGTTGCCATCAAGTCTTCCCTTTCTCACTATAATCATAACATTTTCAGAAGTGACATCTTAAATACTCTGCAACCAATTAATGAAGCTTAACAACAAATCTAATAGCAGAATTTATATCCTACCTCTTATTAATGGCAGCCCATGATGCATTAATGTTATCTGTCATCAGTTCTACTTTTCTGGTGTCATCTGCTGAATAATCACGGAGAAGCTTAAGTGCCAAGTCATTTGCCACATCTACATTTATTTGCAATTGCCGTATTTCTTTTGAAAATTGCTGAAATAAAAAGACAAAGAACAAAAATAAGTCTTACATCTCCATAAAATGAATATGCATATTGAATGATTATTAGAGAAAAAAACGAACAACTTACACCACCAACATAAAAAAAATGGTAACTAAGGTCAGAGTGTTTCAAAATGTTTAAATCCCTTTAGTCATAAGAGCACAGGACTGCTTCTAACCTCTGAGAGGACCAAGTAAGAAATCCTAAATGCTGTATAAAACACAACAGCTCAAACTGATAAACACTGATTAGAATGTTGGTTATGCCTTTCTGACACACAAATGGATTGATGAAATATTATGCATTATGCAAACAATCACTATTTGCAATGCGAAATTATACTGAGACCGAGTTAAATAATATGTTCTGTTTCTTTTTTATGCTCTGAAAGAGCAATGAGATTTGAACCTGTACCTTCTCTATTTAAAAATTTATTTCAGTGAATTGTTTATGTAATTAGTGCCATCTACTGGAACAGTACTAAATCTGCAATACAGTAAAATACTGGTAAGCCTATCAATATATTTATAATGCTAATTTATGCTTCTTAGTTAGTAAGGAAGCTTTTTTAATCCTGGTCACTTCTTTTTTTCTTTTTTTTTTCCCCTCTTTGTGTCTCCTGTTCATCCTCTCCTCTTCACCTGGGCCAATTCTCTCACTCTAGAAGCAAGCCAGGAAATTAGAACACTCATTCAACCAGTAACCAGCTTCCATTCATCTTCCCTGTCAGCCTTTTTATTAGAGAAAATTTTTATATAAATGCACTGACAAGAGCAAAGATAATCAATGCTCTGCTTGTACTTTGCACTTGACAAAGACTACAATTAGAACTTCAAAGGTGAAAAAATTTTATATTGGTAAATATAAATAATAATTTGTATTAAACATCAGACTCTATCAAAAGCAACAAGAAAAGCCCAGTAAGGCTTGTCTGTTGTTAATATCAAAATTGTGAAGTGTCTGTGAAGAAAAAAAAATAGATTTTTTTCTTTTCCATTCCCAAAGCAGTCTTCTTTGGAAAAACTTGTTTTGACTCAGGTAAGAATCCTCCACACAGAGGTGAATCTAAATACATAATTCTTGATTAAAGTTTCCAAATAGTAATCAAAAATAAATACAGTTTGAATGCTTTGTGCACTCACTTTTTCATCCCAGAAAGTCTGTAAATTGATTTTGGTTAAGAATGGGACTGAAATATCTTTAAAAGGAACCCAGGTGGAGGCTTTGATTTCTTCCCCCAAATTCTTACCTGTTAAACATCTCAACATCCTCTCCATAATTTAAAACTGAAACACGTATTTCCTCCCCTTCCTGTGTTACTCCTTCATGAGAGGGCAGATTACACAATCACTGTGCTGCAGATAACATCAGGTACCAAAACAGCAACCTGATTATCTGTTTTGAACAAAGGGTCCAATCAAACATTAGGAGGGCAGACTACCAACTCCCCCTCCCTCAAAACATCTGAACATATTGTGGATGAGCACACTTAGGCTGAAGCTGCCTAAGGCATTTTTTAAGACATTCCCCTTGTGTTAAGCATGGAGATGTAGTGAGAACAGGAGACAATTTTGTAGAAAACCACTACCAGAAGATATAGGCAAGTGATTTGTTTCAGAAATAAATCTCCTAATTGAGCTCCTTCCCTGATAGAATTATATATAATAAATACATAACCGTAAATACTTACACTCATATAATAACCTCTATAAACATCCCTCAAAAAAATCTACAGTAATTATTATGTCAGTTTCAAAGATTTTTTAGAGCAAGTATATAATTTACATTCAGCTCTGTCCCTCTTTAATATAGTCTGCCTTTCTCTTTGCTTAAAATCATGCATACATACAGCTACTTATTTTCAGCCAAAGAATCAGAGAAGTCTGACAATTCACTGCACTGCATAGAAAAGTTCCCACATTTTTCTGTAGTGTAAATTAACAGCCTATAAACTTTACTTAGAAATCAAGTTCGACTTGCCCAGGCCCAGATGAATATAAACAACCTTAAAAACCTTCCAAACCTGGTTTTATAATAAAACTATTAAAAGGCTATTTCCAAAAGTGTTGTTCTCACCATTAACTTCAATTCATTAACTTCCTGACGTTACAACGCTAGATCACCACTCAGAAATCATGAATACAGAAAGCTTTGCTGGCAGACACAACTTATATTTTCTATTTTACTGGAAATTGGTATGTATTTTTTCAACAACTTTGAGGACTGCATGCCTTGCTTCAAATTCCCTCTGTGTGCAGGCACCAAAACAAAGTGTTAAGGTAAATGTTTTTACTGCATGTTTTATATGAGGCCCATTAACTTCTAGGACTACAGTGAACATTTCAGACTGAAATTCTTGGCATTTTTTTTTTCTTCTTCTCCCTTTTTCTAATTTTAGGTCTTGTTTATCTTTTTGCCACTTAGGAACACGTAATTTTTTTTAAAGGAAAATGCTTTATTACTTTCATTTTGGTATTTTTTAAAGCATTCTCTATGCTTTGTCTGAGTCATCACTGGAATTTGCTGGGCTTATTCAAAGGCTTAGAGAACTAAGGCTGTGCATTTATCAAGTTACTTAGGTAAAAACTCATTTTTAATTTTTAATTAGAAGAAACAAGTTGATGATATTAAGAAGAAAGTCTGTGTAATTAAGGATGCTTGATTAAAAACAAGTAAGGAAATTAAAGTTGGGCTTTCTTGTATCCCAGGATTGCCCAGTGGAACAATATAAATGATGTATAGAAGTTCAAATATAGCAATATGTTTCTACAGCATCATCCAATTCTGAGTATATAAATTCCTACACAGAGCTGGTGTATATATCACATCTATGGAAAATTAGACTTCATATACCTACATAACATTTTGGAATCATAGAATGGTTTGGGTTGGAAGGGAACTTAAAGATAATCTAGATCCAACCCCCTGCCATGGGCAGGAACACTTTTCACTGGATGAGGATGCTCAGTGCCTTGTCCAGCTTGGCCTTAAACACCTCCAGGGAGGGGACATCCACAGTCTCTCTAGGCGACCCATTCCAGCATCTCCCCACCCTCACAGGAAAAAACTTCTTTCTTATATCCAGCCTAAATCTACCCTCTTCCAATTTTCATCCATCACTCCTAGTCCTGCCATCCTGTACCCTATTGAAAAGTCCTACCCAGCCTTTCAGTAGACCCCCTTCGGGTATTGGTAAGCTACTATGAGCTCCCCCCTGAGCCTTCTCCTCTCCAGGCTGGACAGGCACAATTCCTTCAGCCTGTACTCATAAGGAAGGTGCTTCAGCCCTCTGATCATCTTCACAACCCTCTTCTGAACCTGCTCCAACAGCGAAATTTTGTTTACAAACTTAAAGAATTTTTTTTTAGGCAAGGAATTCCACTTCAGTATCTGCACCATCAATTCAATAACATTATCTGAGTAGCTTTACTAAAATTAAAGCAGTAATTCCACAGATGTGGAATAATAAAAATACACAAAATCATCTTCTATTAGTACATAGGGATTGGAAAAAGAATACTTAGCAAATTACTCCCCTGCAAGAAGAAGACAGAGGCAAGCAAGATAGCCGCAGTCTTATCCACAAATCCAGGACATAAAATTCACCCTGCAGACTACACCAGTGGAAAGCTGCTCCAATAGAGTGGGGGTTATAATCTGGCTGCTATTAAATTTCCTGTTTAAATTTATTTCCTGTTCAGTGAAGGAAAGAAAGGATAACTCGTCTCCATCCTTCCTCCTCTTCACCTTGGACATCCCAGCTAAACTGGCAAGGGGGGAAAAGAGATGCTCCAGTTGCTTTCACCAAAACAAGGAGCTAAGGAGTGAATTGGAAATCCTAGAAAGTGAAGTTATTTTTTTTTCAGTATAAGGTCAGCAGTTATTAAGAAGAGGCTAGTTTTACACTAGCTTATGTTCAGATGACTCATGGATGAAAAAGACCACAAGCCTGGCTACATACTATTTATACATCTATAACCTTCAACCTGCTGAGATAACCATCTGCAGTCATCATTTAGTAAACAACAACAGGGTTCTAATGGGTAAAGCCTCTCTTTGACCATATTATAATTCTCTATATCTAGCATCAGTACATGGAATCTAGTTCTCAAATATCAAAAAAATTTAAAGAAAAAATGCTTTAGACCTCAGAAAATAAGTTCAGAATTAACTTCCAAGGAATGACATTTATTGCTGAGCTTACAATTTACTTATGTGTAAGGATGCACTAACAGAAAAGAATTACTATAAACACTGATTAGAAGTTCACTTAGAGCAGAGGGGAACTTTTGCATTGACTCAGCTGCCTTTAGGTAGATCTATAATACTTAACAAATAAATCAGAGGGACACTTGGTGACTACTTTCTCAGACCAAGCTGTGCTGAGATATGAAGGTGACAAAATGAATATGCCTGAAGAATTTGTATAAGACTCACACTGACCTCTCTTTCCCTTCACACAAATGAACAGAAACGACAGCTTTATTTTCATCAGTGTAACAGCAAGCAAAAAGACAGCATACTTAATCAACATATTCAGGGGACAACATCAAAATGTATGTGCTTGGTGCAGAAGCCTGGAAAGCATTTATTTTGAGGACTTGATTTATTTCTAGGTCGTTCCATTGAGATAGTACTATACAAAAGAAATATAAAGCTGCTAAACTCAAAAAAGATTTCCATTTTCCTTAGAATTCATGACCCCGTATCTCAAGCATGAACACAACAGCTGATGCTGTCACAGCTGAGAAGCTTTCATGAGGAATTTGACACAATAGGAATTACTGTCAGACAAAGCTAATTCCTTGAGGAAGGCTGGCACAAAAGGAAGAGGAAAAAAAATAAGGCAAAATTAAGAAAAACATCACATTCTCTTAGAAAGGTGAATTTCTTCAGGACTCATGTGAGAAAAGCTCGGCAAAGCCAAACACATCAGAGTAAACAACTCAGGAAGCACAGAGCTTGTTGGTGTTTGTATCATCTTGAAGGCAAAGCAAATTGAGATGGACTAACTGCTTAAATAATTTGTGCTCAAGACAAAACACTACAACACAATAAAAAATACTGTATTTTCAAAGAACAGCTTTTTTGTTAACGTAGTCTTTGCAGATTTGAGACATTCTTGAAGTTCTTGTTTTAGTTTTTTTTAAAATCAAACACTTTGCAGAAGCCAGAACTGTATCTCTGCAGAATGACAGTGACAAATGGGAATCCTCTATTCTGAATGACACCAGTATACATAATGTATAACTCTTTACGATACTTTAATGAGTGGTTGCCCTTGTTTAATACACCCTTCCCAACCAATGACCCTTGTGGTGTAATCTTAAGTGGAAAACTTAACTGCTTCTCAGCCCTAAACCAATGGGCTGATGAAAGTTTTTATGCCTCACAAGACAGGAAAAAAAAAAAAAAAAAAAAAAGCAGTAAAACCAGTCAATGAGGACCTTGACCCACTATTCTTCACAGCAGTTCATTACCATTCAGCTGTGCAAATGATTGTTTTGATTCCCCAAACTTCAACCATACAGCAAGCGATAGGAGCTAAAACAAAAAAATCTTCTGGGCCAGAGATTATAAAACATTTGTGCAACTATTCTCCCAAATAAATAATTGCAACATTTCATTAACATTTCATTGTTCCTGAACTATTTAATGAGATATTATTATTCTGAAATAGCTGTTCTCAAAATTCATGAAAAACAAGTCAGTGAGATGTGTCCATGGCAGGAGGGTTGGGACTACATGATCTTCAATGCCCCTTCCAACCCTAATAATTCTATCATTATATCACCAGTGTATGACTATTTTCATAACAGGAAACTTCAAAACTGATGCCACAGTTAGGCATTTTTGCTTTGCTATTTGAGGTATAACATTAACCATTGCTTAACTTTATAAGTTTTGCGAGGAGAACATTTTAGGTCTGGAATACGACAACAGCCATTTCAGGCTTTTTACAGTTAATAATCCTACCAGGGTTGAACTCAGTAATGGCATATTGTGGCAACTCTGAAAATCCTGATTTTCAAAATATTTCAATATACCTTATTGATTTTGGGTTTTTTCCCTTTTCTTAACTATTTCCCATCAGCCTATAGAGTTTAATTATTTGTCCAGGCAGACAGTTTGAAAAGAACCACTGCATCAGATGAGGCTGTAGTATAGATCAAAAACTCCTATGACAAAAACCTACATTTTTACCCTCCATTATCAGCCAGTTATTTGTTATGGTTTTTAAATTAAAAAACATTTCATTCAAGAGCTATATGTCACACATTTTAGACTTTGTAAATTAATTTCTCACTAATGTTTTTGTGAAAAATAAAGTATTAAAGGTTTTGTTCTCAATGAGCACTTTCCAATAGAAGATTTTCTCATTAACAATCTAATTAACCCAAGCAGAAATATTTTAAATCTCAGTAGTGACCTTAAGCTCGGTGTTCTGCTTTTTCAGAGCTTCCACAGTGTAGGAAATTTCTTTCCAGGACTCAAGCTTAGCTTTTGCTTGTTCAAGAACCTGCTCAGCCTCCTGTTTAGCTTCTAGCCACTGTGTTGAATCCTTTAACATCTCCTGAAGCTGCTGTCTTCGGCTTTGTAGGTGTCCATGAACTTCATCCCACTGGTTCTGTATCTTTTCAACTGGTGAAATACAAAGAAAAAACAAAAGCTGAATCACTTAATAGTTTCTCCTTTTTTTTTTTTTCTCTAGGTAATAAGTGATAATTTTTAAAATTTTCTTGAACTGACAGTTTTGGGGAATTTTTGTACTCCTTCAATTGGAATAGCAACTAAGGTTAGTATAATAAAGAAGAATAAATGTTCTGGGTCACACAGTATGATGCTCTGGTAACACAGCATGTGTCTCAATGCCTGTGCAGAAATGCCAGAATCATGCCTCAAAAAGCATTATGAAACAAGATCATATATGAGAAGAAGCATCAGCAGTCATCCTTCGCTCTTACTAAACCAATATAAGGTTTGATACTTTCTGAAGAACTGTAAGATACAATTAAAGGCTATTCTTTACTTTCTTATTTTATTAAGGCAAATATTAGCAGACTGCAAATTCTGTTTAGAAAGCTCACATGCTCATGTTAACTATAAAATAACAATTAGCTTTATCCCCTATTTGAAACAAATGTGTTTTGTGGGAATTTAATAACTAAAATCACAATAAGCGTTGGCTAGCATCCAGCATCAGACTTACACATAGCAACATAAAAGCACCAGAATATCTTGTCATCCAAGCAGTTTAATTTTACCTAAAAAAAAGAGGTTCCTCAAGTACTCTGAAAAGCCATTGAAATGATAATCAAGTGTTAATGCATCTCTCACTTCAGAGTTGATGCCAAAATAGTGCAGGCTAAAGACTAAAAGTATGAGAAATGCTTCAACAGGGGAAGCAGACTTCTACTTATCAGTACTCTTCCTTCTTCCACAAGAAGGGAAAAACATCTTTCCATGGACTCATATAAGATTCAGATAAAGAGAAGAAAACCTTTCAGCATTCCCTATTCAAGCCTATGGAGCAAAACTGTGAACAATAGCAGCATGTTCAAGTCAAAGAAAATACAAAAGGAATTGAAGAAACTGAATGGGAAAACAATGCATAAATAGAATAACATAAGAATAGCCTAAGGCCTAAATACTTAAATTTAAATTGAAGAAATCCAGCACCTCATTTCAAAAGCTGTATACGAAGTTTGCAAAACAACTCTTTTCCCTAGATGTACCTACCTGGATGTAAACATTAAGGGATACTTGAAATGACAAAAAGATTTTGGTCTACAGGAAGGGTGAGTAACATCAGTGTCCTCGAATGACTCGAGTAACTTTTCTGTGCTACAGCTACAGCATGTGGCTCAAGGGTTGTGCTTGAGGTCTAGGGGACAAAGAATTCACAAACACTCTCCACAATGGCATATGGGAAACAGGTGCCACCTATCTATTGTAAATAACTACTTGAGCTCCTTCCTTCTTAGATTCTGAGACATTCAGTGTGCTATCTTTCAATTCCTGACAATCTGGAGATTTTTATAGGTAGCTGACAAAAGTATACATGCTTATTCTAGCTAATTTCACTCCTATTATAATTTTCTCTTTTTGTTTGTGCAGTTTATTTATTTATTTAGGGTGGTGAAGGAGGAGAGGGTAGAAATTGAAAGATGAATGAAAACTTGCAGTATTGCTTCAAAAGAAAACTGGTGCTACAATTATAAAAATTCTTCATAATAGCTGCCTTTAATAAAAAATGGTGATGTTTCTTATTAAAAAATTAAAATAGTATCAGATGGATCAGTTCCATAAATGTCCCATGTTTTTTTTATCTAAGAAAGATGTATTAGCTTTCCTTGCTTAGGAACTGCTTTCATCAACAAGGCAGTTTTTCATCACATACTGTGGTCCTGGAATTCTGGGATGACCAATTCTCCCATGCAAGATGGGGATGAGGCTGAATAATGAAAGACATAATCAGGACATCCCAAGAGACCACATACACAAGTGACTATGAAAACACAAGCTCCAAATCTTTGAAACACGTGTACTCCTGTAAATACCCAGGTTATCTCCCTCAAAAGTGGAAAAAAAAGCTCCTGATATGGACACTTTAAAAATTACATACATGACAGTTCTGTACTGTTACAGACTGGAAAAATAGTGTTCATAATGTTACCAGGTAATTTGAACAAAAAAAAATTTAACATTTTTTTCTTAACCTGGTGATTCACAAAACACATTTAATGAAGTATTTTAGCTGGGTATGAGCACACCATGACATCTAAATAATGAATCTGACCTTTCTGAGCTGAAATATAACAAACAGTGCAGTCCTATGTAAAACAAAATATGCAGAGATAATTTATTTGAAATGCTTTTATAACTATGACAACATTACCTAGCTTAAGGCAATGTAAAAATGCCTTCATTACTGTAAGTTTACATCTTCTAAATGATGCTCCCATTTGAATGTGGACTATTGATTTGTTTTGAATAACAAATCTCCCAAGCCTCCAGAGCTTAAAATATAAGAATTCATTTCCACAGCACACTGAAAAACACGGTGTAAATAAGTGTCTCTTAAAGATGTATTTTGCTCCTGTGGGTACTCTTCAGCAGGATGTTTGCCACAGAGGGACAAGTAAATACCACTTAAAGACTTCTGCCCAACAAAAACGTACAGAAAATCCAATTTGAGTGGATATTGCATTACAACTTATCCCAGTGACCCATGAGCCTGCAGCTAATGAGATGCTGACTGCATAAGAGTCACAGAATTGCTATTAAATAATATTGTTGGATAGTAGAATAAATTTTTAAAAGTATTCTGAATATCTTGGGATTTCTTTGTAAGGGCACTGGAAAATATGAAAGCCTTTATCAGATTGGGTACAGAAATAAGTTTATAAAGATATTTGAGAGTGTTATATAAGAGAGAAATGAGGAGTCTCAGTAGAAAGTTTTTTGGGCTAAGATTCTGACTTTAGCCTTGGAAGGGTTATTTGTGCTGTCAGAATTTTATAGAATCCTTAGGCTTAAAATGAACATATGGGATTCTGCAGAGGGAGGATTAATTTCTACTGAAGTCCAATCACCCTTGCACAGAACCAGGCAGATGACTCTAGAAATTACAAGTGGAGTTCCAAATCCAGAAAAATAGAAGAATCAATGGCAAGTTAAGCCATTATTCCAGAAAAGGATTTGTTGAGCTTTTAGAGAAGAAAAAATTTTGATCACTACCTCCTATCTTGAATTTAAGGCCTTCACTACTTAATACTTAGTAAACTTTAAAAAAATATATAAAACAAAAGCAGAAAATAGACTATTCCAAAGACTAAAAATTATCCTGAAACCCAAGCTAGAGTATTTAATATTCCTAAAAAGGTAAGCTCTGATAAGAAAAAGTAATATATTTGTCTTTTCTGCACTTGGTTACAATAGCATAACATTACACCTCCATACTCTGATAACTTCTCCTTGAAAAAACTTAGATAAACTCACCAAATGAGGCTTCATGTGCATTACTAATATCATTGAAGCACAGAAGTTTGAAATAATTTGGAATGGTGACAAAAGTCCTTGTTCGCTATAGTTCAGTAGTTTCCAAAGCACCTCAGTTTACACTGTTCATTACATCTAAGCCTCATCCCCCTCCATTTCAAAGCCTGATTTCTTTTTTAGTCTGACACTCCCACATCATCTCAAGAAGACTCTTAGTTATTCATTATAGAAATTAATTAACATACAATCTGCAAGGTGGCAATCTGGAAACAAAGCACATTTTCTTTATAGACTTAAAGTAAATAAATAATTTAAAATAATTTTATCAATCGATGACCATTAAGTAGTTCTAATTGAACATAAACCCGAAAGAATATTTGACAATTAACAATATAAAATCAGTATCCAAAAGAAAAAGTATGTACAACAGATTATTTTCTGAAGTAGAATCCAAACCCCATCCATTTCCTGAACACCATGTTACAAGCAGAAGTCCTCACCATACTTCACTCTCTTAGGTTTTGTGCTTGCTCACTAAGAAATATCCCAGCATGGCTCCAGCAACTCCCAGTCCAACAGTGAACACTCTTGAAAGAATATTTAAGATTCAAACTGTATGTAATTTCAGGGGTGCTATTCAATTTCTTTTTTTTTCATCGCCACTATTCACTAGTTGTTCAATAGTGATTAAATCACTCAGGTGAACAAAAGAAATTCTGCTGAAGTGTCCACAGTTTTATTAAGTAATTCGAAGCAGTAACAAAGCAGGAACCTGCACTTAAAGCAATCAAACACAAGGTAACTATTTTTCAATCATTGATTCAGTGCATTGAGGAGAGAATAATCTCAGTGAAGGAGAACGCTGTCTTAAGGATCAGTTTTATTTACTAGCAAAATTTTTTATACTATTCTTTTAACACTCTAGATATAATAGACAAACTATAATCATAAAGTAAATCTCTTTGTTAAAAGGTTAAATCACTGATATGAATGAGTTTACTCTCTGCAGTAATATAGTAGCAATGGCAACAACAGAAAAGGAATGTGAGAAGAAGCTGCCAGCCATAGGAGCAATAATGTTCGTGTTGCTAAAAGCTACATTTATCCTAAGCAAAGATGAAAAAAAACATTCACTCCATGCCAGTTTGATAAGTACATTGAATTCAGTACACACTCCCTAAAAGTAAACAAGTAAATGAATAGCATCAGAATTTGTGATGTAGAAAACTGCCATTTACCTTGTCCAACAAATTATTTAAACTGCACTCGTTTTGCTCTGTAAGAGAGTGCTTTTCAAAAGCATTGTTGTCAATACATTTTCCTATTAATGTAATTTTTTACTTTAGGTGTGTGGATTTGAAGACTAGATGGACTAGTGCAATATGATAGGCTGCAGAATATGACCAGAGACGACCAGAGAACAGCACAGTTATGATTCATATTATCCAAAGGAGCTACTGATGCACCAATGTTCCTTAGCTACAATATGAAAATAATTTTACATGCATCTTTGAGTGGTTCAATTTACTTACATTTTGCAACTATGACCATGATGAAAAGACGCACTGGGCTTGAAATCTGGCTAACTCTGAAAAGTTGCTTATGAATAGTTTCATATTTTTGTAATAATCTCTCAAGATTATTATCTCTTCTCCCACCTCCAACTTCGTATTAATACCTGATTAAAGGTATAATTGAAAAGAAAGGATACTAACTGGGACCTTCACTCTTATGATACTGAGTAACCTTCGAGCACAACAGCCATTCAGAACAGCTTTCACTGGTAAATAGAATGAAAGCATAATGAAGAAAAAATTTACATCCTCCATCAGTTGTAACAAATTCGGTTGTTAAGGTCAGGTATAACCAGTTAAGAATTTGCGGGTGAGGTCTTCAAACTGTATTCACAAAATCTTTCTACAGCACTGGAAGCTGACCTGGTGTTAATGTGGACTGTGCATGCACCAGCCAGAGCTACAAGTAGAAGACAGCAAGAACTGAACTGAGTACTTTGTTTTCATTGTTTTCCAGTATTACAGTCTCAAAGACTGTAGATTTATGTGAAGTACAGGTTAAAACCAGTCCAAGCCCAGCTTGTAAGTTTTCAGTATTTTTTTCAATCATATGCTATCCTGAAAACCACAACACCCTAGAGATTATGCCAGCATGTTCCTAGTGTTAAAGTTCTTTACAAAGTTGTTTTAAAAAAATATCTACACAGAACTGTCCATCTCTTTGGATACATTTCTACTGAAACTGCAGTCCCATAATATTTTTTTTTTAATTTCTGAATTGCAAATTGTTATTTGTTTTATCTCACTTCATATGCTTTAAAATAATCTGCAAGTTTATCTATAAAAAAATTAGTTTAGTTAAACTTCTGTGGTTGTATAGAACACTACCTTTTTCAATCCTAAAAATTTTCAGTGTGTCTTACCAAACAGTGAGCAGCGTTTTTGAGGCATGAATGAGAAACTTGAAAATATGGACTTAAACAGAAATATTGCAGCTCATTACACTTTTACCAGCTCACTTTCTTCTCTCTTGAACTAAATAGTGTAATTTCCCACTTAACAGGGATAAGCAAGTAATGAGGATGTTTTTAATAAGATTACAAAAACATTCTGATGGAACAACAACCACACAATACATGCATGGCTTACTGATAATTTCCAAATTTGTCTCAGTTGAGTGGGAAACATAGTTAAAATACAATCTAAGCTTTGTCTAATCTTGTGGTTACTTTGCTCTTCATTAGTGAATTGTTCTAAGCAAATAAACCTAAACTATGATTTCTTTTTTTCTAGGAAAAGGATTCAGGCAAAACTCTCCATTTGTCAATTACTACTTGCTGAAAGTGCTCTACCTTCTCTTCTGCTGTCTTCCAGAATTGGAGTTGTGTAACCCAAGTCTCATTCTTCAAGGAAGAATCACTTTATTAAAGTTTGTCATCCAGCATCCCTTGACAAAAGGATGCCAAATCTCTTCTGATAAACAATCCTGAATCTGAGAGAGACTAGGGAGAACATTCGGATAGTAGATGCAGAATCAAATTAGGGTAAGTTTAAGACCTTTCTTTTTTAAATGCTGAAGTACTTATGGAGTAACAGGAACAGCTAAAACATCTACTCAGTTGCTGCCTGTAGGCTATCATTATACAGTGGGGTTGCATAGGACAAAGTACACAGTAGAGAACAGTTTGAGACAGCCTATTTCAATGGTGATTTATTCTTCATCTGTCCTTTATCTTTTCTAGGAAAGCATACTTCACCTTTTTCAGAGCCTTATTTCTCAAATAATGGCAACAAACACTTTAACTAAATACGTAAAAACACCAACCACTTGTCACCTAAGACATTTTATGCATCCTTTCAATGGTCATTGATGTGATGAGAGGATTTAGACAATAGACCCAAAAATTAATAGTGGGATGGCAATATAGAATATGTAGCTTAATGTGAAGTCTGTTGTTTATTCCAGTAGAACACTGAATATTACTTTCATGCACCGTTAAGTTATTCAGGTATTTAGAGAAAGATTATTCCTTATTGCATATAAACCATATAATGATTGACTTAAAAATTCGATGGCTTATAAAAAAATTAAGCAACACAAAAAGGATATATACAAATAGAGCTGAATTGATTGATACCTTGGAAGATGGAGGGAACTGTAATCCCTTATACTATAGTGTAATATTTTAGTTTCTAACAAGAGTTGTAAGGTCTTACAGAAGAAACTAGGAAGGATTGCTCATACTCTTCATGTGTCTTTCTGGGGCAATATACAGCAAGGAAAATGTATCTGTAAGACCCATAAAAGTTTGAAAGCTCTGGAAGAAAGAATATCATCTTCCTTGGTTTCTCAGAGGCTAAGATAGGAAATATGAGAGATTTAAAGAGATTTAAATGTGGGGTTTTTTTAAACATGCACACTCATAATTTCATTTAGTAGTTTAATTATTTTAGGGGGTGATAAGTTTTCCAACTATTGCAACTCTATTACTTAATTTTGTTTTGTTTCACTAGGGTAGTCCTATTTTTCTTTTATCTAAAAACCAGTTCTATAAAATCAAACTAATGAAAGTCATTCCATTCCTTTGGAAGTGTCAGATCAAACAGAATGAACTGAAAACTGTCAAGTGGTTTCTGCTAAACATCAACTATATAATTCCTCAGCACTGTGAAGCTTGCCTTATACTTCACAATACAGAGTGGGAGTCAAAGACCAGACTTAGCCAGTAAGACATCTAAGGAAATCAGTTTCTTATTACAGGAAAAAAGCAACTTCCCTGACAGAACACTGAGAAAGGCATGCAAGAGCTTATTTGGAAAACAAGTCCTTCAGAAAGCATTCACCAGTTTAGCAAGTTTTCACAGACAAATTTATCACATCTCAAATGAAGTTTTCATAAAAATATCTTCACTACATGAAAAAGGAAACAGATCATGGTAGGCATGATGTGGTGTGCATTTGCCTAGCATTTTAAAATGTTATACAATCTGTAAGTTTCAATTTTTAAGAAATAAATACCTTAAATAGAAGTAAGATTCCTCAGGGCTTAGTATGAATTAGGAAACAAATTTAAGGACCGTATTGGTAGAAACCTATGAAAACAAATAAACCTACGTATGTGGACATAAGCACAAGTAAGCAACTAGGGAGAAGGACAGATGGGTTAAAAAATTAACTTCTGATCCCTCTCTACTACTGTCAGAACCTTAAGAAATAGAGCAGGACTTTTATGGAGGAATGGACTGTCAGAGTCATTACCACTGCTCATTCAGGATGCAACTCTAGTAGCAGGATGCATATGGACAAGCCACCAGAAGTTAATTAACTTGTTTGGCAGATTCTCACATATTCAGATGATCTAAACTTACTTTTTAGTAACATTGTTCTCAAAACCCCTATTGTTCCCTTGCTAGCATGCTTTAATCATCTTTCAAAATCTTTGTTTTACTCAGTTTCCTTTGTTGTATGTAGAAAATCATTACAGAGTTATTGAATTCACCTATTTTCTTAAATATTTATCATTAGATTAGAAATTATATTTAGAATGACAGAAGTTATCCAAAGAGAAGCAACAGGATTATGACTAATCTGATTAACTGGATAAATGCACATGTAAGTAATCCAAACATTTCCATTTTAAATTTACAGAAAAGCTTTCAAGGAATACAATAGAAAAAAAATAATTAATTTCTGCCTTTTTAAAGGAGCTAATTATTAATTAGCAGTGATTAGGTGCTTTAGCTTTCCCAAGTGTCTATTAGTATTTTTTCAAGGATTTTGGTTACTTAAGCTATTAGAGGGAAAATAATTTTTACCTATAAGTCTAATTTTTGTTCATGGGTGAAATTATTTGTAATAAACAGCCTACCTACAAAATATTTATGAAAACTTTTTTCAAAAGAAATATGATTTGTCTGCACCTGAATTTTAAAATGGGCCATTAAATTAGTGATATGGCATTCTACATTTTATGAACAAAAACATTAATGCTATTAGCATTTTTAAAGTACATCACTTTTCATATACTAATGCTTTCATAGAATTCCATACTTACTGATGCAAAAAAACAATGGTAGCTATGACAGTTTAAATCCAGAAATGTGCGAAACTCATTAGCTAGCTAATGAAGCATACAGGCAACTTCAGAATTCGTAGCACCCCATATTATTACATTGCCATCATACTTTCATATTTACACCGTTTGCTTTTAGTGTTATTGGCCTCCAAATTCCTAATGAGTTTAGGCTAAGATTTGCTTTTCAAATATATCTTCACTTTTAATCTGCACAGTGATTTGCTTTCGTTTTTATTTAATAGATCCAGCTCTAAGTGCAAGACTGTGGGAGATCACAGAATACCAAAATGTCTAGAAAATTAAAATGGACTCAGGAATTATGCAAATATATGAATATCAGACTCCAAGTTACTGAAGCAAAGTTTTCCATACTGTTTGTATTTCCATTTTCATCAAGAAATAAAATCATTTCCTCAGGGGAAACTCCACTGCCCCCAAAACTATAAACCCAAAATTCAAACTGGCTTTGATTCTTTTTACAATGGATAAACTGCAAATCTCTTCCTTCTCTTACTTGACATGAAACACAATATGAGCTGTCAGAATAATCTAGAGGCAAAGCTTTTGTTTTCTGTAAGTCTCAAAAAATCTCAAATCCTTACCACTCACTAATTAAGATGCATTGCCACACTTCATGCAGTGGTCAGTAAGCAACTCAGAGCCTCCCATTTGTTGTTAACTCTGAGACTGTGTTGACTCAGGTTTGACTTGCAAAGGAGCTTTGGGGCTCTGCAAAATACTCCTTTTTTTATTGGCTTATTCACAAGTCCAGTAAAACTAAAACATGGCCAATTTATATTGAGGACAGCCAAAGTAAAATCCATAGCCCAAATGTCCTCCAGTGTGCTAAACTGATTGCCTGGAAACCACTAGTTCCAGGATATGTTCTTTGTGCATTGCTTTAATTTTAGCAAAAAGATGGAATACAATGTACACCAAAATCTGCTTTTGCCTGATATCACTGATTATGTGGCATCCAAATTTAGCTTGTAATCTCTGCAGAGCAGGACCTTTGTTTCCTGTTTGCTCTGTAATTACTATAGAAAATTATGGTCTGGCATAAATGAATATACACTGTTCTGACACAGTTTTAAAAATAACTGAAGACATTAAGTGTTGCCCATCAAACACTGGATGAAACGTCAGCGGAAGTGTAATTTGATCACATTTTGAAAACTTTATTTATGAACACTTCCTTCTTTTTTATTTTTTTTCTCTTTCTTGTTTGTTTTTGTTTTTGGGGGGATTTTTTCCCCATTTATTTTCATTCTGACTAATTTATTGCAACACAGCTTACACAGCTCTCCTTTTTGTGTCACCATGTAAAACAATAAAATAATACAGGTATATTACTGTTAACTTTTCTGTTTCTAGTCAAATTTACATTGTCCTGTGCAAGCTACCACAGTACTTCTAACACAGTACTGCCTTGAAACACTGGCCAAACCAACAAAGTTAAGGCTTATCACATTCAAACAAAAAATGTTCAAAACCTGTAGTCTTTGGAACATATATGGCAAAGTCTGGGAGGTAAGATATATTATCCCACCTTATCTGGGTAAAGAACCGAGCATACGAAATGAAAAGATTTTTCTGGAATTACAAAAGATCTCCATAGCAAACCTCGAAATCAAACTGAGGTCAATCTAACCCATGATGACACAACAAGTTTGCTCTTAATGTGTTTTCATTGATTGCTAAAGGCAAAAAACCCAATCCATATGCTATCAAACAACTGATCTTAGGCATAAGGAGCAAATCAGCGCTTAGTGTTTGGAAAAGGCCTTCCAATAGTAAGAAAAGAATAGGAAGTAATTCTTGGAAGCTGCCATATATTTCCAAGAAAAGAACTAAAGAAATCCTGCTTCCTTCATTGTAGTAGTCACACAAAGAAGTCTATGCAAGAATTCTCTCTCTACTTTCCATCACACATATGAGGTTCACTCTTGATATCCTGGAATATTTTTTACCCTTATCTTGCTTTTTTTTCCTCACTGATTAACTTTATAGATGCAAATAAATTAGTCCCTAATCCAAGTGTTTATATTAGTGTTCCTGTTCCTAGTTCCTGTTCAGGAATATAACCAGCAAAATGAAAACACAATTGCTCATTCTCCCAGTTTGTCTCCAAGGACAAAGAATTTCCATCACTTTCAAAGCAATCTGTGAGTCCTCAGTAGCATATGTCTCCCCTGAGCAGGAAGCCACCAGAGCACAGAACCTTCATCGCTGATGGCAGTGGCCCTCTTGCTCCTCTCTGAGGTGTTTCTAGTTAGTGAAGAAGCTGGAAGCACAGGAGGCATTTCTGAGCAGAAAGCAGCCAGGCAGAGGCTCCATTTTTGCTGCTGCAAACAGTGGGGAGCTTAAGAATTCAGTAATATACTACGTGGTTTCCATGAAGCTGATAACATCAAGTCTAAGAGAAGAAGACTTGATTTTTTAAAAAAAAAAATAAAGACTACTATTTGGCTAATTTGTTTTCCAGATCAAATGAATTTGGTGCAGATAGCAGCAGATATGCAACAGCATAGTTGTTGGCAAGTTGTGTACTTCAAGAGTTTTCTACTAGATACATCATCTACGAATATCTTATGATTTCCTGAAGTCCTAACCATTCATTAAATTCTGTCATCTTGCCCAGATCTAAAAATGAATGCAAAATTCAAGCTACTTTCTAATCAAATCCTGACCTCTATTCCAATGAAAGATATATTCAGAGATGGTGTACCATCAAGTCTAGGAAGAAATAATATTAGCATTGCAATGTTAATACTCATGAAAAAAACTCATGGAAGAAGTAAATCTCATTTGTTTCTGTAAAGGAATCATAAACATTGCATTAGCAGTATAAATATTTTTAATAGCAAATTTTTAACACTACGCCTTTTAACAGAAAATGGAATGCATATTGCTCAAGGAGAAAAGCAATTCCTTTCATATTATCTTGACACAGACTTTATTTTTTAAAATAACTTTAGTAAACTAAAATTAACTTTAGTAAACTAAGACTTAATCCAATTCTGAAATTCAATGTAACTAAAATCAGATTTTTTGTTGTAAAAAATACTAAACTAGCAAATTAGAAAATTAAAATAAGCCAGTGCTTGCTTTCCCAAAGAACTGAAAATTCTTAGCAGATTTAGTCAGTTAAACATTCCATAAAAATGATTTAATGGTACTCTAATTGTTTAAGATATGAAAGACTTTTTACCATCTGAGAAGTACTCTCAATTTACTTCACATCTGAATTCTACTGTATTCTGAAACATTCTTCAGGAGTACACAGTGCTAACGGTTTTGGATACAACAGAGTAAATCAGTAGAACCTGCAATCTCATCCTGTGTGGCAGTTCCTTACCTTCCCCTTTACATTTTACTTATAACACTTCAACAAATAAGTTTGCTTCTCTCTGAAGCTACTGAGACACCAGTCTTGTGAAACTAACAAAAGATTCTTCCTTCAAAGTAAAGATTTCCATGAGTGCTAAAGATTTCCACAAAGACTTTAGGAATAAAGGCAGGCAGTTACGTAAAACCAGTCTGCTAAAATATGACTCCCCTTGAGCATAAAAGGACGAAAAGATGCCACTAACAATGCTATTAATAAGACTTATTGTAGTAGGGGAGCAGACAATAGTACTTGGGGAAAGGAATTGCCTGCTGACAGCCTGTAAAGAAGAATGACTGTCACTGCATGTGTGCTCATGGTTCTGGGCATCTTAACTGGTGACTGGGCAAAGCTGAATTTATAGGCTTTGGCACTTCTACTGAAATCATCTCTATCACCTCAGTCTGCAAGTGTTTTAACAATAGCAGGGTAAACTGAAGAATACTAAACCCGGTAGAATTTTCTTGATACTATAAATTAGATGAATTTTTTTCTGTATTCTGACTGATGGCCTCTACTAATTAAATCAGTCCTGAAATGATGATCAACATAAGTAAAAGACATAAAGAAGACTCAAACATCATCTCTCCCACAATCCCACAGCAATCCTTCCCTAGGATGAAGTGGGAAGTACTTTCTCCCATCTGGTGACAGGATATCCCAAATCATTCAACCAATTAACTTCATGTACCCATGGGTACATTATACAATGACGCATAACCTGTTAGTGTGAAGGAACACCCTATCAAACTATGCTTTCTTTACTCAAGGCAGAATTTTGTTTTGGGTTTTGTGGGGCTTTTTGTTTGTTTGTGGCTTTTTTATTTTTTTTTGGGCCTAGTCAAAATTACTGAAAGGCTTTTTAAAATTTTAGTTTTAATATTACTATTTCTGAAGGGCCTTTTCCTGCAACACAGACTCCTCATTGAACCTTATCTTTGCTGTTCACAAGATCAAATTTAGCAGACAGCTCACCTAGTGAACATATTTCCCTGTTGAGAGGTTTGATCAACCATTCTGCTCTCCTTGCTATTTCAGAGTACAGATGACAGAATCTTACTAAAACCAGATATGGGCAGAACCAAGTGCCTTTATCAACCACAACAATCCAATGTCCCTGTCCTCCAACACAAACTGACTTCTAGGAATCCAAAACTTACAATGTTCTTATACATTTAGAAGTATTTTAGAACTAGACAGTTATGTTATAGCTGAATTTCCAGACAACACAAAATTTAGTAATTATCTCAATCTCTTCACAGGATTGAGAATCTAAGTGAGCTCTGAGCAAACCACCAGTAGTGGCATCACCTAATACACTTAGCAGCTCTGAGGTGACAAAAAAAAGCTGTGCCACTTTTACTCAAGAGTATAACCAGAAATAGAAGAAGGTCACCTTGTAGCCTCACATCCTTTTTGGGACCAATACAACACCTAGAGTAGGCAGTTTAGATCTTACCCTTTGGCCAGTGAGCCATATGCTTCTAATATATATAGCTTGAGAAGTGATATGTAACTGTAATTCCCTGATCACTCAGACATTTCTGGGGCATGTTATTTCACATTCTTAAAGGACAACTCTCCCAGTGTTCCAAAATGACTTCTTAACTCCTTCTTAAAGTGTCCTGTAACTTTTTTACAAATCCTATACCAGAAGATCTCTGCTAAGGAAGCAGTTTCGGATGAAGTGCTCTTCTCAGTAACAGGGCTATGCATTTCAGAGATACTGTTTTATCTTGTTATTGACATTTCTTTGAGAACAAATGGGTTTTTTCCTTCCTTTATTTCCATGTCATTCAGATCTCATAGGAAAAAGAAGGTTTCAGCTGTAAGTACATCAAGATGATTAATGAACTGTGCATGTCAATGACATAGGAAAGCTATTACTCAGGTTCTTAAGAATGTCTTAAGAATGTCTTCGTGGAATCTAGAAAATATTATTATTCAATAATTCCACATTGAAATATCAACAAGATAACTGGGCAAACTGTACATAAGTACAACTTTCTCTTATACTTTGCTTTTACAGTCTTGGGAACTAGAGGTTTTACTACTGGATGACATATTCCACATCAAATTAATTTGTTTTTTCAAGTGGTAAATTCTTTATTTGTATTCAATAGCCCTAAGAGAAAATCACAGGGATGGCAGTACAACAGAGATGGCTATTTTATGAAGATGTTGAGAACGACATTACAGCTGTGATTTACTGTGGGTTTTCCATACATTTTGTTGTGAAAGTGATGACAAGTTGATGATTTTGCCATAAAGCTGTCCAATACAGCAAACTACTCAATAAAGGCATTTTTATGGAGTTACACAGAGACAGTCTTGCTCTTTTCAAGATTTCAAGCAAAGATCTTCCTAACAACCAATTATAATATAAAGCTTTCCTTTTTTTTTAAAAAAAAATCTCACTGCAAACAAACAGCAAAACCAAATATAGCTCATCTGAAGACATCTTCTATAAAATATTAATGCATTTCTGGACTTAGTTTTAAAAACTGCCAAAACAAATTTCAAAAGGTATCGTTTGGTCCCAGCTTGTAATTCTTGATCAAAATAAGTCTTTATTGAAATACTTGTATTTATTGCTATTATTTATTTAACATAATAGAACTTAATTAACCTCTCAAGCGATATTTTGAGAGCTGCTGAAGAAAAATGCATTACTTTGACTTCTTATAATCCTTAAAGGAAGATTATTTGGTCACTAAAAGATTGTTTCTTCACAGAGTTCTATAAATATTCATTTTCATACCTCCTCTATCACTTACACAGCCAGAGACCACATTACAAAATTGGCATGTAAATTACTAGAAAAGTAAAATCACAGAAAGGTTATTCACTATTATCATTTGCATGTCTGTGAACACAGCAGTAGGAAGGGCTGCTATTTAAAGTTTCTTACATTTCCGGGATCTGGTAAGATCTAACAGCCTTTGTAATTACTTTGATACTTGTAAGATTGTAGATTTGGTTTCATTATCTCTCAGCTTACTTCTATATTGACTTGTTACTGGTTTTAGATATCCTTCACATAGGAACTGATGGAAAATAAAAGGAATTTTCAAAGTTTAATTATTTTCTGATATTCAAAGTTGCTTATAAACTCATCCAATTTAAATAAACAATATCTTCATCAACAGTAAAGCAGAGGTTTTTGGAGCTGTAATGCATTACATCGAAAAAATGCTATTGTAAAGCATATGGTTCTGTTAGAACAGAATGCTTTATCGAGGGCATTAAAAGAGCAAAGAGGTATCTTGCTTTTTCCCACAAATCTTCCTCAAGTTAAATCTAGTTATTATTCTTATGTATTGTATAAAACAGATGTTAGCTATCGATGATTTGCAAAGAATAATCAGATTTTAGCACAACATCATGCAAACATAGCACAAGCTTCACTTACAGAGTCACATGTTGTTTATGTAGTTTAGCTCCTGTATTTTCATACAGATAATGAAGATGGGTAAAAATGGTACGGAGGAAATAATTCAATTTTATTATCTTATATTTAATTTCTGGTTTTATATCCTAAAGATGAAACCTATGCAATAATTCTGCTGAAAAATAATAATTGGCTTTTTTGCCATTCTTCAGTAAGGGTTCTCTAAAAAAACATATTTTGGTTTCCTCAGTTTTGTGTAAAATGTTTTCCTTGCTTTGTTTCATAAATAATTTCAAAAGCAATAATAGCTTCTAAACGTCATTCAAAGTTAGACTCTAACAGCATAATATACATATTTCTGCAAGGAACTTCAAGAGTTTAAATTCCAGTTGATGGTGCATTGACCCATCCATCCTGTGACCATGAATGCAGCTACCTCATAGAGCAGCAGGGTCTCATTTAGTATTTACAATACTAATCCAGCAATATTGTCCAGAAAATTGTGCTGGGTTTTTTTTACTACCACCTTCATGCAAATGGCAATGAACAACACACTTATACAGATCAGCTCATATTCTCAGCTTTTTACTCTTCAAAATGTGAGATCCTAGGCTTCAGCCTCAGAAGAGGTAGTGACTTAGATACAGCTGTGTCTCTCAACTCTTACGTGACAGACGCTGCACTCCCTCTCCTTCATGATGAGATCCAAGGCAGTTGGCACAGTGCTGATGCTCAGGTCATAAAACTGGATAGATGTGAATCAGTATGAATAACTGTTAAGATATAACCATCATAACCTAATAGTATCTGAGAATAAAGGAAAAAAAAAGCACTGTGGGGGAGGTAGTCAGGGAGAACTTGGCAGCAGGACTCTGGTGCAAGGTCCAAGTATAACAGAGAGAGTGCTCTCTAGGGCTGTGGGCAATATACAGGCTTTAGCAAGTGGAGCAGGTTATCTAGTTTCTCAGGATTCAGCCCTGGCTGCTAGCAAGATTCCTGGGGATCAACTTAGATGCAGTCAGCTGGGCTCAGTATTTGCTGCACTGCATGACAAAATAACTGCACTAGGTGGGAGCACTGTACAGCACAGCAGGTTTCAGAGGAGCACTCCAGAAGTACTCAGTTAAAGGAAAATCTCTCTGTGTTCAGGATAGGAGAGCACCGTGAAGAACAAGGGGATCTTGTCTATACAGGTATTTGTCAGGCAAAAAGAGAAATTTCTTCATACATCCAAGGGGGAAAAATAATGCCATTAATATCGTAAAAATACTGTTCTTTAGGTGACATGCAACAACTGATATATCTATGGAAAAACATGCTTACATGCTACATTGTAAAGTCTTAGTACTTATTTTTTTCTCCCTGGAAATATCATGTCTTTAATATTCAAAAGTAAAAAATAACTTTTTAAGAGTGTTCAGTGCAAACTACAACTGTATAAATATAAACTAACAAAGCATGAAAAAAACCTTAATTACTCTACTTTGCTGCCTCAGAAGACAAGAATCAAAATGGCTTTGATCATACTTTATCTCTCTCCATTGCAGAAATGCAGACCCTGTGTATTTCTGACAATTTCGATTTACTGTAAAATTAAAATTTTTTCATTAGTAACAATAGGATGAAGTCAGAAGATGCTATACTACTGCAAGATGTATCTGCAAGAACATAAAAGGACATGTATCTACTGCATCAGAAGTGATATTTTGAGCCTAAGGATATTGACAGATTAAGCATGGAAAATTAATTGCTAAACCACAGCAAAAATGAATTCCATATACTCAGAGTTCAAAACCATTTAATTATCGTGGGAATTCTTACAGATAAAAACTAAGAAATCATAATGTAAAATATATTCCCCACACCGTCAGCCATAGACGTGAGCTGAAACATAGCTCACATAGTTACCACATACTCATTAAGGATTTAGTGTCTGATATCCTGCTTTCACTGTTTTGGTTTTTTTTTCTGTATCAGAAAGAAGCATTTAATCTATTTGAGAAGGCAATTTCATTTAAACTGAAGTGCAGCTTTCTAACAACAAAATTTAGTCGGATATTCAACTCACATGAGAGCATATAGTACGTGCAGTCCAACCATGCAGTCCAAACATGCAGTGCACTTTTGAAAAATTACCTACTCGATGGAATAAACACAAAGAGGTAATGTATGTTGATATAAATGCATACTTTAAAAAATTTATTTTCTTTTAATTATAGGCCTAGAGAACTTCAGCCTATGATGACCTCCACAGCCATCAAGGAGCATCTCCTCATCTCCAGGCCAAGATGTACAGAACAGTTTCCATCCACCTGAAGTAAACTGACCGTAACTACATGTAATGCATTGGGTCTCTAAGCTCCACAGGGAACCACTAAGAGCATAAGAGTAATTTTTAGTAGTGTACAGTCCTGTGTACTCAAAAGAATAAATGAAGATACATAACAGTCCACCACAGAGGGGGCTCTCTTTATAAGTGTGATAGTGTGTTTCATCCTACTGCGTAAAGGCATAAGAACATCCAAGTATTCAAGGGTGACAAGACTACATCATCTACAGTTTTATTCCAAGACTCAATTTACTAATTTTTTCTGCCTTAGATAAACCTGTTTGGTTAATTCTGTAAAGGGAAATCAGATCTGAAGAATTAACATTGATGAATACAAAGCATCATCAGATTTCTGAGTCAACTGAGGGAGATGAAAGAAGAAGCTGTGGCTGGGCTAGAGGAAATGGAATAAAAAGCTTCTTAGAAGCCTACATCTGTACTCTGTGAATTTTTACATTATCCGCCTTGTTTATTTCTTTTTTTGTAGAGATTAAATTCTATATTTTTTATAATGTGCATCCATTATGAAGACAAGCAATATGTAACTAAGGTGAAAAACTTGAAATATATAATCACCAACTTTCACTTACATTTTTTCTATATGCAATTTGAAAAATCTGAGACCTGTCTCCTGATGGAAATCTCTGCATGTCAAAGGCACAAAATATCTGAAAAATGCTGTGCTTTTCAGGTATTACAGCATTATCCACATCTGCTGAAACATCACATGATAGCAGAATCATCACTTACTGCGGTCAGTAATTATTGTTCTGGCGTCTTGATTGCTCGTCTTGTTTTTTAGATTTTGTGCTGCAGTTATTAGTTCATCCAGTTGGGGACGTCTTTGCTCCAGATCCTGTAGTATTGCCTAGTTGCACACAAATACAAAAAATTAAAATAAAGAAAAAAGCATGTAGAGCTATTGAGACGATAATGTATAGGGACTTTTTTGGTGCCAGCTTAATCCAAAGCAGAAAGACTGCTGTTTCAAATAATACAAAGAATCTGGTCTAGACCTTCCTCATATTTTTGGGTATTCTTAACATATAAATCTCAAGTCTAATTTTAAAAGGATTTATGAAAAAAGATATAAAATAACAATCATTATTTATTTTTTAACTAATCCACTAACAAAAGCATTGCACAGGTAAGCTACAGAACAATACTGTTCTTCCATAATCACTCAGATTTTGCCGAGTACTTTTTAAAAGATAGGGGTTTACATTCTTACCAGATTAGGCAGGATTTTCCTAGTAACTCACAAAGTCTCATTATTATTATTTCTTTCCTAATATTTTAAGACTGCTTATTTACTATCTATTGTTTTAAAGCCAGTGTATGCCTCTTAATGTTGCTTTATTTGTCTGGACATCTTTCCTAGCAGAAAATTAATTAATACAATAATTTATATGTTAATCAAGCAGATGCATATATTTCAGGCAATATGAATAGAATATAAGATGTGGATCTCTGGTTTTTCACAGGGAGAAAGATGGGCTTCAAAATAATGGCTTGTGGTCTTTACGAAGTAATCAGAATTAAAATACAACAGCTTCCAATCTAATGAAAATGTGAAGTGAAGGAAAGTAAGTCATGTAAGATTTCTATTTTGAAAAATTAGGGAAGAGCAAACAAGGAGTCAATTCAATGGTTTCCCAGATAAGAAGCAACTAAAAATGTACGTAAAACATCTTAACCAAATCTAGTAACTTCCAGGTCCCTGTGGTGTACCTTCCAGAAAAGATGCTTGTTAGATTTCCAAGACTTAAGATTTGGAAGAATCACTATTTATTATGAAATTTCAAACCTATTTTTTTTTTTCTGCCCATAAATCTGAGTTCCAGGACAAAACAGTATGTTGTGAGATAGCTGGTAGGCATAACATGTCAATTCTCAAGCTGAAAACAAAGGTCAGAGGAGGTTTTTTTACTTGTCAAGCTTATTATATGTTAGCACGTTCACCTGGGTGTTGACTAAATCTCTGAGTATTTTATTGCCTTAAAAGTCTACTTTTAAGTCTCCTCCTTAAAATGCTTTTATTCTAAATAACCATACTTTATTTTAACAAGCTGTTAAAAATCCAGCTGTACTGGATGGAGAAGTCCTGCAGAATCTGATCTTAAATTTGGCCCTCCAACCTGTGATTAGAGTTATATAATTTCACCACATTGAAGGTGAGGTGCCAAGGCCTAGTACAGTTTCATGTTCAATGAGATTAGCAAAAGAGCAGGAGAATAAAACTTCCAGTAACTACAGCATGTATCATTAAATGCAAGCTAAAAGCTACATAGTGTAATTTCTGATCAGTTACAAACTTCAGGAAAACAGGCAATTTTCAAGACAAACATCTAGTAACACCCTGTGAAATTCTTGCCTCTAACTTCTGTATCAGAAGTTCTGTATAATGTTATTGTAATTGCTTTTTAAGCACATACACAGAAGTTTGGATGTTGTTTTTTTTCACTTGTAATCTGAGTGGATTGCATAGAGAGACACGCAGTTAAAGCAGCAGCTTGCATAATTAAGCAAAGAACAAATTTCTCATTAGAAGTTTCTCCTTAGTGAAAGCACTCAAGAAATAAAATCTACTGATGCAGTTACTACCTCTAGATATCTGTGTGCCTTCAAAACTTCATTTTCTAGGAAGACAAGCTAATGAGTGACATGAATTTTACAATAAAAAAAAGCAGTCCCCTGCATCATCTGCATTATACATATTGCCAAAATGGATTGTGCAGAAGGAGCATTAAAACACGTACAACATGCACAGATAATTGCATGGTCTCCAACGTAATATTTTCCTTTCTCCCATCTCCCACTACCCAGAAGCTGTTTAGAAGAGGAATATTGATTCTAAGGTCTTATGCCAGCACTGACTCTAAAATGTTCCCTTAAGTTTCCTAAATAAAATGCATGTATCTAATATACTGAATAGGAGAATGATTTATTCAATCCAGCCTGTTTATATCACAGAAGAAAGCTTCTGCTGCATGGTAACTAGGAAGAAACGAAGCAATAGGTAAAGACTTATCAGTAAGGATTTGCTCGGTACCACAATAAGCAAAGGGAAGTGGTATATGCCTATGTGCTTACAGCACAATTTACCCACAAGACCTATCTGCAGTTCCTGAACTGGACAAACATGAAAGCCAACGATGCCTCTTTAAGGTGAATCTTCGTTTTTTTTTCTCTTATCCAGGGATACAATCTTGACATCTTGAAATTTTTGTACTATGAAAAGATCAGAAGATTCTTGGACTTGGCAAGAGACAGCAACATATAATTATGGAAAACTCCGTTTTTTTTTCTCTTAGTCTTAGAAATGTAACCACTCTGAACAAGGGAAAAACAACTTTCCTCAAACTAGTATTTTTTTTTCTTAAAGTTAGGACAAAGTGTCTGAAGACCAGATCCAAACAATATTCTATATGATTAAGTATTTTATACATTAAAACATTTGTAAAATGTTGTAACATTTATTGGTACAATTTTACCAATTGGTACAATCTCAAGGACTTAGTCAATACCTGTTCCATATGTAATCTACTTTGCATGTAGCCATACAAACTCTGAAACACGGATAAAATAAGCTACAAAAACATATAATTCCTGACCCATCCTGTGACCCTTTAGTAGAAAAGTAAACAACAGCATTTGAGCTCCACCTAAAGTATTATCCAGTCCAGAAAAATATCCTCTGTCTGGACAAACTAAACATACAAATTAAACCTAAAACTAATTATGCTGTGAAGAAAAGTGCTTTGATTAATACAAACTAACAGGTCACTAAGTATGATGTGGAGAAAAATAAATTTAATTGCTTCAAAGTATTAGCTGAAAATATCTCAAACAGAGACAAAAAACCTAAAACCCAAACAAAAATCAGAAGCAATTGATATATAGATACTTCAAAAAACTTTTGCAAATTTAAAAAAAAAAAGAAATCTGACTTTTTAAAACAGGATGCTTATACAGAATACTAAGTGGAAACCATTAGATGTTGTTACAACAGCCATGGGAAGGAAAACTCATTAATAGTGGCACCCTGGTGGAGCACAGCAGATGCAACAGACCAGATGCCTCTGATTTGGAATGCCACCTCACTGAAATAAATGTGATACATAAAACGGGTAATACAGAAATAAAGTGTTTTAAAAATAGATTTAATGGAAATATATCTTGTCCTCATCAGGTCACCAAAAGGACAGATACAAAGACTTAGGATTCAGCTACACCAAACGGATTTTTTTTTTTCTTTTTTTCCCAAACGTGCATTCCTGTGCATTTAATTTTCCCTTACTCTCTCTCGTTTCCCTAACTCTCTGGAAAAGTACAGTCACCTATTCTGCAACACATTTTAATCAAGTAAGTTATGTTTAATAAAAATGTGATTCAAAGATTGACATCCATGGTTGTATAAATATATCTTTAACCCCCAAAAGAGCTTTTTTTTTTCACCAACATATCCATGAGTACCAGCATAATATTACTTGGTGACAGGACAATAATAGAAATATGAGATTCAGCCATCAAACCTGCCTACATTTTACTAGAAAGTGACGGTATTCACTTTTAACAATCTTTCCACATTTGTGGAGAGCAGCTGCTCAAAAGAAAAATCCAATTTTCAGGTTCCTAACTTTTATGACTTTACACAAAATGGGGGTTGAGATATGGAACAAATGTTTAAGTCAGCAACTAAAATAACTTGTATAAAATTGTTAAAAAAATAAACTGAAAAACTGAAACAGGCGAAGTGTGACAAATTCTTAGTGGAACTGCAAGGTTTGAGACTGAGAATTAAAATATTCTCTAGATGTATAATGCACAGCATGCTGCAGCCGGCATAGTTGTCTCTTTAGCCATGTGTATAGGAGTTTATATAAAAGACAGCATCTTTAAATTTTACACAGTGTTCTTTCCTTTTCTTCTGTCTTTATGTATTATGTCCTTAAGTATTATTAAACTGGAATGTCAGAATTCTAAGATGACACTAAATCTTGAATATTCACCTAATCATTTACTAGTGCTGATTGTACATCTTTCTAGTATCTGAAGCAACTTTTCTTGCATCAAAACCAGTTCTTTTCATCTCTCGCTGCTGAACTTCAAATATACAAACAAGAGTTAAGGTTGCTGTTCTGCAGCATTACGTATGACTGTGCCTCAGTTTGCATGTCTAAAAACAAAGAAAATATACAAAAAATGAAAGATCATTACATAAAGTAGGTCTCACAAATCTTTTTTAGTGCTGAATGAAAAACCTGTGTACTGGTAATTACCATCTCTTCGTAATTTTTCTGTGCACTTACATCCTATCAGTCAAAAATACTTTGCAATCAGCAATTTTTTTTTTAAACTAGGTAAGAAAGCTAAGAGTGAGTGATGCAAACCACAATATTCTGTCAAAAAGGAAATTTAGCATAAATATTCCATATTGAGAACAACTGGAAGCACCATTATGCCATACATAACACATCGCTGGAGACTAAATTTTCACAGCTCTTTGAGATGGTTTGTTTGGCTCACCTGCAAATTTGGTTAATTAAATGAACCATTGTTCCACAACAGCACAACTGAATGTTTAATATTGGAATATAAGATACAAGGAAGATACAATTTTCTTCTTGTGATTCTATTAGCTCCTCCAAACTCACCATGATGTTCTTAGAAAAGCATAATTCCATTCAACAGCAATCCAGGAAATTAATTACCTACATTTTAAAATATGGTGGTCTCTAAATCTTAAATTTAAAAAAAAATTAAGTGATTGCTTCCTGAGCTAAACAAATAGCGATGACAACTCTTAAATAAAAAGAAATTAGTTTCTTAAAGCTGGTTTGCTCTCTAAATATAATGTGTTATATGCACACCTAGAAAGAGAAAAAGCTTTAGAAGAAAGCTTGCTAACAATTTCAGACTGCACATATGCAACACCTACAATTCATCTGCATAACAAAATTGGCTTTGTTAAATTATTCCTCCCAAACACAATTTGAATTTGTTTTCTTTTCACTAAGCAGGAAGTGAGTATGAGGAAAAGAATATGAACACTTACATATTCTCTACATTTAAACATAAAATTATAAAATAATGAAAGTAATACAGTGCAGTGGATTTTCCTTTTTAAAGCAACTTCTTTAGGCTAGTAGCAATTTTTTATTTTCTCTCCAAAGTACACAATTTTAGGAAAAAAAGGAAATCTAGAGTTAGGGTACACAAAAAAGACTTCTTGAGAGGCTTAATGTCAGTTAAGACTCACTGAGACGTTTTTTTCTTTTACAATGCTAACAGACCATCAAATTGGGTACTGACACTAGGAAAATGGTAGCATAGGCACAGGTTGGAAGAGAAAGGTAATCTGACCTGAGGTAGACACAGCAAGATAGGATGTGCCCTACACTTAGAAATAGGAAGGAAGAAGCAGAGATCTCCAGCTAATTCATGTTAGGTGCAGGTATCCAGATTAAATAAGAACAAATCTGGATATTCAGCATGAACTAATAATGCTGTAGACATTTCACACTCATTTAAAACCTCTATTTGTTGTTCACAATAAAAGAGAAAAAAGAAAATCAGTCACAAGGAGATCAGTTTATATCAGGATGAAAAAAGTAACTGAAGGAACCTGATGAGACAATAGAAGCTTTTCTTTACTATTCTTGGACATTCTGAAGACACTTATTTTAATGAGAAAAAGAATATATAAAGAGGGGGTAAGATTTCCAAAATCCTTGCAAAATTTTTCTGTCTCTTTAGTGGCATTTACAATGGCATGTTTCATCTGAGCTAACTCAGCACCTCCCCTTTGTTTCAATATCCCAGAAAAGATGTTTTTAAGATACAGAAAGGAAGTAGGTTGTCTACAAGCTCCAAGGAAGCTGCAGTATCACAAGGACTTGCAAGAATTCTATACTAAAAATAAGTGTCCCAAAAAATGCATTTGACTTGTTCTTAACAGCTACATTACAATACAGTACACAGAGTAAGGAAGAATTGTAACAGAAGTGGCTGAATTACCAACTTTTCCTGGATAACAAAAATTCAGGGTCTTCAGGAATGCTAAGTAGCTTGGGAAGCTTAGCTACAATGCGCTAAGTAAGATCCTTGGAGAAGACTGTTTTGTTGGAAGACTCTCTACTTTTTACAATAATGTATAGTAACACTTTCAAAACTGATGAACACTAGCAACTATCTGAGATACTATCTATGGGAAACCAAGCACTAAACTATACTATACTGAACATACTGCACATATGAATCATAACCAGGAAGAGGGATAAACTACCAGCAGCTTGCTTATTCTGAGACATATTGTTGGACCACACAGGACAAGATGGAGAGAAGATTAGGAAAAAGATTATAATTTAACATGATCTGGGAAACAATCATTCTCTGATAAAAGGAATTCACTCTGTTTTAGCCACTAAGAGGGAAAAAAAGGAATAAAACTAAAGATTTATCTGTAAAAGTTGTAACAATATTTAAAGATTTGGGTGTTTGGCTATAAGGAGATCCATTCAACTAGAAGAACATGGTGATACAAAACATGTAGGAACTCTACTAAAACACAATTAAACTCAGGTACACATGAACTGCATAAGAAATTACAGTTTCTTTGTCCCCATACAATGTTGGTCTTCAAGACTATTTTGCTTCAATAAAGTATGAGCAGCATCTAAACAGTCATGTAGAACTATTGCAAGGTATGTTATGTCCATTAAGGTAATCACACTAAATAACTTAGTGAACAGGAACTGGTGTTAGGAGCTACAGAGCTTCTCCAGCTTCTATGTTAGTCAGCAGAACCAAAGCCTCCCAGCACATAGCTATCATTTTTGCAATGCAACTTCGCAAATTTAACCATTTTATTTCCCCTATATAACTACTGTTTTCAGATTAAGGATTTTTCCACTGCACTTATGAATGTATATTACCAGGAAAACTGAGGACAGCTGTTCTATTTCTCAAAGTTGCAGCTTAAGCTTTTCCTATACTGTTTTCTCAGATGATGGTGGTGGTGAACTTTGATCTGAGACAAAGACAGTGGAAAATGTACTTCTTGGTGCACTTCAAAAGCGGAGATACAGGTTCTTTTCCTTTTTTTATACAGAAGATACGTTTACCTCACATAAAACAGCATTGAGTAGATACAAAACTAAGTTATGAATATAAGAAAAATAAGCAGGCATTTTTAGCTTTCTTTATTTAAAATTTAGAAAAATAACTACCATATTTTCATGGAGAATCAAAGTTAACAGCTTGACTAAAGATGCTCCCCAAATTATCCAATTTTACAGGGAAAAGATTAGTCTAAATCAATTTTATGGTCTAGAAAAAAACCACAGAATGACTTCCTCAGTTTCTGCTAGAGCCTCTGGAAATCTTTGATTACTTTTATTGGAAGTTTTCTGCAGTAGTGAATCCAAGTGAATAACAATTTAGAAGAACAGCATAATTTGCCAGATAAGTTTTCTTTAGCAACTTAAAACATTAGATGTTTTAAGGCCAACCAAATCCTGGGTTGCATCAAGAGGAGTGTAACCAGCAGGTCAAGAGAGGTGATTTTACCCCTCTACTCGGCACTGGTGAGACCCCACCTGGAGTATTGCGTCCAGTTCTGGAGCCCTCAACACAGGAAGGATATTGAGCTATTGGAGAGGGTCCAAAGAAGGGCCAGG